>OZ024910.1:12228272-12230772 GCA_964017125.1 Flabesymbios commensalis | reverse complement strand
CATGGTCAGAAGGTCAATTTCAAGATCAAATATGATTTTTAACATATATGCTAGAAAATGGAGTATAGTTAAGTGTGATTTTGGCTGGGTAATCTAATTCTTTTGACTTAAATGATTAAACATGCTCAATGTGAGCAGACCAAGGAGAAGGTGTTAAAGGGCAATGAAAAGGCATTAATTCACACCGAAACACTGTAGTATATGTGCTCTGATTTGTAACATATATTATAAAATCATATTTGACGTTGAAATTAGCCTTTTAACCTGGAGGATCACCTCAAATGACAAAACTAATACCAGAAATATCATTTCAGAAAAAATCACACAACAATCAGGTATTACACTTGTTCCTAGCTTTATTTATTAAAAATCATATTTTCGTTTACCTGAACTTGAAATTGACACACTGCACTTGAATATAAGCTTTAAACATCAATATAGTAGCGTAAATGGATAATTTAGTCAAAATTACATTAAAACGGACCTACTATACTTCTTTTGCTATTTATGTTTGTGAGAAATCATATTTTCGCATTTTTGAACTCGGACTAGACTTTTTGATTATCTTGAAGTGAAAATGACATTAAAGAAGACCTTGAATCACTAAGATATTGTCATATTCTCAATTTTTCATTCAAAATCCCATGAAAAAGAGGTATTACTCACGTTCTTAGCTTTTTTCTTAAAAAATGCTATTTTTCCCTTAAAATTGACCTTTTGACCTTAGATCAACAAAATATTTCAGAAATGGTTTGCCCAGTAAAGATAACATGAAAATGAGGTATTAAAGTTGTTTCTAGCTTCATTTGTGGAAAATTCCCATTTTAACTTGTAGCCATAAAGTCATTTGACCTTGTGGCTTAAAATGTGTTTTTCCCAAATGGACGACAACCTGGGTTTGACTCACTGGAGCATAAGGAATCAGATAAATATAGTCGTCTGCTTTTAATCATTCAGTTTATTTAGACCATTAATTAGAATTGGCCTCTAGTCTACCTGGACAGTATTGTGTCTGCGAATGACACATACATCAGACAGACAGCATTTGACCCTCTCCAATATTAGTCCGTAATAACAGACTCTGTGTGCGATAGAGATCAGTGAAGCGTCATTTCGGAATATCCAATATCAACCTTTAAGTACCAAGGTATCTATTTTGTATTTTCAACTACTTGGAGCGGGTGAGCTCGGATGAGAGGTGTGTTGAAGCGGCCCCGTATTTATATAAAAAAACAAACTTTTCTGACATGCATCTATTAAAATCAATCTTACAGCAAATAAAATAATAAGAAGAAACAGTTGAAGAAAATACCCCGAGAAAAGTGGAAAAAAGACTATGAGAAGTTATGGCATCACAAGGCTCAGATAGTACAAGCTCTGTACACTTACTGGGCGGGTCAAGGGTCGTTCTTCCCTTGTAAACCTACTGGGCGGGTCAGGGGTCATTCTGGTCGTAAAATTACTGGGCAGATCAGAGGCCACTCTCCCTATTAGTGTAAACTTACTGCGCGGATCATGGGGCCACTCTCTCCATTAGTGTAAACTTACTGCGCGGATCATGAGGCCACTCTCTCCATTAGTGTAAACTTACTGCGCGGATCATGGGGCCACTCTCTCCATTAGTGTAAACTTACTGCGCGGATCATGAGGCCACTCTCTCCATTAGTGTAAACTTACTGCGCGGATCATGGGGCCACTCTCTCCATTAGTGTAAACTTACTGCGCGGATCATGGGACCACTCTCTCCATTAGTGTAAACTTACTGCGCGGATCATGGGGCCACTCTCCCCATTAGTGTAAACTTACTGCGCGGATCATGGGGCCACTCTCTCCATTAGTGTAAACTTACTGCGCGGATCATGGGGCCACTCTCCCCATTAGTGTAAACTTACTGCGCGGATCATGGGGCCACTCTCTCCATTAGTGTAAACTTACTGCGCGGATCATGGGGCCACTCTCTCCATTAGTGTAAACTTACTGCGCGGATCATGGGGCCACTCTCCCCATTAGTGTAAACTTACTGCGCGGATCATGGGGCCACTCTCTCCATTAGTGTAAACTTACTGCGCGGATCATGGGGCCACTCTCTCCATTAGTGTAAACTTACTGCGCGGATCATGGGGCCACTCTCCCCATTAGTGTAAACTTACTGCGCGGATCATGGGGCCACTCTCTCCATTAGTGTAAACTTACTGCGCGGATCATGGGGCCACTCTCCCCATTAGTGTAAACATACTGGGCGGGTCATGGGGCCACTCTCCCCATTAGTGTAAACTTACTGCGCGGATCATGGGGCCACTCTCTTCATTAGTGTAAACTTACTGCGCGGATCATGGGGCCACTGTCCCCATTAGTGTAAACTTACTGGGCGGGTCATGGGGCCACTCTCCCCATTAGTGTAAACTTACTGGGCGGGTCATGGGGCCACTCTCCCCATTAGTGTAAACTTACTGGGCGGGTCATGGGGCCACTCTCCCCATTAGTGTAAACTTACTGGGCG
>OZ024910.1:12187770-12228072 GCA_964017125.1 Flabesymbios commensalis | reverse complement strand
CAGGAGTCATTCTCCCCGTTATTTTAACTTACTGGGTCAAAGGGTCATTCTTCGTTTTTTGTTTTGATGGTGGCTTTCAGACAGGACTGATCATTAAGTATAGCCAATAGTTATAGACAATGATGACAAACGAATACTACATTGATTCTTTCTTCTCAATGATCAATGCAACAAAATATACATTTTATTTTACCTGTGTTTTCTAATAACACAAAACACTACAGCATTGTTACTAATACGTCATGAAATGTATAATATTCAGAGATTTTATTTTTTTTAAACCGAATCACACACAATAGGTTTTCGATATCAAAGATAAAGTGACGATTAAATATTGATTAGTAAGATCAAGAATATTTTTAATAATACACTATAAAAAATAATTGTAGCAGCACGGTTGACAACTGTCTGGTCTGTAGCATTATAAGCTCTTGTATCAGTAGTCACTTCAGAGCCACTAAAATTAGGGTCTGTTGTATAATGTATTTGATTGTCCTGGTGTGGAGCAACTGTTATCACAGTTCCCATTATTGTGCCCCATAAATTATTATTACATTTATCGCTCTGACATCTACAGGTTAATTCCACTTCCGTTCCATCCGTGTACTTCTCACATGGATTGCGAGAGGCCTGAGATGACATACACCCTCTAAATATAGCTGAAACTAAAACACATAGGCCTTTATTTGTACTCACTCACTCACTCACTCACTCACTCACTCACTCACTCACTCACTCACTCACTCACTCACTCACTCACTCACTCACTCACTCACTCACTCACTCACTCACTCACTCACTCACTCACTCACTCACTCACTCACTCACTCACTCACTCACTCACTCACTCACTCACTCACTCACTCACTCACTCACTCACTCACTCACTCACTCACTCACTCACTCACTCACTCACTCACTCACTCACTCACTCACTCACTCACTCACTCACTCACTCACTCACTCACTCACTCACTCACTCACTCACTCACTCACTCACTCACTCACTCACTCACTCACTCACTCACTCACTCACTCACTCACTCACTCACTCACTCACTCACTCACTCACTCACTCACTCACTCACTCACTCACTCACTCACTCACTCACTCACTCACTCACTCAATCGCTCGCTCGCTCACTCACTCACTCACTCACTCACTCACTCACTCACTCACTCACTCACTCACTCACTCACTCACTTTTGTCAAAGTGCGTATACATGTAAAATGTACAATTTATATAGTGCTTCTCTCATATCTTCGCATGATCTCAGTTTTCAACGTAAATACTCATCGTATATTAATATGAATAATAAATAAAATTACATTGCATGGTCCTCTTTGGCGTCTCCTTTACAAAAGTCGTTGCCATTTCATAGCAAACCTGGGAGGGCGAACACGTCATAAGCTGTGTTTTTCCAGGGTAGCAGGCTTCGTCCACTGGTGGATTGGTTGTGTCCCAGTCGGAGGCACATGACAGACACGTCAGTCCTTCACCTGTTTGATCATATTAACAGTAAATGAAGCATTCTGATACTATTAGAAAATATATTGTTTTTTATATGATAACTATATTTAGGAAGATTTTTATAGGCCATTCATGGGTACTTGTCTAGAGAGAGAGAGAGAGAAACAGATTATGACAAAATGTGGTAATTAAATTACATCTTTTAGATCGACCAGTTTTATAATGGACTTTGTCATTTTGACAGAAAAAAGGACATAAGTCACCAATTTTATTATTTCCTTATAAAGATTTTTAAAGTAATTTTCTAGGCGTTATCTAAGACCAAAAACCTCATACTGCATATTAGGAAAAGTATGTAAGGTCTCAGATGTATCACATCGTCAAAGACGTTGCGAGTTTAATTGCAGCGTCGTTGGAAAACCACCTTTTCTCCTCTCCAACGGGCTCCACATTTAAAAACAGGAAGGGTCAACACAGCTAATTTTGGCCGATCGACATGTTTTAAATCTTTGCGGGACAGCGTGAACATCACCAAAATACACAGGCAATATTCACTAGATGTTAGTGGCTGGTGGTGACAAAAGGGAAATAATTTTCCTCAGTGCTGATACTTTAAAAAAAAATCAAATCAATATTGGACTCTTCATCTAGACCCTCAGCGGGCAAGTTTTACAGTCAATCCCAATTGAGTTAATGTCATGGTTGTCCGAAATACACATTTATCAGTTATCTCCTTATAATGGAGGGTGGAGGAAGATAATAAAGATTTACCATAATATAAACCTAAATAACTCAAATTAAAACTTTGAAACATTTTAAATTCAAGGCACAGGAGAATGGGCCTTTAAGAACTTTTTTATTCAGTGATATTTTGGTTAATTAAATGCTGTTGCTATAGGCTACACTCTATAAACTGTGGTCTGTAGGATAGAAAGACTGTATCCTCAGACGCACAATTTTCGAGATATGCCATCATGAAGAACACCAGCCGTGGTTTTCTAGTACAGTACAGTTTACTAACCGGAGGGCCGAAATTTCACACTTTTTTCGCTTCTTTTTTTACCTGACTACATAAAGACCATTATTGTCAGATTACAAGTCGATAACATCAAAATTTATTTAGAAACATATGCGTAAAAAACGGCCTCAGAATTAAAATGAAAATAAAAATAAGAAAGTAACTTGTTCAAAAACAATACGTTGGACGAAGGTACCCTGATCACATCGCAAGGCTCTGACACACTGACCGCCATTGTATTAGCGAATGGTTCTATTGTGATCACCAGAGCACGCTAGCTAAATACACACTACACCTCTCTGGTCTTATCGCTAGGCGGAGTTAGTGTCTGTTTAACACAGTGAGCCGTGGAAAAATGGAGGTCAATGCGGCCAGGTTCCACGCAATGTGAATAGCGTGGTTTAGCCGGGTAGGACGAATGTACGTGCAAACTAACAAAATATGCAATTATACCAGCACAATCAAATTACATCTTGATCAACATATTATCGGAGACTTAACACCCACAGCTCTGATGACGACTATACTGGTATTCTGTGTGGTCTTATTCACTCAAGCGGGTGACAAATTAAATAACGCATGAATGGTTGAACTATATTTTTCTTTACCGAAATTAAAGTAACCAAATGACGTGTAATTCGTGCAATTTATTTCGATATCCACTTAACAAAGTCTACTTGTTTTTGTAGAACCAGCGTGTGGTCATTTAAAGTATGTTTTTATGTCTGCGTTAGTTCAATTACTGAGCAATACGTGACATTATATATATATATAATAATATATAATAATATAATAATATACATAATAAATTATTGTATAATTGCCCTTAGAAAATGTATATGTTTGGCATGCAGACCTACCTTTAGGTCTATAAACATTATAAAATACCATTAACAAGCAGAGAACAATCTTATAGCGTTTCCACATGGTAGCCTACTGCGTCTGTAACCAATAAAATCATGAGTTATTTTTCCAATAATGACAGTATCTACTTTTGTTTTTTACTGCCGTTCAAACTCTTTTTCATGAAAATTATATACTGCATGTGACGAAATGTACATGTAGGGCTTATGGTTATCAAATAGAGAGTATCACACAATTTTATATCAGACGCTACTGAATCACCAAAAACACACACCTACCGCTCAGAATCCTTTGTTGGGTGAAATGATATCAATATTGCCAAAGAATTCAGGTATTATTCTCTAAAAGAACAAGCCCATTTCAATCAGTAAAGTTGTCAGTCGGGAGTGTGATTATTGTAATGGCAGCCCCAGACTATGCCCTATTGAAATGTAGTTTTACTTTTTGAAGTTACGTAAGAAATTTATAAATATAGAATATATCTTATAAATCTCTGACACAGATGCGTGTTGCGTATTATATTTCACAAATTTAGGTAATTTTCTTTGATTCGCGGTAGCGACACACAGCTTGAATTTACAGAATTGTTTTTATTTTTCAGAGTTCTCAGGGTTATTGTAACTTGGATAATTACGGGCCTGGCATACTTTAAAACAGAGCAATGGAAATGGAAACTGGAAATGAAACAAATGTTTCTTCCTCACTCAGTCTTAAAAAAATTATTTAATTATAGATGGAATGAATATTGCTTTACGTCGCTTTCTGCACAATCATGGCAATATCGCGACAAAAAAAAGCGAGAAGCCGGGACTATGCCCTACTCTTATTTCGAATGACTTCAAAGGTTCTTTATAGTGCACAGTGCCAAAGGCAGCACTGTACACTCCAGGCCTTTGAACAGTTTGGGGCACTGTATATGCACAGCCACAATAACAACATTTAATCATTCATTCGTTCATTCATTTATTCATTCATTCATCCATCTATTCATGCATTCATTCATTTATTCAATCATTCAATTATTCATTCATTGATTCATTGATTCATTAATTAATTATTTCATTCATTCATTCATTCATTCATTCATTCATTCATTCATTCATTCATTCATTCATTCATTCATTCATTCATTCATTCATTCATTCATTGCATATCGGACAAGGTGAAAACCAATGGTCAATCAACGTTTTAATGTGACTGTGACAGAAATCCTATGTGGACAATTTTGTTTTGTTTCTATTTATACGTACACACGCTCCGTGTAGGCTATGTTAATTTTGCACCTTCTGACCTCAAAAATATTCAGCTAGCTATCATTCCAATGTCGCAACGTCGGAATGAAAACCTTATACATATCAAGTAGACACACCAGCCATCAATTCATTATCAGTTATTTGACAAGATTATTTGACTTACTACGTGAAGCCATTGTAGGCCGTTGTAGCAAAAGGCTTTTAATGTCAATGTGGACATCTTCTTTTTAAATTATACCTCTTCAGTGATAAATTATTCACATTTCAAACTAAAATAATTCTTTCATTAAATTCTTTATAGTACAATGTACAATATCCACGAATATAATATTTAAAACAAAATATTTGTCGCTTGGTGACCTATCGAATTTATTATGTTTCTACTGTTGGGATCTCACGGGACTGGTGACTATTTGACGACTTTGGCGAATGCCACATTTTTTGCTCAAAAAACCCAAACAGTTGCTGTTTTTCCCAATTTTTGAATTTGTGGCGAAAAACTTTCCCCCGGGTTTGCCAAATGTGCACCAACTGCTCGCCACTGTTCTAAAAAAACTGCAAATGTTAAACAGTTGGGGAATATTTGACAATACTTTGGGGAATTAGGCGAGTAGTTTGCCACAAATTGGTGACTTTTTGGGCAACATTTGGAGACTCTTTTGAATATTCATGTGATAATCGCCACATTCGCCATTTGTTCAACTAACAATTACCACACAGTTCCCATTATTTATAGTACAATGTACAATATCCCCGAATATAATATTTAAAACAAAATATTCGTCGCTTAGTGACCTATCGAATTTATCATGTTTCTACTGTTGGGATCTCACGATACTAATTGACGACATTGGCGAATGCCACATTTTGGCTTATTTGCCAAGTGTTTACCAAGCGATCCCAAAACAATCACCTTTTAATTTTAATAGCAAAATAATCGCAGAGTTCGCCAACTAGTTATTAACTATTAATATTTTCAGTCACACCATATTTGTTCAATCAGCGAGCAGTTTCACTTGAACATTTGGGTTGAGATGACTGGAAGCAGGTTAGTTTTTTCTATTGGTAAAATATGTCAGGAATTTGCATCTGGAATTCTTACTAACCCAAAGGTAGCCGTTTTCCTAAAAAATGACTTTAAAGTAGGTTACCCCCAAATAATGCTATACTTCTGTAATGGGAAATTGTAACCTACCAATAAGCTCCTTGTTAATTGTTTATCCATATACATGCCTATAAGTGTGTATGTTCACTCTAATTATTGTCACAAGGTGCTGGAAATTCTAAATTGGCACCCAAAGGTGGTTATTGTATTTTAAAATAATGGTATAATGTGTGGTAGTTATCGATTATTATTATTATTATTATTGTGTATTATTTTATTTTACTGGACCATGCACATGTGTATATTTCTTTGTAACACAACAGAAATACAAACGTACAAGAGTTCTGTCTGTGTACTTCATTGTTTCTATATGTGCTATACATACATGAACTAGATTGTCATTGTTCATATCATAATATAATATGTTGTCTATTAAAAAGAGCAAAACCAAGTCATTGGGTAATAATAGTAAACACATGAGCTGTTTTAGCAGCCCGCATCAATGTCTGACAGCCCGCCATAGTCAACAGCAGCCCGAGGTGTAAGCTGAGACCTGCTGTAGACTATGGCCGGCTGCTAAAACAGTTCAATACCCGTCCTAAATCATTTTGTGTACTATTATTACCACATGACTTGTTTTCATACATTTTAATAGACAACTTGCACGGTGTTATTCTACGTTCATCCAGACCACAGACAAGGTGTGGATATAAGATGGGCTCTTATTCATTGATTGTTGCAACCCCTCTGAAATATTAATAATAAGGGGTGGAGAGGGGGGGGGGGGGTGTCAGGCCTATCTGTTGAGCTAGCCCCCTCCCCTATAGCGCATAGAGCTTTGTAGTATCGTGTGCTAATCAGGTGTACATACCATTACCATATCAACCAGTAATGCTATAGTTACAGCAATCTTGCGAAAAGCACGTCTAAAACATGTGAGGAAACAATGAGAGATGCTTAAGTCTACCACACCGTGATGACCTGAAGAAAGCAAAGGTAGCAATAAAGAACAGAATCCCATTCAGATGGAAGTAGATGATCAGCTATAATGCATAATGTACCAATGCTAATTACCTAATTAACATCAAAAACATGACAAAATGTATTTCATTTTTTATATCCTGCATACTGTTTAAATATTACATTAGTTGTGAATTATCTAATTGCAATGATTAGTTACTTGACTGATCAGGCTATGTTTCACTCGTTGTTAAAGTTATTATTTTGAGAACAGTATAACGATGTGAGAACAGCAGCTTCATATCAATATGTATGTCCAGTGTAGTAATTAGGGATATTATCATATTATGCTATACAATTTCTTACAAGATTATATGGTCTGGAGATTATTAGAAGGTCTTGTAAGACCGTTGGCAAAAGAGCCACCACAAACTAAAAAAAACTATACATAAAACAACATAATTTACGTCGAGCGCTATAAACATTTACACGAATAAAATTGATGATTTTTGCAGATACTAGTGTAAGGGGCCGTCGCGAAAATTCGCAAAGTTCCATGATACGAACACGGTTTGTATTAGCCATGGATAAAATGAAATGTCACAACGTTCGATCAAATAATTTGTATAAAATGATTGTTTAATCAAATAATATGCGAATTTTCATAACTATAGAGTGTTCGCCATTTGGAGATGAAAACTGTGTTAGCAAGTCCATAGTTCTGTGGATATAAGTTGTGTAGCTATATCTCGTGAGGTCATATTTCAGTCTCGAGTTGTTTTCGTTTTCTTGCAGCTACAGCCATTGATTTCAGCTGCTGTAGTTGTCCTGTTTGTTCTACCAGAATATAAAATGGGCTGTCTGTTTTCTCCAGAAGCTCAGCTGGCTGGTCAAACTCTGCCACCTGGCCTGATGACATAACCTGGTAACATAAATATTAACCTGGTAACAATAGATAATAAAGTAGCATCTGGTCAAACTTTGCAACCCAACCTGATGATATAACCTGGTAACATAAATCAAACAATAAACTAACATCTGGTCCAATTCTTCCACACGGACTGACGACATAGCCTGGTAACAGAAATCAAGCAACAAACTAACATCCAGCCTAACTGGTAACATGACCTAGTAACATAAATAATAAACTGGTATCTGATCAAACTCGCCACCTGCGAGATGATAAACTAAAATCTGGTCAAACTGTACGATATGGTCTGATGACATAACCCGATGACATACATAAAATAAAAAACTAGCATCAAGGCACCATTTTACTAAGGCATTCTCGTTGGCAGAACCAACAAGCTCTTTATATTTACAATAATTGCCGAAGATTGAGCGAGTGGGTCGAAGTAAAGAGGAAATATCTTAATAGAATATGACCTGATGATAGAAATAACAAATAACATTTGATACAATTCTGCCACCTGATGTGAGGGCATCACCTGGTAGCATAAATAAAACAAATAACAAAAAAAATGGCCTGCTGACGTCACTTGATGGTTGCAATAAAACATATCACACCAAATCCAACTATGTCACCTGATCTGATGACATCACCAGATAACATAAATAAGCACTATTAGCACTTGAGAGTGCGTTACTAGAGGAATATTGCTACTTTAATACGGCGTAAGATTAGGCTACCAGCCCTACTCTCAGGGTTGCTAGACTCTCTGTGTGTACTCACTGTTGCCTGCATAATCAGCTGGTAGCCTTGTGTACCGAGCCTAGGTACAGGTGCACGCGTGCTCTATGCGGGCGCAAATTGCATGACAGCACACACCAACAAGAAGGGTGTGTCGTGATAGCACACAGTGGTTAGTTTCTGCATAGACATGTAGGCCTAGGTTGTAATTGTAGACAAATAATAAATATGTTTTAATGATTGTTGTGTTAGCAAAGTGATCAAAATAGTAATAACATGATTTTTTCGTGCGATAGGCTTTTTTATTGACCCTCTACAGATGCTTTCCTCGACTCCGTCTCGGCTGCTGACATCTGCGTCGGGCAAATAAAAGGCCTATTGACCTATGATATCATGTTATTGTTATAATAAAAGCAGATCAAACTCAAAACAAAGTGCAAACGAAAAATTTTAATAAACAGCTGATAAAACTCTCCACTTGATCACCACCTGGTAGCAACAATAAACAAACCATACCCTGGTGACGAACATATAAAGACATAAAACAATAAAAAAAAAACTCAAATTGTGTCACCTGACATCGGATCATCATTACCTGATGACATAAATTGTAACTTGTTACCCTGTAGCGATAATATAAAGAATAGGACAATTCTAGTCTCATATGGATTTAAAATAGTCAAAATATTAACGATTAGTGACTGATCTACACTAGAGATTAATATGTTCATGCAGTAGCTTGTTTGAGATTTAACTCACCAATAATATATCAGTATGTATGATTGGTACTCACCAGTACTTTGTCAGTATATATGATAGTTTGTAGACGATGAGCAATGGTTATAACTGTACACTGCTTGAACTCATTACGTATTGTTTCCTGTACAAGACTGTCTGTTCTGGATAAAGATACAACAAAAAGTGTGCAGTGTATATAAATGTCAAAAGTAACACAAACATAAAATCATTTCAATATTAATATAGAAATATAGCTTGTAGATGTTCAGAAAGAGGTTATGTAGATTCGTCCAGGTGTCTCGAATGGGAAGTACCCGCCCTGGTTTAAAGCATTCACATTATGCTCTGTTATGTGTTTAAATCCTTAGAAGAGGCCCCTTAAAAACATCCTTACCACGACCCAACGTTTCACCCTTCCAAGCTTTGTCATGTCTGGCATGCCAGCTCCCAATCATACACTAATTCTCAAGCACTTAATTGGCTGGTAATTATTTTCATCATGGTGTCTCCTGTACCAGGTCAGCTTGCTTAATTACGTTGGCGATCACCGGCACTAGCCAAGTGTGTGCAAATAAAATATGGCTCATCTCGTCCAAAAACCTTATTGTATTTGTTATTAAACACGATAAATCGTACCGGGAATTTCCAGTACACTGTCAGGACCATTGTCAACTATAATTTATAGTATTTAGACCACACTTTGTTCGTAGAAAAGGATGTTCTGTCGAAAATGTGAAACCACGGCAGCAGTGAATAATACCGAAAAAAGTCAGCTAAACCGAAGTGTAATGGAAAGGCCTCACTCTGGAGAACTGCATACATCATCACAGTGTCCCCTGTACCAGGTAAGTATGCTTGCTTACCTGATTACCACTGATTACGCTGGCGATCACCGGCACAAGCCCAGTGTGTGCAAAAAAAATATGGTTCTTAACGAACATAAAAAACCCATTGTATTGGTTATTAACACGATATCACACAAGAAGTTACAAGTACTTTGTCAGGACATTTTCCAACTACATTATATCGTTTGTAGACCGCTGTTTGCTCGTATTTTCCTAAAATCATACGAACAAATTTTGCTAAGTATGAATATAATCCCCCCACAGAGGGGTGACTCAATCACCCTGTGTTGTATTATAGTAGGCATACCGTATATAATGCTGACCAAGCATTATCTATTCAGCACTAAGCCACTAACTAATGTGTGTTTAACCCTTGTCCTGCTGGATTGCTTCAATTGTATTTCCGTCATTTGAAGCTGGAATTGCTAACGCAATTTCCAGCTTCAAATGACAAAAAATATTACTATTTATGTCTAAAATTAAATTATTGGATCAGCTAAGCATCTACTAAAAACTATTTTATCAAAATTAAGTGATATATTTATTGATCTAAAACATCCTTAACCACGTATATATCCGGGCATAGCAGGACAAGGGTTAATGTTGGACCATCGTCTGCGGCACTGGTCCATTATTTTGTTAACCCTTTCAGCGCGGGTACCGACTTTAAACGACATAATCTGACGTCCATATAAACGACAGATCTCGATGTTTAAAGAAGATCTCCGCTCTGAAAGAATTACAATATTTGCATATTTATGGTCGTAGAATTACAATATTTATATATTTATGGTCGTAGACCAATAACATCAGTATTAAAGTGAAACTAAAGAGCTAACTAAGACAACATGTATGGCTATTTTCAATTGAAAATAAACTCTCGTCTCCATGGTTTATACAATACATTTCAGCGTTGTAAGGGTTGATTTATTTGCTTTGTGTTATCTTACTTTTGGTCGACATTAGCTGTGGCCTCGTCCACCAGGAGGATACAGCTGTGACGTAACAAAGCACGTGACAGACAGAGCAGCTGTCTCTGACCAACACTGAAGTTAGTGCCTCCCCCTGTCACCTCACTGTACAGAGTGAACCCCTCCTCTGTAAGAGCAGATTTCATACACACCTGGAAAATATAATCGTTTCGGTTAACCCTTGTTCTGCTGGGATCATATATCGCGCCCTTGACGTGAAAGGGTGTATATAAAATTTCCAGCTTCAAATAAATGAAAAATAGAATCAAACAATTTGTCAGGACAGCGGGACAAGTGGTAACTTTATACACACTTGAAATATGTAGTATCACATCCATGGTGCATGTGAAAACAAAGACGGTCCGGATGACATACGGGGGCGGGGGGGGGGGGGATTTTTTCAAGGGCAGATTGCAAAGGAAAATGTTGGTTTTGATACATAAAAAAATCCTGCTCAGGCTTTGTTACACTTCTACGGCTTTGGGAAAACAATATTTGTTTGACTATATCCACGAGAAAAAAGTTTGACCAGGTGTAAAATTCATAACCCCTATCCGCCACATATAATCTGCCCCTGAGTCAAAATTCAATAATCACTTCAAATAACAATGTGTCAAATATTAAATAACCAATAGGAACATGTATCTTTACACAGCTGAATATAGTGCACAGTGCTGGAATATAATATAACCATATTATTGACTCTATCAAAGAAAGGTTATTTATTTTGAAAAACACTATTTAATAGCTATGTTATGGGACCATGGCCAATATAAAGAGTTTTATCAATTGATGAACAGATTCCTTTTCTGGTGGCTGGTCGCTCAAACGGCTGCTTCTATATGGTTCAGCAGCCCTGGTTCCTTGTCTCCCGAACTTACTTGCCAATGCTTTGTACAATCACCTACCTCACAAGGTGAAAAGAAAGAGGCACTATAAGGTTTATACCAGAACTAGTGCATAATCTCGCGTCGGCCCTCGCGCTGCGCGCTCCTGTACTGCTGAGCAGATTCCAAGATGTTCCATCTATGATTCAGAAGGGGAATGGCGCCACCTGGGATGCACGACGGGAACCCGATGCACGACGGGAACACGGCTAGACATTTCCAGTACCCCGTCCCCCCCCCCCCATGTTAACCCTTTAAGCCCTCACGATGCATTAAAGCATCATTCTAAATCCCTGAAAACAGACTTCATTTTCCCACAACTAAGAGTTTTTAGAATGAAAATTTCCAAGAAACTGGTTTACCAATACATGGCAATTTTATTTATTTTTAAACCACACCAAATCATCTTCATCCACTACGAGTCGAGAATTGAATAGTAGGTGATTAAACCCAGTCATACATACAGAGTATGACATGAACAATCGACTAATAGCCAAAGAAACCTTGTTACCTTCTCTAGAGAATCCCACAATTGAAGGTCAGTGTGCTCCGACGCAGGGTCTAGGTTTTTTCTGAGAGTTCCCTCAAGTAATATAGGATCCTATTGAGAAAATCGTACTATACTATGGTATTAGTCACAAATGATAAATTGTACATTAAACAGGCTACGAAGGAAAAGCAGTAATAACTGCATGATCTTTAACTTCCAAAAATGTTTTATTTATAGAAACCATCTCAAACTTAAAATAGAGTGGATTAAAAAGTTATACACCGCTAAGCTAAAAATCTGCCTATACCCCGCTTGCAAGACACCAGGCGTACACCCATAAACAATAGCATAACAGGTCGCCAGTGAGACCTCTTCACATATAGGTCACCACTGGCGATGTCTACACAAGAAGCGGATTACTTTCTAGGTGCTGCTTATTCATAGTTTTAACCCTTTAAGCCTGAGTTTACCATTGTCATCTTCATCCACTACGAGCCGCGAATTGCTATCGCAATTCCCGCCTTGTAGTGGATGAAGATGATTTGGTGTGGGAATTGTGGTAGGATTTCCCAAACTCATACCTGAGGTATGACTGCTATGTTGGATCTGAGATGATGTAATCCTATCTTTGAGATGTCCACACCATCTATCTGGATTAGTCCACCAGGTTCCACCATCCTGAGAAAGCATGCAAGCAGACTACTCTTACCAGCTCCTGTTCTACCCACAACACCAACCTGCAACAACTGAAACTTAATATTATCATGCATACGATTAAATCATGAGGACCGGCAGCAGACTCTCATTGTATTATATCCTTAGAACAATGTCATTATGCAATATCACTGAACTACTGCATGAACAACCCCAAACTGACTTCATTATACTTCACTGCATCATCTCCCCAGAACAACAAGTCGATCCCGGCACGGAAAGAGTAAAACATAACATTGTTAATAAAATGAAGCGGAACGAGTTAACAAAGACATTTATGATGATTTTGAATTGATTTTGGTCTTCGCGGTATATACAGATATATTTATTTATTAAGCTTTCTATAAGTACAAGTACATGTGTGTAAAATATACATAAATAAACCTGTACATACATAGGCAAGTGGCGACAGGTGACCAGCACCTATACGAGGCCACTTCCCTCAACGTAAAATTAAAAAACAGGCTGTTTATACTCTATCAGCATGCTTAAACAATTTGACAGATATAGTGTGAAAAATTCAAAAAGCTGAGCCAACAATGCTCCAAGTGAAATATCAATTAAAATAAACATAGCCAATAATAATGACTAAACGATTAATATAGTTTAAATGTTAATAAGTATTTAAAAATTGCAATAAGATGTCACAGTAACAGAATTTTCATTCTATTGCACACACACGGCTGACATCTGCCAGTAGACGTCCAAGAACAAAAATCGTTAACATTAAATGACTGTTGTAATTTTAATTTATCGTGAAGTATTAGCTGGTGTTTGAAGGAGTTAAGAGAAGTTGAGTCCCGGATCTGTATTGGAAGATAATTCCATTCACTTACAATTCTTTGAAAAAATGATTTTTTAAATGTCTCAGTTTTTATCAGTAAAGGTTTCAAAAGCAAGCCGCAGTCACCAGATCTACGCGATGTATTGTCAATAAATTGAGTATAATTTTCAATTGGAATTTAAATTTTATCATGTAAGCGTTTATTTCGCGTCTGAAACGCAGAGGTGATAAACATGATAAATTCAGGTCAATGCACCTGTCCTGGTAACTGCGGCCATCAAATTTGGTCACAAAACGTGTCATTGCTTGTTGCACACTTTCAAGCTTAGTTAACCCATTGACATTTTAAGTAGACCAAACCGGAGCGCTATATTCAACTATGCTCCTTGTTAATGATTTGTATAAGTTGCAGTGGGTTGCATTTCAATGCAGTAAGGGTTGAACTCTATCAGTTTATAACTATATAGGTGATCCCCCTCCTGACACCATCCCAGCAAAAAACAATATGTTGATCCAGTGTCAGTTTAAAACGACACCTTGACCCAGTATCACTTTAAAACGACACCTTGACCCAGAGTTACTTTAAGACGACAATAAAAATAGTGGTATTTGTAGCTGGGTCAAATGTAATGTATGTACATTATAATCAGCACATCCCTAGACGTGTCAGCATTTCAATTCCGACCAGGAAGCTGCTATTTATTCCACATCACTTCTATGAGATCAATCCCTGTCCCCATTTAACCATAATGTACTGGGTGAACCAATTTAATTGCTGCACTATTGAGAGTGCTTTTACAGTTTGACAATAAAGTTCTGAATATATATACATCCTCGTCAGTTAATCACATCCAGTAAACCTCTGAAATGATTGCATCCGTTTACCTACCTTTTTTCTGGCTGTCACAGTTACGTTCACCGACATTTTTCCTGGAAGCTACAGTGATGTTTTCGTACCTTACTCTGGCTTTCATAGGGATGTTTTTCTACCTTTTCCCGTGGCTTTCACAGTGAGTTTTTCCTATCTTTTCGGTGGCATTCATTGTGAAGTTTCCTATCGTTTCTTTAGCTTTCACAGTGAGGTTTTTATACATTTTCTCTGGCTTTCATAGTGGGGTTTACCTATCTTTTTCGTGGCTTTCATTGTCAGATTCTTCTACTGTTTCTCTTGCTTTCACAGTTAGGTTTTCCTACCTTTTCTCTGGCTTTGACAGTGAGTTTATCCTATCTTTTCCGTGGCTTTAACAGTGAGGTTTTCTTACCATTTATCTGGCTGTCACAGTTAAGTTTTCCTATCTTGTCGTGGCTTTCACTATAAGGGATTCTTACCTTTTCTCTGGCCTTGACAGTGAGGTTATTCTATCGTTTCCGTGGCTTTCACAATGAGGTTTCCTTACCTTTTCTCTAGCTTTTATAGTGAGTGTGACGTCACTCAGAGCCAGGGATTCCTGACCAGGATATCTGAGACTGACGTCCTTCAGTGAGATATGACCTTGATCAGGCCAAGTGTCAGGAGGAACCACATCTGTCACCCAGGGGGCCTCCTGGTCAAGATGATTATACTGGACAACTCTCTCCACTGATGTCATCTGCAAGAACACAATTTTACATCACTAAAAACAACTCACTTCTGATAGCAAAATTTGACATCACTAAGAACTACTCTCTACTGATATTATCAGTAAAAAAAATACATATCCATCGAACACAAGTTATTGACCAAAATTTGTAATGATAATGTTCCACCATCCTCCACGCTGGCTCAACACTACAGCAACATTTGAGCAATGTCTCTATCTGCAACATATCTGAGTCTGTTAGCAAAAGAAGATTTAATTAGGCTACTTGTGTACTACCCCACCTATCAAAATCATATGGAATAGAACATCGTATTTTCCTTTATCTGGAATCATTCACAAATGCAAAACAAAAACAAAACATTTTGTTTTGATATGTCCAAGTATACATGGCAAAGCCTCATGATGTGATATGATACGGGTTCTAATACCGGTTGGATTGTGATATTCTTACCATGGTTTCAGTTTCTGCAGACATGCGAAGGAAGTATTGCAATATGGCAACAAGGTTGACAACGTAAGACAACCCCAGGCCCAGGGAAGCATTCTCACCATCTGCAATAAGACAATGTTTAAAATTAATTTTAATTTAGTGAAATCAAACTGCCGGTGTCCGGGTGTCCCTAAGCCCTGAATCTACCAAACCAGATGGTGTGTTCAATATTACAGCAATGTAATACATAAAAATGTTACATCAGTCATATCCATCTGTGCTATTGCCATTCACAGAAAGGCAAAACTTTGATAGACTTTGTATATACATCATGCATGTATTTCTGATAAAACTGACCATCGTCGTCTGTGAGAAACGCTATTAAGAGACAAGCTATGAGGAATAATGACGCGATCCACTCCGCCCTGACTCCCATCCATCTCTGGGCATTAATGTAGAGGAACCAGGCTGATGTGTGTCTGTCCTGGAGCTGATAAAACCTCTCCCTGAAGTGATCCTCTTTGTCCAGAGCTCTGATTACTGGTAGACCTTCTATGGTGTCCATCATGTGGCTGTAGAGTGGACTACGACCTGAAAATAAAGAACATTGATGATACATTATAAGGTAATTGTAATAAAAAATACATTGTCAAAGCAGAGCTCTGATGACTGTTATGCCTTCTATATTGTACATTATGTAGATATACAAAGGGCTAAGGATAAGAAAATAAAGAAAGTATGCTGTAATAAAATATGCATTATCACGGCAGAGCTCTGGTGACTGGTAGACTATCTGTGGTGTCCATCATGTAGATAAACAAAGAACTACTGAATCTTTTCCTTTTGTCCATCATGTGACTCTGCAGTAGCTACTGCTTTGTGAAAAATACAAAAGAGACAATTAAATAGCGACGACATATGTTGTCAAGCTTACGTTTCCATGAAGAATTAAGAACTCATTAACTCCTTTACCAATGTCGCATTTATGCGAAAACTACCTTCCTTTACCAAGTTCGCATTTATGCGAATTCCACATGTGTACATGCATTAATTGCAATGGAGATAATTCATTACATGCATGGTTGAAAATCGCCAACCAGAATGGTCAGTGGCATGGACGCAATGTTATCTTGCATTTTTAATTTGTGTGATGTGCGTGTGCGCATAGGTATAACCTGTATTGTGCCCAGGGGCTACTTCAGGGGTCCTCATTGAAAAATAAGTCGGTTTCTGCGGGTAGTTTTATCAGGGGAAGTCGGTAAAGGCAGAGGTAACAAAAACAAAGCAATGTATATTTGACTGCTTATATCGTTGCTGTGGTAATGGTAATGGAGAACTTATGGAGTGTTGGTTACATAGAAAAAAACATCTATATATGGTGTACAGAGGGCAGGACTGACAGGACACGTGTGTTTTGCTAGTTAAATGTGTGCCATTTTACTGACGATTGTGATGGCCTTGAGGGCAGTACGTTTTTCTCAGCTTCAATTATTAAGCTCTAAACTTCCCAAGTGACCACGCTCTTGTTGTTGCCGTGTTGAACATATAGTGCTTGACGTGCAGTCTGCGGTTCAGTCATGGCCGTGTTACAACAAGCCGTTGTATGCTCAGCAGTGGCTTTGAAACTAGCTAAAATATTACTCATAGACGTGCTATAAAACAAGAAACATTCATTGACTCGAAGGTTTGTCAATTTTCAATGATCAATAATAAATGAAATATGTTAAAATCAATCGGGCCAGAATGACGTATGTATAACTTACACCACCTTGTCTGATATGTGTGGATAGTATAGTGTAAACATAGCGAACATAACATATAGAATCAATATATGGTCAATGGTGGCCCATCGTCTGCGACGCTGTCCCAGCATTGATTATACATTGATCCAGCGTCTTGTGTTCGCTGGGACATTATTCTTACACGATGCCTCCAATCTTCTGAGTTCTCTCAGGCTGTATATAGAGTATTGTCTGAGGGCGATGAGAGCCACAACCACAGGTATACAGAGGGCGATGATGATGACGTTAGAGACACATATAAATACAAATACACCGACCAGTAGAGAACCAAGCTAAAATAACAAATACAATAGATAACAAATACAATAGATTAAAATAAAGTACTGGTTTAAATAATAACAAACATGATTACCCCATCTATGCTCTATGCAAACAGGCATTTGCAAGTAGTCAATGAATAATACAAAATCACGCCAGTGATAATAATATTAACAACTAGAGTGCATATATTAAGGTGTTGTGTTATTTTTGGTATCATATTTATATTATGCATAATAGCAGTATAATTATGTTCATGAAGACATTGTGTTTTAAGCCACATTTACATACTGTGTATGTTTAACTGGGCTGACGAAACAATATTGTGAACTATGATATTGTTATAATGTTTTTATATAACTGTGAAAATACAACTTTTTTTACATAGACATTTTAACATTTGAATGTTATATCGTTTTCAATTTTACGTGACGTTTGATATTTTTTACATAATATAGAAGTGTAAATTTACTTGCAGAAATCACTTGGGCTAACTCTCTCGCCAGCATGCCATCAATAAAGCCCAAATCTCTGGTGAAGCGATTCAGCACTTTCCCTTGAAATAACGAAGAAAACATTTTGTATGAAGTATTAATGTTTTTGAAAATGATATACGATTAGGCAATAATCATATCTAATTATTTATGGTTCAATAGCCAATTTATACGAGTATTTTTAACAGTTTTGATAAAAATAATATATGGTTCCATATCATATATGTATATTGATATATCAACATTTCCATTATTAAACTATGAATTTAAACACATAAGATAAAAACAAACAAGAAAATAAGTGATCTAGAATATCTAGATACAAACCCGCAGGATTTTTTTCGAAGAAGCTGAGCGGAGATCTGATGACCTTGGCGAACATGTTTTTATGAAGGTATTTCCCAGCTACTGTGCTAAACATCATGTAGCTGACGTTAAAGGCGTCTGCCAAAATGACTAACAACAGGATGCTGAGCCCATAGACGAGAAGAAACGTGTGTGGATCCTCTGTGACGTCCTCAATTATAGTGTTAGACTCGTTAAGTGACGTCATGTTTCTGGCACTGGAAAAAAACCGCTTTGGTACTGGGATACACACATTTCTCTAGTTTGCTGGCTAAACTCCTTTTAATGAATTATGTTGGCTGTATATTACTGACACATTAAATATTTGATGCTATCTTAAAATTATTTATGATCTATTATTTCTGATACCAGTACTACCTTCAAGCCACATATTATATATTTTATTGGCTCACCCACTTGAAGCTAACGGCTTTCTTTCAAGAGGAAGAAGATCACGTATACTTGCTATATTTCAAAAAGGAAAAGTGTGAATCACATGTTATAGACAATAGTTGGGACTAGAACTAATTATTCACCTTTGCAAAAGTAACCAATCTCCTCCAATCTGCAAAGCCTGAAATGAGGCGAGGGTATATTTTAAATAGTAGTACAGATTCCCTAATTCCAGTCTATCCCACAGTGGAATGTTACCTTTTCAGGCATTACTTAGTCGATTTTGAATTCCAGTAAGTATTACAAAGTTAGACCATTTTAAGTGTAACAAATTCTGAGAATAAGCGGAAATGATGTTAGTGGGTTAATTACGGGCGTCATAATTAGGCCTACATATTTACTACATGTCAAATAATCTAACTCATTTTTTCAACCAAATTTTCGGGACAAATGCCAAAATGAGTAGGAAATAGTTAATACAACATTTCATGAAAATCGCTTCAGAATTGACTGGACAGTCAATGAAACTTTCCTGTATATTTTTTTTCTAAGTTTCGTTCTTTCATTTTTGCATTAATAGTACTACCACGCTGGTGATGAATGAGATGTATAATTATATAACTGTTCAACTCACTTACCATTACTAATACTAGCAGGGTAGTGATGATAGGGATGTATATGTGACCTTTTCCAGCCTTCATATAGCTGAGTATGACACTTCTAGGTATACCTGTTCTGTCCAAATCCTGGTCATCAACAGCAAACAACACTTTCTACAAAAAATAACATAATATTATGTGAAGTATTTGCCACAACATTTGTTGTCTTGTAATAGTAGTTAGTGTCTGATCAGCAAATTTCCATTTATACGATGTATATGTAATAAAAAACAAAACGGGGTCAGCTATCGATCTGAAATTATGAGTTTGAATAATGTGCTACTAAAAAGTTTGTTATCCGCCTCATGCCACTATGGGTCTTGCTGCACACAGCAATCTGCATTCATCTGAAATTTTCTGTGTTTACTCCACTTGAGCACTAATAAACTTTTAATTTGGGCTGGATAATTGAGAATAAGGATTATCGTTCCCTGCACATGTTGCATTACCAACCCAGAAATCACGAGCTGTTGACCTTGTGTTGGTATGACGTTGGGCCATCATTGACACCTGGGTATGGCTCATTGCCAATATACACTGATGGTTCAAACATCTCAGTGTTTGAGCAGTTGGAGCTCAATATTATCACAAGTGCAATTTGATTAAACGGCTGGTACAGTATTATACATTTTTTCTCACACTCTGTGCTGTGGCTTTCACTATGAGACGTACATCGGTATCAGCCCATATCGCACTCTAGACATATAAGCCTAGATTGAGCACAATGTATTGTAGTATTATGTCATGTGTGACTTGATCGTGCGAGATAATACAAACGTTGTTCATTTTTCGTGCGATATGTGAAAATTCAGCACATGTTCAATGAATAAGGTGCCTGCCTAAAGGCTCACACCTTATTCATTGAACGAGTGCTGTATTCTCCCACATCGCACTCCAATGAACACCGTTTGCATATCTAAGCATGTTTCAGAACAAATGAATTGAGAACAAATTTGTAGTAGATGCTTACTGTATCAAATCATTCAATTTGCGAGATGTCTATCGTTCAGTAATATATATTTGTATCTTTTGAAGCAACCAGGACCAGAAAAAAATTAAAGTCGATCAGATAAATATATTGGTTACTATTAAAATATGATAAGAGTGCACAAGAGGAAAAAATCATCGACCTCAGCTGTAGAAGATGTGTTGTTATCTGGCAAACTGTGCTTTGCAGATATCTGGCTGTTTCTGCTAATTCCTCTCTGAAGACTAACACCTGTGGACATCCCGGCACTGTCTGACGTCACACTCAGCTGACGCATACCTCTCTGTAGATTGTATTTATGATTCTCTGTTGAGCTTGCACTGATCTTCCTCTGATAACCAAGCCTTTCATCCACGCCATTTTGTGTGATATTATTGATCGGTTCACTGTTCAAGATGTCCCTGTACAGAAATAAAGTTTTGTGATCGCAAACCTTTAAAAAATATGAAGGCTACTGGATAATACTAACCTGTATGTAGCTTGTTATTTACAAAATATAATAGAACATCAGAATGACCTTCTCCTTTTTGAAAAACTTAAAGTAAGTGCTTGAGCAGAGCGGACCGAAACACCATAGTTCAATATAACATCGCAAACATAATTATATTTGACACATTCTTGACGCTGTCAGCGGCGGCTTTTTTAGCGCTGTCAAGATTATATGAATGGCATAGGTATGTTAAGATATGAGAGCTGATATGGACATTTGTCACAGCAAGAACATTAGAATTTCGAAAAAAAACAAAAAATACAAAATATTCTGTTACCTGTTTGGTAGCTCTACCTCTGACACATTGTAATCTGTATAAATATCACAGTGACTGATTGATGGTTCCTTCCCCTCAGTCCGTTTTTTCATTAGTAATTCCAGATAGGCTTTCTCGTTCTCAACATCCTCAAAGCAACCTTCTGCCACGATTACTCCCTGAACAATGCATTACATATGGTGTTTACTTCAGATGATGAGATTTATGATGTTTTAGATATTGTTTCTCTCTGTAGGGCTGCAATTTATGACGGCTGTAAATTACTGTGTCATGTTGATAGAATTTTTGGCTGGAAATAGCAAAATATATTTTCCATTCTTTTACGGATTTCTAAATCAGTTATGAATGGCTTGAATGATTTGTCTAGGTTGTCATACAAGCTATATGGGACGACTTGTTTGATATGATTAATCGTTGCACTGCATGTCAACAATTATATAATACTATTAACAAAGTGTAAGTATACGGAACCAACAAGTCAACAAGTATAGAATAATGTTAAAAAAATGTAAATATACATGCCCAGCAAGTCAACAATTATATAATAATGTTGATTAAAAGTGGGTGTATCTATACTAGGGACTAGAAGTACAGAGAAAGTATTTTTTTAATTATTATTTTACCTTGTTCATGATGTAAACATAATCCACATGAGGCAAATACTGAAGTTGATGAGTCACCAGGATTCTAGTTTTATCCTTCAATACTGACTTTATACACCTGGAAATAATAACATAGAGATGTAGACATCGGGCGCCTTTCAATGTTAGATATAATTAAACCTCCCACAGCACAGTTTTATTAACTCTTACTTTTTATTAACTCTTACAACTCAAAGTGAAAGAAAATGGACACAAATAAAGGTACATTCAGGCGGCATTTAATTGTTTTATGACGTCATGTAAAATTCAATGTTAATGATTCAATAACTAAAATTAAAAAATCTTATAAAATCATAACTGTTAAAAAATGTTTTAAAAATTATTTACGTTTATGAAACAGTAAGGGCACTGCTAGCAACTCTAAAAAACGTTTTTTTATCCTCCCCACTGCCCTTTGTGTGTGTCGCATCACAAATGACAAGACTTCACAAAATAATGAAAGCGTCCTTATTGTCCTTATTGTCCTTATTGTCATAGATTATGCCGTTTTTCATTTAAAGACTGGCTCACCACGTAGTTTTAGTCATGGTTGTTACAAATTCACACCTTGTCAGGTGATTCGACAGTGATCGACTTTTAACCTTTACTGTTTTAATATTTCATTGTAATAATATTTCAACGATAACAAAATTAAAGTCCTAACACAATAAATATATTTACATTTTAACAACCCTGACTGACATTTAGTGTCCTGGTTTCTCTTATCTAATGACATTATTCAATATACGTCATGTGCTGCTTAGAGATCAAATATGTGTAAACATTGATGTTTAAACACACATTTCGCATTTTTTAGCCGGTTAATAAAACGTAATAAAGCGATTAAAGTCGTGATTACCCTTATGCTGCTGATTGACCCTTATGCTGCTGAATTGTCTGTTTCATTTTTTCATTCATTTAAATCTGGAATTACTTAAATGACAACAAATACATCTATTTATATTTCCCTAAATGATTTGATTAACTGAACATTTATCACAAACTATTTTGTAGATTTCAGTGGAATTTTATTTGATCTGAAACTTTCCTAGTATATATGCGGTTGCAGCAGCATTTATGGTTAAAAGAGGTAATTTGTGCAGTTGTTTCTGCATAATACTGTTTCACACCACAAGTCATTACTTGTATAATAATGTTTTGTGTTTATGATGATAACATAAAATATTTAAACCTCACATGTTAAACACCTGATTGCCGACCTTGGAATCTAGAGCACTTAATGGGTCGTCCAACAAGTACAGATCAGCATCCTGATACACGGCTCTGTTAACATGAATACATCAGTCAATGTAATACAGCATGTTACGGTAAAATAAATAAATTTGTTTAGATGAAATAAATCTTATTTGCGAAAAATCATGAAATATATATTTCATAATTATTCAACATATTGGACCCCTAGGACGACATACG
The DNA here is from genome assembly GCA_964017125.1 of Flabesymbios commensalis. Taxonomy (NCBI): domain Eukaryota; kingdom Metazoa; phylum Annelida; class Polychaeta; order Terebellida; family Flabelligeridae; genus Flabesymbios; species Flabesymbios commensalis. The sequence goes on along the minus strand of OZ024910.1, from coordinate 12,204,529 downwards.
TCGTAATCGCAATTAGCCTACATAAAGTGGCGATTTGGGCTAAAAGAGACCACATGTTAAGGCATAGGGCCTAGTGTTGTTTACAAAATGTAGTAAATGTTAAATTAAAATCAACATAGAAGAAAAATCTACATGATATGAAAAGACACCAATCAGATGCAGATAGTAGAACAGTACATGGTGGGATTGTCATCATTATACATACAACATTTTTATGCAGCGGTTCTCCATATTTTAAACCGGTGGATTCGCTTTTTTGTTAATTTAAATGAATTGTATGCGGGTGAATCTTTGATGTTCAGATGCAGCACATACTAGGGATTCGCCCTGAGAAAAGCTCAGTGATGATTTGAATACTGTAAAATTTCGATTCCGGTAGATAAAGATTGCTATTTATTAAACATCTTGTTAATACACTCTACAACAGAGGAAGACTATAGTGTCCAGATAGAGCGATCTCGCACTTTCGCTGTTTCGCTGTTTGAAATCTAACTCTTTCGCATCGCCCTTTCGTTGTTTGCCACCGCCCTTTCGTTGTTTCGAAGTCTCTCACTTTCGTTGTTTTGAATCGCTCTTTCGCAGTTTCGCATCGTACTTTCGTTGTTTCGCAGTCTCGTTGTTTCGCATCGCCCTTTCGTTGTTTCGCATCGCTCTTTCGCATCGCCCTGCCAATCATCACGTCTGGTTAAAAGGTTAGCGCTATTGTCCGTCACGCCGGAGCCCTGGTTAACGCTGCCGTCCATCACGCCGGTGCCCTGGTTAATTAGTTAGCACTACCGTTCATCACGCCGAGGCCTTGGTGAAGAGGTAACGCTGCCGTCCGTCACGCCGGAGCCCTGGTTAGCGCTGTCGTCTATCACGCCGGAGCGCTAGTGAGGTGATTAGTGCTACCGTCTATCACACCGGGCCTTGGTGAAGAGCTGCCGTCTATCACGCCGGAGCCCTGGTTAACGCTGCCGTCTATCACGCCGCAGCCCTGGTGAAGTGGTTAGCGCTACCCTCTATCACGCCGGTGAATGGGTTATCGCTGCCGCCCATCCCAATGCAACAGCGAGAGTACGAAACAACGAAACTGCGAAAGTACGAAACAACGAAAGTGCTAAACTGTGAAACAACACAAGTACGAAACAACGAAAGTAAGAAACAACGAAAGTACGAAACTGCTAAAGTGCGTGACAACGGAAGTACGAAACAACGAAGTGACGAAACAACGAAAGTACGAAACAGCGAAGATGCGAAACTGCGAAACAAAGAAAGTACGAAACAGCGAAAGTACGAAACAATAAAAGTACGAGTCGACGAAAGTGGGAAACAGCGAAAGTACGAAACTAACAAAGTACAAAACAACGAATGCACGAAACTGCCAAAGTGTAAAACTGTGAAGGTTGCGAAACAACGGAAGCACGAAACAACGAATTTGCGAAACAACGAGACCACGAAGCAACGAAAGAGCGATGCGAAACTACGAAGGGGTGATGCGAAACAACGATACTACGGAACTGCGAAACAACGAAAGAGCGATACAAAGCAGCGAAAGGGCGATGCGAAACAACGGAACTGCGAGACAACGAAACTGCGAAACAACGAAACTGCTGACACCATAGAAAACAGATCAAAAATATAGTTTGGTGCCAAGTTGTTCAAACATACCTGAAAAATATCGGAAACCGTACATGTATATAGTATAATTATATTAAAGAGAATCTCCATAAGACGAATACAGTGTACTTTAGAAAACGCTGGATGGGTTTCAAAAACGAGTATGGCATATAGCAGTACTTAGAACTGCTATTTTCCATATACAATTGAATAGCTATGTTATGGGTCCACGGCCGGCACTGCAAGAATTAGAAAGAAATTAACCCATAACATAGGTATTCAAAGAATACCAATGTTACGGAAAGAACTAGCTGAAAAAATTATTATGATTTCAAATTGAAAATACCCTATGGAGGGTTGTTTATTTTAAGGTTTTAAGGGTAATACGCTACCTCGCTAAGTTGACCCTGATTTGTTGGCCTCCGCTCAATGACCAGCCCCTTTCTCCCACCCTGGTCAAATCACCGTTAGGCATCTCTGAGATATCCTGATGAATAAAAAATACATAAAATAATAAATATTTAAACAAGGAAATTCGGTGGTCCTGATTAATGTGTATTATTTAAGCATATATAGGCCTACATATTCTTATTATAGTACAACGTCTTATAGTCATACAGACGGGCCGGGCCGGGCATGAAACCGATCAGCCGGATGAAGTGATTATGGTAAATGGTCAGCAGCAGGGTATAAATGGATATTCACGCCATGTTAATATGTGAACCTTATTATGTATGCAGTCAATGGCAGTGATTTAAAAGCTAGATTGTGATAATTATATTAGGGGGTGTATCTGAGGGGGTGTATATGAAAAACGTTTGAGGCTGAGGCCTTTTGAATGATTTTTAGATTGCCTCAGGTGGATTCTCAGCAGTTTGGAGGATAATTTTTTTCATTTTCTAAATAATATGTTTAATTTGAAAAAATGTCAAAGGGGCTAGCCATGCCATTCTCCCTCTAAATATGCCCCATATTTTACCTAATATCTGAGCTATTTATTTTAATTGTCTATCACTTGAAGCTGTGTCTTGCTCACGCGATCCACAGCTTCAAGCAATTAAAATTAATGTCATATGTGAAATTTAAGTCCCAGCATTCATCAATGTTTCAATATAATTATTATTATTATTATTATTATTTTAAAACTAGTTATATAGGTGCCAATGAAATCCAGAATAGTTACTGTGGTCGACACCAGTACTCTAATGGTAATTTAAATAGGTCTAGTAGGTACCTGGTATGAGCCCTAAATATAAATTTAAATGACAGTGGTAGGACCCTATTATGAGCCTACCATGGCCATTTGAATGGCCTGGTAGCTCTTGGAATGAACCCTATTATGATCGCTTAAATGGCCTCTTAGGTCCCTGGTATGAGCTCACAATGGTTATTTAAATTGTCGGTGTACATATAGCTACCTGGTATGAGCTCACAAGGGTAATTTAAATGACCGTTGTACATGTAGCTCCCTGGAATGAGCTCACTGTAGTCATTTAAATGGCCGGTGTACATGTAGCCCCCTGGAATGAGCTCACCATGGTCATTTAAATGGTCGGTGGCATGTAGGTCCCTGGTATGAGCTCACCATGGTCATTTAAATGGTCGGTGTCATGAACGTCCCTGGTATGAGCTCACCATGGTCATTTAAAAGGTCGGTGTAATGTAGATTCCTGGAATGAGCTCACTGTGATTTTTAAATGGCCGTTGTACATGTAGCTCCCTGGAATGAGCTCACTGTGATCTTTTAAATGACCGGTGTACTTGTAGCTCCCTGGTATGAGCTCACCGTGGTCATTTAAATGGCCGTTGTACATGTAGCTCCCTGGTATGAGCTCACCGTGGTCATTTAAATGGCCGTTGTACATGTAGCTCCCAGGTATGAGCTCACAAGGGTCATTTAAATGGCCGTTGTACATGTAGCTCCCTGTTTTGAGCTCACCGTGGTCATTTAAATGGCCGTTGTACATGTAGCTCACTGGCACGAGCTCATCATGGTCATTTAAATGGCCGTTGTACATGTAGCTCCCTGGTATGAGCTCACCGTGGGCATTTAAATGGCCGGTGTACATGTAGCTCACTGGCATGAGCTCATCGTGGTCATTTAAATGGTCGGTGTACATGTAACTCCCTGGAATGTGCTCACAAGGGTCATTTAAATGGCCGGTGTACATGTAGCTCCTTGGAATGAGCTCCCCATGGGCATTTAAATGGCCGTTGTACATGTAGCTCCTTGGAATGAGCTCACAAGGGTCATTTAAATGGCCGGTGTACATGTAGCTCCCTGGAATGAGCTCACCGTGGTCATATAAATGGCCGTTGTACATGTAGCTCCCCGGTATGAGCTCACCGTGGTCATTTAAATGGCCGTTGTACATGTAGCTCCCTGGTATGAGCTCACCGTGGGCATTTAAATGGCCGGTGTACATGTAGCTCCCTGGTATGAGCTCACCGTGGTCATTTAAATGGCCGGTGTACATGTAGCTCCCTGGTATATGTATAAGCTCAACGTGGTCATTTAAATGGCCGTTGTACATGTAGCTCCCTGGTATGAGCTCACCGTGGTCATTTAAATGGCCGGTGTACATGTAGCTCCCTGGTATGAGCTCACCGTGGTCATTTAAATGGCCGGTGTACATGTAGCTCCTGGGAATGAGCTCACCGTGGTCATTTAAATAGCCGGTGTACATGTAGCTCACTGGAATGAGCTCACCATGGTCATTTAAATGGTCGGTGTAATGTAGATCCCTGGAATGAGCTCACCGTGGTCATTTAAATGGCCGTCGTAATGTAGCTCACTGGCACGAGCTCATCATGGTCATTTAAATGGTCGGTGTACTTGTAGCTCACTTGTATGAGCTCACCGTGGTCATATAAATGGCCGTTGTACATGTAGCTCACTGGCATGAGCTCATCGTGGTCATTTAAATGGTCGGTGTACATGTAACTCCCTGGAATGTGCTCACAAGGGTCATTTAAATGGCCGGTGTACATGTAGCTCCTTGGAATGAGCTCCCCATGGGCATTTAAATGGCCGTTGTACATGTAGCTCCTTGGAATGAGCTCACAAGGGTCATTTAAATGGCCGGTGTACATGTAGCTCCCTGGAATGAGCTCACCGTGGTCATATAAATGGCCGTTGTACATGTAGCTCCCCGGTATGAGCTCACCGTGGTCATTTAAATGGCCGTTGTACATGTAGCTCCCTGGTATGAGCTCACCGTGGTCATTTAAATGGCCGGTTTACATGTAGCTCACTGGAATGAGCTCACCATGGTCATTTAAATGGTCGGTTGTTATGTAAATTCCTGGAATGAGCTCACCGTGGTCATTTAAATGGCCGATGTACATGTAGCTCCCCGGTATGAGCTCACCGTGGTCATTTAAATGACCGGTTTACATGTAGCTCACTGGAATGAGCTAACCATGGTCATTTAAATGGTCGGTTGTTATGTAGATTCCTGGAATGAGCTCACCGTGGTCATTTAAATGGCCGGTGTACATGTAGCTCCCCGGTATGAGCTCACCGTGGTCATTTAAATGGCCGGTGTACATGTAGCTCCCTGGAATGAGCTCACCGTGGTCATTTAAATGGTCGGTGTAATGTAGATCCCTGGAATGAGCTCACCGTGGTCATTTAAATGGCCGGTGTACATGTAGCTCACTGGAATAAGCTCACCGTGGTCATTTAAATGGCCGTTGTAATGTAGCTCTCTGGAATGAGATCACAAGGACCATTTAAATGGACCTAATAGGCTTCATAAATCCCTACAAGTCTACCTCGAATGAAAAGATTGCCCTCCAATACCACGACATTGTTATATTAAAGGGTCAATCACGTCTGTAGCCATTATCGCTCTCCCTATTTGTCCTGGAGATAAGAACATTTACTGGGGTAATAATCATTAAATTGAAAAGATAAACATATACTTTAAATCTAACTCTACAATTGTAAATTTTACCCATTCGAATTTGTGAGTCGCGGTAGCGTACAACTTCAAATGGATAAAAAAATCAAAATATAACATGTAGCACTTTAAGGGCTCTCATTGAAGAAATAACTATACTCACATCAGCTAGACCACAAGCTTCGATGACGTTGTCATAACACCCGTCTTTCTCGCTGCCAAGCAGGATATTCTCTCTCAGAGTGGCTGAAAACAGCCAGGCTTGTTGAGGGACATATGCGGTGCTTCCCTTTACATTCAGTTCACCAGATGTCACTGTCATCTCTCCGAGCATGGACATCAGCACTGAGCTCTGTAACACAGTATAAACCGTTTTGAATGGGAACTCATTGAAAACAAAGTTATATAAGACCCCTTCCTTGTACTTCATTGTATTAGCTAGCTCGGTGACAACAATAGATGTCAAGGCTATTGAATTTCACAGTATTAGTACAGTCAACTCAGCTCGTGTCACTAACATTTCCCCAAGCCAAGACTTGCTCTGTTATATACTATTTACCACACATTTACTAAAGATATGCGCAACTCTTCATTGCGCATCTGAATTGTAATTCATATAGTTCACGGTTAGTTAGGATAAATTGAACATTGACTAATATCATATATCATGGTACCACAACACACAGAAAAACATTACATGACATTGAATTGAATTTATTAAGTCTGGTCAGATAATTATGGGCCGAAGAAAATGTTGACTTGGATATAGCCCTGTTGTCGTACCTGAAAGTTAAATAATTTGAATGTTTTGGCAGAGGATACATAATTTACCAGTTATTATTATAAACAAAACTAGCCCCTGTCATCGATTGCCATGAACAGAATGTTACTGTTGCGGTGATTATATACTAGTCATGTCCCAGATGGGGAATTGTCTAAGATTCTTTGGTAACGTTTCAAGTTATTCAGGTCTATGCTATCATTATCAACTGGGAGAATTTGTGGAAGTTGCACAAATATATATTTTTCAGACTATTAAAAATAAACATTTCAATATAAATATGTCAATGACATACCTTCCCACTTCCCACTTCGCCAACTATGGCGACCAGGCTTCCCTGGAAATAAAACAGTAAATAATAGAAAGATAAAAACATTCTTACGAAGCAAATATTAGAAAGAGAAAAACATTATTTTATGAAAGACAAAATATGAAATATGTATCTAGGATATTATCATAATATATTTGAAAAGTTCAGCTTACCTTTTTAATTGACATGGTGATATTGTCTAGTTCAAAAGGTTGATCTTGAACTTGGTCATCCTGAATGAAAAAAATGCAAACAGTGAATGCCTTGATCAATTGAAAGGGGTTTGGTCAATCGCCTCCCGTCAGCAAGCCATTTAGGTGGGAGTGTACATTACATACAATACATGCACCTGAGCAAACATTTATAAATACTATAAATGAAGAATTGTAGGTATGACGCTTTTTTTGGAGAAAAAAAGTTTCAGCCAATGCAAGAAGACAAGCAAAACGTATCAATTTATCAATTTTCAATAACATGGGAAATCATAAATAAAAAGCACAACGCAGCATTAAAAGTCCACGTTAAGCGGTTAGTGACTGCGTTAAAACGTCAAGACGTTAAACCACTGTTGGTTTAATGTTGGTTCACCGGCTACAATGCTGGCCCAACAATAAACCACCAATTAGGCACAACGACTCGTGTTTAGTTACATATGTAGTCATACTCACAAAGAGATCACAGGGTGTGATCCCTTCAGTCTGTCCGTTATCCAGACTCTTTCCGTTCGAGTCCACTGCTTGTTTCTCTGTCTGATCAGAGCCCCAGTTGGTATTCAGTTTAGTCATCACTATAGCTGTTTCATGCTGATCTTTAATGGCTGATGTGTGCTTGACACTTTGGTCATTATTGACTGATGTGCGCTGAACACTTTCGTGACTTTTGGTCATCTCACCTCCTCCTAGAAACTCCTAAAATAAATGATTTAACCTTTCTGGGAGCTCGAACCGCAGGAATTGACCTTAATGATTATTTTATGGTGTGTATAAGAGATGGGCCACTTGTTTTATCATGTACACGAGCCAGGACCCCGTCCCTTATTTCTTTCATCAAAGCATCACTTTGCATCTTTGAAGAATGACATAATTCCATACACTTAACGGCTTTAGATAACGAACATGTTCATGGAAATGTTTTAATAATAACAATATATTTTTTTCATTTGCCAACCACTTCAAGCCATCTTTAATAACTACAATAACTACAAATTGCGAATTGCAACAACAATTAGCAGCCTGTATGAAGAAGATAATGGTAAATTCAGGCTTGACAGGGTTAACAGTGGTAATAATCTAATATGTGATTTGCCATGCGCACAGTCAAATTGATGTTTAGTGTTTGTCACCAAAGATGATGTACAAGCCTTGAAAACAGCTAATTTACTCAGTATAAAATGGGCCAGATGCAAATGGCATTATGTATATTATGTGAAAGTTTATGATAGCGACATGATAGCGAAATCTAGTTTGTTTTTCATGTATGTTACTAGATATATCTCTCTCTCTCTCAATGTTTAAACAATGCTATATTAACAGCTACTGCCTCATGCTAAGATCATAAAAAAATCGGTGATTTTATCTCGGCTTCTTAATATGACCATATGATGTAAACATTTCCATAGACTAGAACTGCAAAAGTTTTTTAATTTTTGTGCTGCGCATTTGCCAGTTAGGCTAGATATAGAGACGAATTTCCCGTATTTCTTATATTTTACATGGTTGTACGAAATAAGAAATCAGGCATTTCGTCTCTATATCTATCCTAACTGGTAAATGCGAAGCACAAAAAATTCATAATAACATCATATTAAAAAGATAAAATAAAATCAACGATTTTTTTATTATTTTAGCCTGAACCAGTCCCTTTAAGCATCACTATTCTACACATACCACACATGGTTTCATTCTTTTTTACAGATGATCGTCAATTATACGTGGCTTAACGTAGCTTTTGCACCTGAAACTCGCAATGTCGCAAAATGTGGAAGCCAGAAGTCGGAAATATACTCTACTCGCCTCGAAAACCAGGTTTTCTTTATAATACACAGTATTTTTTTATAGCAACTTAAAAAGTATACATGAAAGACATAGAGAAGTGTAGGCCTACCGAGATTCGTTTAGCAGAGAAGTGTCCTTCAGTTACACTGATGACGGCTAATGGAAAAAATCCAAACGCGGCATGTCGCAGAACTTCAAGCCATCCTAGGAGTTTGATGGCTTGTCCAGCAGACAGAGTGTTGCCTAGCAACACGTACGTGACAACGGTTGCTAGGCCGATCACCTTGTTACAGGCATAGTAGACGGCCATAATTTGAGCCTCCCAAAGACGGGCAGTGCGAATCTTTGAAAGTTCTTCTCTGTGAACATAATAAATTCAACATAATTTATGATTAATATTGAAAATTCTTGGTTTAGTTATGCGCAAAATATAATATCCGGCTGGCCCAACATTAAACCCATATACCCCAGGTGCCGGTGCAAGGAAACATGGTTTATTTTGGGGCTCGACTCCAGAACTCAAGGACTCGAATTGTTTCTTGGAACCGGCCCCAGGTGGCCTTACTAGCGCCCTCTCATGTAGTTAGCATGGTTTATGCTGTAAATAACACTCTGTCACTTGTGTCCTGAATAAATTCTCACGGAATTTGCTCCCTTGGAACTAAATGTTTTGAAAACTATTTTCCCATAACAATAGTAATATATAAAAATGTTACTAACACATATCAGGTATGTATGTGGAGCGTTTTTTACATGTATTACTGTAATTATAGAAAATAATTTTTTGTTCTAGGAGTTTATGTTTGTTACCCTGGTGACATCGCAAAGCTTTTACACAGATACCTCCATTATTAAATGGAATAGCTCTAACACGATCAATATATTTCGCCAGCTGAAAATTGCCTAGTTTAAAGGACACTCGAAATATAAGTCTCAGTTTCATGGCACGCGAGTTTTTCGATAGGCGGCGCGAGTGTCGTTTTATACATCTTGCTGTGTTAATAAAATGACGATCAGTATGACCGGGTCTGACGCGAAGTGAGTTAGGCAGTCAGGTCATGCCGAGTGTATGCTTATATTATTCCATATCAAATATTGGTTCACCAAGAACGTTATGGCAACTACAAAAATTGTTAACCATGTCAGAAAAATTAGTTGTCTATATTTCACAGAAGACTCTGAAGAAATTTTTGAAGGTGGTGCGAGAAAATTCCCTGCACAAATCTGTTTCATTATATCCCCCATAGAAACCTTGATTTGGCAAATAAAAAGACTGTTACAATTACAAAGCTATGGTATATCTTACTTTCTTCTAGAGTGAATGATAGAGGAGTAGTAGGGCTCGAGGCAGAATGTTTTGACCATACTGATCCCTCGTATAATATCTGTCATCGAGGTGTCCCTTTTGTCAGCCAGAGATCCTACATCCTTCCTGTAAAACAAAGCAGATGAAATGTATGTTTGGGGATATGCAAACGGTATTCCTTTGATTGTAAACCTTTAGGCGATATTGGCTCACTGATACCGATATGGAGAAAACCGGTGTCAATTTTTCTGATGATTTTTTACGAAGACTAAAAAAATATATACAACCCACTGGCCACACGGCGTTGTTGAGACAATAAATCAACGTCAATGACGTTGATTCAATGTCGCAACAACGTTGTGTGCCCAGTGGGAGCTGTAAATATCATGACATAGAATACCCAACACCTCCAATAAATCGATCGTTGTATATCAATTGGGCGGAAAACTGCTTAGCCCCCGTTATGAACACAAACCGAGAAATTATAGTGTTTTATCAGATTATTTAGATTAAATCGAAAAAAATGTCAGCTGTTCTTCAATCTGGCTCTATTTCCTTTTGGAAAGTGAATTTGGACAGTGATTTTAACATTGAACGTGTTAAAGCAGCCCCTTGGGATGACATCAATTTTCGATTTTAATTCCGCACTGAAGTAGTGTATACCACGGATCATGTTTTAATTTTTTTCAGAATTTTCATGTTTTTACAAATATTTTTAATCAACATTTCTATGGAACCAGAAGTAACCCAAACAAACTATTTGTATACCTGAAGGACGATTGAATGTTTTCACAGCATTGTGCCACATGTTGTTGGCATCGGCCCAGCGTTGGGTAGACAATCAGTGCTGGAGGTGTGTCCTCCCGTGTCCTGACTATAAGACACCAATTGAGAGCGACTGCTCTGATCTTACCGTCTGATACGTGGGAATATGTGATGTAAAGGGCTTAATATTGCTGACTTGTTTAGTTTACATGGCAATATACGACCTGGAAATACAATTATTTCGCTCTTTTTCGGTGCTTTAAAATTGTTTTTTTGTTTTTTTCGTATTTTTAGTTAAGATCAGTAGGCTATATAGCTTCATATAAATTAAATTTTAAAATTGAGAACATTGAACATGTATCATCCCAAGGAGTCCCTTTAAAAGCAAATTATTGTCATGATTGATCATATTAAAGAATTCAACTGATTATATTAAAGCATAACCCAGGTGTTATTTATGACAATATTTCTGCTTTGCTTCCAACCATCCCACTGTTATTACCCCCTCTCTTTCTCTCGTATCCCCCAACATATGACAGATCACATGTTGGTAATTTCTTTCAGTGCAGGGACAATCTTTATAGGCCTACGTCAGATTCTGACGTATAAAGACGATCCCCGCACTGAAAGAATTTAAATATTTCTAATGGCCGTAGACCCATAACATAATATTCAAATAAAGCAGAAAGAGCTAACTGAGACATTCATGAGGATTTCAAATTAAAAAACCCTTTTGATCTTCATGAGTTATTTAAATATATTTCAGCGTTGTAAGGGTTAAAGGTGAAAATGATAAGGGTTTATTTGGTTTGCATACAGGCCACGATATGATTGACTATGTGGTGTATGTAGCCCAGTTGGACTGAAAGTGGTATTCCACTAGTGGAATACCACTCTCAGTCCAACTGGGCTCACCGGGACATTTATGAGGATTTCAAATTTAAAAAAACATTGATCTCCATGATTTATTCAGAAATATATCAGCGTTGTAAGGGTTGAAGGTAAACAATGGTAAGGGTTTATTTAGTTTGCATACAAGCCACGATATGATCGACTATGTGGTGTATGTAGCCCTGTTGGACTGAGAGTGGTATTTCACTAGTGGAATACCACTCTCAGTCCAACTGGGCTATGGTGAATGTACCTGTACGCTCCAACCTTGAGTCCGGAGAATATCTCCAATCCAAACAAGACGATGAAGATAATGAATCCGGATACGAAAGCTCTGCCAAACTCCACAAACAGCAGTGTGATGACAGCCAGGCAGACGAGGGGGGCTTGGAAGAGGTGGCTACTATACAAAACTCCCTGAAACATGAAACATCGAAGATCGGAGGTGAATAGAACATAATCCGATAAATCATATAGTGGAAATGCTTATATTACATAATCCCTGAAACATCACAGTCATGTCAAAATAATAAAAATACAGCTCTGGCTGACAAATAACACATTAGAGGTGCATAAAAATATACACATAAACTTGACCAACAAGAGATGATTAAAACACACAAATGTTTGAAACATCGCGGATCAGTGTTCATAATACGCTACATTCTGACACATGTAGGCCTACGAGAGGTGATAATATTTCAGTCAGTCATGACACATTACCGATAAGAAATCAATAAAATACAACTCTTCTAAACGCAACAGCAATCCTTAAAACATCACATCATGGGGGGGGGGGGGGGAGAGGAATTCTCGATATTTGAGAGGTCTTATTTTCTAAAAAGTACTCCACAAAACATAAATTATTAGATGTTCTGAAAATAATAAAATACTCATAAATATTTTTAGGAAACATGCTAAATTTCAGATCAGAGCTTCTTGAAATTGGTCTGATGCGGGTGATGCTACATGGCACCAAAAGAGATGACAGCGCATTGCGTCGAAGGCAGCGATAAAAAATAGTGTAAGGAAAGAAGTGTATATCCAAGTTCATTGTTACAATTGTATCATTTTGCCCATGTGCAGTGTGAACATACAATTTAATCTATCTTCTTGCGCGCAAATAGGACTTCCTATCCTTTTAACATGTATCATTATTTTGACACTTTAACTGTTTGAAAACTTGATACGATAATACACACGATCAATATGGAGTGATATAAAATAAGAAGTGATAGGGTTTCTGTTTCATTTATCTGTATAATAAAATATTCAAAAAAAAATTCTGCAGTTTTTTATAAGTAGTTTTAGCGTAATACTTATATTCGATGCTTCGAACTATATAAAAGGGAAAGAATTAAAGTTTGACGAACCATTGCTGATGATGGTTTAATAATAATTGCGTCCACATATATCGTATGTTGTAAATACATATGTAATGTCCATAAAAAAATTGCCCCTCTTCGTTATGCATCATTAAATGACGCTTAAATGTCAGTAGCCTTGCTTCGCTCGTCTCCTCAAGTCAAAGTTATAGTCAAGTCAAAAGTTTTTTAACCCCGGCCTTCATGTAACGAAAACAAACCGCAACCTCCACATCAATACTAATAGGGATCAAACTTTGTAGACAGAAAAAAACATTTCTGAGAAAGTGAAATAAATATTTTGCTTGAAGCAGAGTGTGATATCAATCAAATATTGCAGACAGAAGGCGAAATAAATAATTCGTCCAGCTCAAAAACTCCACCCCCCCCCCCCTAGTAATTGAATTGTGGCCCCTTTATAGCGTAACAAGCGTAGCGTTCAGTGTCCTTATAAACGGTTAATATGTTTTATTAGTTGAACAAATCACTGTTATAGGGAATGAAATGTGTGTCTAAACATCAAGATTTGCAAATATTTGTGCTCAAGTTAAACAAATAGGAGTCATTTTGAGCCACTTTAAGTTGTGGGTCGCGGTAGCGAGACACAACTTAAAGTGGCCAAAAATGTATTCAATTAACTTAGCATAATAAGGGTTAATATATTTATCAAGGATTTCATGGTAGCTGCAATACGTTGCGGAGGCGAGTGTAACATAATTACAAACTAGTTGCGAATCCAAGTTGGGGACCCCCCCCCATTCTGTGCCCCCCCCCCCCCAACAATAATTAAGCCAAAATATACAGTAAATTATAACTGATTGATGAGCTATTGACATTACGGTGCTCTATGTCAATACGTTTTGAAAAATGATGCCAAATAATTCGCTGGTAATATATGTGCTTCATGATTCCAACAAACACGCGACGTCCACCAAATGTTGGGGTAATGCTGGCCACCGTCCGCGACACTGGCCCAGCATTGCAGCAACATTGGGTGGACGTCTCGTAGTGACTGGGATGTAAATCATGTCAAGGTTGAATATAATTATATTTCCCCTAGCCCTTAACCCTTTAAGCTCTCACGATGCAATAACCCTTTCAGGCCTGAATTTACCATTGTCATCTTCATCCACTACAAGCCGTGAATTGCTGTCGCAATTCTCGACTTGTAGTGGATGAAAATGACTTGAAGTGGTTTAAAAATTAAAGAAAAATGCCATGTTTTGTTAAACAAGTTTCATGGGAATTTTCATTCTAAAACCCTTGGTTGTAGGAAAGTCTGTTTTCATAGATGTAAAATGATGCTTTAATGCATCGTGAGGGCTTAAAGGGTTGAAGCATCATTTTGCATCCCTGAAAACATACGGAATTTTCCTACAGCTAGGGGTTTTAGAACGAAAATTTCCATCGAACTGGTTTACCAATTAATGGCAATTTTCTTTATTTTTTCAACCACATCAAGTCATCTTCATCCACTACAAGTCGAGAATTGCGACAGCAATTCGCGGCTTGTAGTGGATGAAGATGACAATGGTAAATTCAGGCTTGAAAGGGTTAAAACGCGGAGATATATGTTTGTATAAACCATGGAGATCAAAGGCTTTTTTTAATCATCATACATCTAAGTTAGCTCATTCCACTTCATTTTAATACCAGTCCTATGTTAGGGGTCTACGGCCATTACAGGAAGATTTAGAAATATACCCGTTGAAAATAGACTGTGTAAATGTTGCGATAATAATGTTGTAGAAAATGAATTTCATTTTGTATGTGAATGTGTCAGATATGCTGATTTAAGAACTGTTTTATACTCCCAACATAACTTCACCCCCGATCTTGATGTACAAATTAATTTTTTAAATATTATGAGCACACAATTTAAATTTATTGCTACTTATTTAGAAAATGCATGGAAGACACGTCAAGAATTTTTATTTGGAGAGTAATCGCTCATATCACTCATAACAGTATACATAATTTTTTTTTAAATGATAATTTAAACTGACTTATAAGGCAGAAGGCTGGGTACTTTTGTATTTTCTTGATTAAATATGTCATGTGCGATTAATGTACATGTCAGTCAAATAAACGATACCATACCATATAAAAATAGGTACTCTTACAGTGCGTGATCGACTTTAGATATATATATGTTGTATAAACCATGGAGACCAAAGGGTTTTAATCAATTCGAAATCATCATACATGTCTTAGTCAGCTCTTTCTGATTCATTTGAATACCTATGTTATGGGTCTATGGCCATTAGAAATATTTTTACTCTTACAGTGTGGGGACAGATTTTAGTCGTCAGATTCTGACGCCCGTTACCTCTCGGTCACAGAGGCTCCCTACAATATCAAATCTTTATGGTTGAGCGGGCAAAAACTTTTTGTTTCTTTGAAACTTGAAGGCCACAATGGCGGTTCGAACCCGCGATCTCCGACTCTCCAAGCAGGCAGCTCTAGCCACTACACCAGGGCCTCCGTTTTCTGAATTTTACCATATGTCAAGGTACATATTGAAAAATAAAGCATGATTTGTAAATAGAAGCTTGTAAAGTTGTGCACTCATGGATATTTTCATTCATTTGAAGCTGGCAATTGCGTCGGCAGAGCCAGCTTTAAAACAAGAAAAATAGCATTGTATAATACAGAAATGAATCATATGTATTATATAGGCCAATTATAGCATGTTATATAGGACATGAAGAAATATTCTGTACACGGTCTACAATGTCCCAATACTTTCCACTAAGCGCTGGTTCAATACTTGGTTCAACTTGCAGAACGTGTGTGTGGCTGGCTTAAATGTGAAAGTTTAAAGTGGATTAATTGTTATCTATTATATTTGAAGTTGATAAAAATGATGAGGGCTTAAATGGTTAAGCTGTTAAACACCCTTGTTGGAGGGCATTCAAAGTCCTAGTGAAAAAAATAAACAATTATATATATTATTGGCAGTTAAAGGGCTCAAAGATAAACAGAACTGTTTCCGGGTCTGTTGTTATGTTCACTTTATTGATATACATCCACACTGACCTTGTAAATGACCTCTACATCTGTGGCCGCCATGTTCATCACGTGTCCAGCTGTATACTCTTCCAGCGATTTTAAACTGCATTTTAATGTCTGACACGAAAAAGGTGAAATGTTTAGATATGATCATAATATGAAAACGTTATTATATAAGTGTTCCAAGAATACTTTAGACACGACCTCTTAAAGTTGGTTTATCATGTTGATCCACTATGTCTCAAAACCGTTATTTGAAGAAATTATTATTTTAACCCTTTAACCGCCGGTGTCGCATATCTTCGGGTTTTTATTTTTTATTAGCACATTAAGTACCACATTTTAAATATGTTAAAGATAAAATGTGACATCAACCAGCAAGATTTGAAAAGAGTTGACCTCCCTTTTGTCAAATCTGAATAATTTTCACTCACTTGAAGTTGTGGATCGCGTCAGCGAGACACAACTTCAAGTGGGTGAAAATTCAAATTGAATAATTTGGCGATTAAAAGGTTAATGGTATTAGACTGAAATTAGATATGTTACGCTGGAAACAATGACATTTTCTTTATATATTTTCACCTTATTATATATGAGTGTCGTCATGAGGGCTCTAACCCTGGTACATAGCGTGAACAGTAGATGTGAAGCCAGTGTATAAGGTAGAGTGAAGAACAGGGCGATGAGGACCGAGCCCACACCGTATATATAGGCATTTCTAGCGGACACTGTGCCCTCATCTGCCAGGTAGCTCACCACGTAACCAATTAACACAGGCTGCACCAGCTTCATCATCTCCTGTGGTAAATAGGCTTTAATGTTTATCACAGTG
>OZ024910.1:11903252-12185752 GCA_964017125.1 Flabesymbios commensalis | reverse complement strand
CATTTGAGCGGTAGCAAGTTCAAAGTCGCTACTATCATCATTGGATAAATAAAAAAATGATGTTTTTGTTGCAGATACAGTAAAATGTGGAAACGTTATAAGATCGTTCTCTGCTTGTTACTGATGGTATCTTGTCATGTTTACACAGGTAGGTGTGCATGTTTAGCATGAATATCTTCGAGTGAACAATAATACAACACAATCATGAAATGCCACGTACATTGCTCAGGAATTGAGCTGACGCCGATGTGATCATATACTTCAAATGATCACACATTGGATCTATGAAAACAAGTGGGCATTGTTCCTAAAGTGGACATGGCAATAGAATTACACTTTTATTTCTTGACCTTAATTTAGGTTCTAGTCAGAGTGAGCAGACAATCCGACAAACACATAACAAGACATTGAATCAATGCTGGGCCAGCGTAAAGGATGGTGGAAAAACATTAAAAACATCATTGGTTTAATACCTATGTTATGGGTCTACGGCCATTAGAAATATTTTAATTCTTTAGGTGCGGGGACCGTCTTTATACGTCAGAATCTGACGTCTACAGACGTCAGATTCTGACGCATGAAGACGCATAAAGACCGTCTTTATACGTCAGAATCTGACGTCTACAGATTCTGACGCACAAAGACGGTCCTAGAACTGAAAGGGTTAATATCCCATAGTTAATGGGAAAGCTATTGGAGGAATATGTCAATATATGGCCCATCAGGGCATGTGTCTGTGTGAGCTTAATACCATAGATATAGAGAAAACTATGCTTAATACTAGATACCAGATTCAGCATTACAACGCATAGCATAAATATTCTTCCGATAAGCTTGTTATTGCATTTTGTCAGAACATTTTCGTAGTCGCTCACTGATACAATTAAGTAAACCAGGGTAGATATTAATAACACATAATCCAAGCCCAGATATATTTGGACATTTTTAAAATTTCAATAAGGGCAATTTACCCAGATTGTGTCTTCTAAATAACATACAAAATGTATTACACATATTGACACATACATGACAAGCAGCCAATGTAATCTATGTCATTTTTAACGGGGTGAATCAAGCTTAAACACTCATATCGGTGTATCAAAATGTATTCCCAATTGTTGGTACCACACCGGGACGATGACTTATTACTAGGGTCACCTGGTGAGTGTACACGATATTACTACAACACATGATTCATGTTCCAGTCATTATGAAATGGAAACGGTGTTCATTTGAGTGCGGTATTGAAAAATACAGCACTCGTCCAAGGAATAAGATGTGAGCCTTCAGGCGAACACCTTGTTCCTTGGACATGTGCTGTATTTTCCCATACCGCACGAAAATGAGCACCGTTTGTATTTTCTCACACGACTGACCAAAACTTTCAACGGCGGAAAGAAGTGTACAGTCGACCGACATGACAGAATACCATATTGGTGGTGAATCGCCGACGCTCAGTCAATAACATTTACGTGCTATACAGCATGTATACTATACAACATGTATACATGTAGTACAACGGAGTACGGTATTGGCTGATACCGACATACGTCTCATAGTGAAAACACAACCAGCGAGTGTGAGAATCTTGTTTATAGCTATAAGTATGGCTAGCAAAAAATAATTATCAGCACATTTGCAAATAAATTGACATCTTCTGCAGTCTGTTTTAGCTTACACTCTATGGCGATTTTTTTCCCGTGAGTATAAATGATTTAATTTCTACTTGTATTAGTTTCCTATGATCACTATCTTAAATTGGATAACTTATGCCATTATAGCCTTGGGAGCTTTTATCAAAGAGTTTAAAAATATCACTCGGTGACACACCACTCCATGACGTTACATGCTGACAAATTACTCTACCAACAATACCTCGTTCGTTTGATTTCAGACTTAACTGTAAAAATGTCTGATTGTTTATACTACTTTTTGATTTGTCAAACTAAGCCACATTTTATATCAGTTTTACAAATTTAACCTTTACGGTGCGGGGATCGACTTTAGACGTCTCTTAATATCTAAAATGCTGCTTATTTAAAAGAATGTTCTATAAATGTGCTTATTCAGTGACGCAAAAACTACCGACTAGTGTCACACGAAATTTTCGACGACGAGCGGGTTTAATTTCCTTAAAATCGCTATAAAATAGAAACCATGTACATAGCTTCTAGTGAACCATTATTCTTTTATGTATTTAATTAATACGAGCCAAAAAATGTTAAGATGATATGAACAACAAGTTATCACAAGAATACTCGACTCTTACGGCACTGATGTCGACTACAATAGCCATTCTGTGTTTTTATTAGCACCTAGCTGTCTAACAATTTGTTAAAAATAGATCTTTAAACTTTGATAATTATATTTTGGGGGTAAATTTCACACATCACATGCACTTCTAGTCACTTGAAGCTGTGCATCGCGATAGCGAGGCACAATTTCAAGTGACTGAAAATGTAGTTTAGTAGCTCGGCGATTTAGTATTTAGGTATTATGTAATGTTCTTTAAAAATGTGGGACAAGGGTCACGAGTCACTGAGTAATAGAATCAAAGTGCCAGAGCTCGTCAGAGCAATCAAATCTTAATCATTAACCATGGATGAAAAAGTCATGTATCTGCGCCGAAATATGGCCAAAATGTCGAGACAAATCTTATATAATGTATTTACTAATAATATTGTGATTGTTATATCGATCAAATAGGCGAAGGTCTGAGATGTCTAGATTGTACCCACGACTGGTACAGGACTAATTCACCATTGGACGATGCCTGCTACTCTGGAAAAACAATGCGGGTCAGGACGTGTCCGCCTCCACAGGTCTGCTATGAAATGGCAATGAATGTTACAAAGATGACAAGACAAGGTAAAAAGATGGATGGATGGATGGATGGATGGATGGACGGACGGACGGGCGGACAGACAGACAGACAGACAGACAGACAGACAGACAGACATACAGACAGACAGACAGACAGACAGACAGACAGACAGACAGACAGACAGACAGACAGACAGACAGACAGACAGACAGACAGACAGACAGACAGACAGACAGATAGATAGATAGATAGATAGATAGATAGATAGATAGATAGATAGATAGATAGATAGATAGATAGATAGATAGATAGATAGATAGATAGATAGATAGATAGATAGATAGATAGATAGATAGATAGATAGATAGATAGATAGATAGATAGATAGATAGATAGATAGATAGATAGATAGATAGATAGATAGATAGATAGATAGATAGATAGATAGATAGATAGATAGATAGATAGATAGATAGATAGATAGATAGATAGATAGATAGATAGATAGATAGATAGATAGATAGATAGATAGATAGATAGATAGATAGATAGATAGATAGATAGATAGATAGATAGATAGATAGATAAATAAATAAATAGATAGATGATATTTGATTATAATTAAAAAGTTTTAATGTTGACGGACTTTCGTTATTTTCAAGCTTAAAATATTATGCTTGTAAGTGTTATGTTGGTGTGTAGTGGTGTATACTCGCAGTCTGCGGGTCAGTGAGAATACAACTGTACAACTATTTCTGTTTCAGAAAATTTTCAAAGTATATTTAGAGGGTGCATGCCATCTCCAAGTTTCCAAAGTCCATGTTGGAGACAAACGGATACAGGATTTGTGGAATTAACCTGTATATGTCAGAGCGATAAATGCAATAATAATTCATGGGGCATGGTAATGGGAGCTGCGATAATGGAAGATGACAATCAAATAGATCACACTACGGACCAACATCATACAAAATCTAAGTCTATAAATTATAAAACATACCCTGATTTAAATGGCTCTAAAGTGACTACTGCTATGATAACTTATGCTGCAAGAACGATAAAGACTTTTGCTACAAGAAAGAAAAGAATGTGTACTAGACCTACATATCAGACAGTTGTAAACATTGGTGCGAGAATCAATGTTTATAGTGTGGTATTGGAAATAGGCCTGATCTTACTATTCAATTCATTGGCCTAATCGTTGCTTTATATTTGATACCTGAAATCCATTGCGTGTGATTTGATTTTCAAACACCAAAACATTTCCCTTTGATCAAGTCTCAACAACTGTAGGTGATAGTGAAGAAAACGATGTAAATGGCAATACAGTTGACTCAGCCATTTATTCTCAGTCATAGCCATATCAAAGGCGATCACAAATGCGGTCAGACCGCCATTGCGGACTTCTGTCATAATTTTGTGGCAAACCAGCAAGTTCACTCTCGTCGCTGCGGTCAAAATATTTTCGCTATACCAGTTTGTGGTTATGGTGATTTATTTGAAGGTAAAAAAAGTATTTGTCGAACGGCTTCCCACATATACAAATACCTTAATTAGTAGTGTGCAAGTGTCAAAACTCCCAATGTTAGGCTTGCAAACGTATTATTTATCTTTTAAACATTTAAATATTGTTTATTGTCCCATATTACAAAAGTGTGAAAAAGATGACTTCGTTGGGTCCTGTCATAAAAAATCTTCTGGATCCTGTCAGTGGCAAAACTACAATGCAAGCACAATTTTCATATATAATTAGCAATTTTAAGAGAAAACAAATCCTAGCTAGCATGTCATTGTCGGACAAATAATACAATGATAATTATTTAAACAATAAATTGTATATTTCAAGATGTTCACTGCGATCACCAGCAGAATAAGGGTTAATTACTTGCTGATAATATGTGCCGTGACTCAACCCTTTAACCGCCGGTGTCGCATATATTGGGGTTTTCATTTTGTATTAGCAAATTAAGTACCACCTTTTAAACATGTGACAAAGATAAAATGTGACATCAATCAGCAATATTTGAAAACAGTTGACCTCCATTTTGCCAAATCTGAATAATTTTCACTCACTTGAAGCTGTGGATCGCGTCAGCGAGACACAACTTCAAGTGGGTGAAAATTCAGATTGAATAATTTGGCGGTTATGCCCTTTACTGCAGTAAGCCTATACGTAACCTACCAACATATACAACACAACAATCCACGTAGTAAGAAGGTGATTTTACAACTGACCTTAATAATGTAAATTGGAAGTATTTCTCAATGTATTTTAGGTTTTAGAGCTAATAATTGACATGGCATACGATGTTTTGTTATAAGGACACAGATGGTTAACGATCTTGTGTGTCTGCCTCCGTTAGACAATGGTAGGCCTTAATGATGTTTGTTCAAAAACATCATTGAACTCCTATCCAGTCATTCGATAACTTACGTTCAAATTTATAATTCCTAAACAATAATAGCATCTGAAGTATCTGCTCGCGCTGACATCAAATATAAGACGCTGAAACAATTCTGAGTGAATGTTGGATCATAGTACTACGCAGTAGATCATTCTATCATTATTTGTATACTGCATTTATCTACTGCATGATCATGTCTAGTCATAAGCATAGCGAGCTAGCAATGGGGAGCTATCAAACCTGAAAATCAATCCCACTAAAGTTGGCTCAATATTTGAACGCAAACCAGAGTTTATAGATGTTTATTATACATTGTTGTAATAATCTTAGTGATAACACAATATGTGTGCTCGTGATCCAGTTAAATAAATGCCTCTCAGATGTGATGAGAATTGTTTCTGCCTTAAATGACTTTATATCAGATTATGGAGATCATGTGATATTTGATGTTCGATCACCAATGCGGCCATATGGGTGGCCAACGGGTTCACTTGTAGAGCTAACATTGAACGTTCAATTGAGATTGAACGTTCCATTTTTTAGCTTGATAAATCGGCCTGTAACTCTGCATATATATAATAAATATATACATCGGCAATTTAGTCACAAAAAATACATCTCACTCCAATCATTTATTACAGAGTCGAGATACCGAGAAAAAACGGAAAATGAATGATCACATGATCATTACAGTGACGGCAGTATTTGGTTAGCTCTGGTGGTGTAGTGGTTAAGGCACTTGCGTGATGACTCTGGGGTTGTGGGTTCGAATCCTGTCCAAGTCAATTTTATTCAACTTTTTCTGGGCCATAACACATATTTTTAACACAGTCTAGGTTTCTCTCGACATTCAAAACTGCCATCGTATTTTTTTTAAATCCTCCATTTCCATGAAAATATTATACATAGTTTATTCGCTTATAGTTCATTCGCCTCATGTCTGTGGGGTATGGGGTTGGAGTCTCGTAATACAAGTACTAGTAGAGAGTGCAGATTTCTCTTCAGTTTGTGAAATTATGCTGATTTGCTATGCTATTAAGTTATTTCAAATGTTTGAGGTCGTCCCGGCTCATACCCTGAATAATATGATTAGTAGCCAGACCACTATTAAATAATTATGGCCCGTGTTTGACCGCACTGGTGGAGTCTACTGTATTTACATAGCGTAGAAACATTTACCTAAGGTTTACATATATCTTTGTAGTGTTTGCTGTTGATATTAAACGCAGATAAATTACAATATGTATATTGTTGCATTAAACTGTTGGTCCACAATAGAGCGGCATGCGACGACAGTCGGTGATCTGAGTAATTTTCCGAGGTATCAGCATTTACATTTGTATGTGTAAAAAACAGTTTATACCAGATGATTTTCAGCGGGATGGCTATCAAATTTAGGATGCGATATAGTCCAGTACTTAGAACTATAAAAATCACAGGTTTGACAAAATTGCTTTATCTAGTTTTTTATTGAATTCGGGTCAGCTAATATATCTACTAGCCATGGTTAAAAGTTTACCAACTTTTGCGTATGGAAAATTTCCGAATTTTGCCTGAATCCAAGATGACTGCCAAATAAAATAAAACGAATATTCATGGTCATATATTTCAAAGTGATAAATAGTGAACTGCATTTTGTAGTACAGTTATGCCCTTTGACACGAATGCTACATGAGCCAGTTGAAATATTTTAAGCAGCGCAAGTTTTGGATTTCAGTCAAGGTAAAATATTATTTTTTTAACAAGTGTGATTTTGTGTATTTTTTACTGCAATATCCATTTATAGTTTTACGTTATGGATTTAAGGTCATTTTCGAGGTCTAAAGGATTTCAAGGTCAAACTGCTCAAAATAAGATTGTTAACAAATCAAATTAGGAACAAGTGTAATACTTCTTTTTGGTGTTAGTTTGACAGGATAATCCATTTCTACTATTATTTTGATGATCCGAGGTATTCTTCAAGTCAGTTCAATTCTAACCCCAAAAATATGATTTTTAACAAATACGTAAGTTGTTTTACGTCACTGTTCAGTCAGTAGGGCCATATAAGTGACTTGGCAAGTTAAAGAAACATCCTATTTTGGTGTAATAAAAATAAACCTATTATAAAAAGAACAAACTGATGAAAATGATGTTCACACTTGAGTCATTCAGCTGAAAAATGTTGATGACTTTATGACGGATGGTGTTTCTGGAACCTATTTATAGCGATTTTGATGACATATCGCAGCTCGTGCATAATGTCTGTAATGTCTGTAAAATGCACGTACAGTGTTACTCACAATGCAATGTCTATTATGGCAACCAGACATGTCGCCTTTTATCTAATCCACATCATCCTTTAACACTTTTCGATTGCTCTTCAGTGCCTCCCGTCGCTCTTTATGCAGCTCTATTCTATAGACATGTTTACATCATAATATTTATGGTCATATTAACAAGCGAAAATAAAATTACCGATTTTTAAATAATTTTATCCTGGGTATGGGCCTTTAATTTATTGTTTGACCTTGAAAAATGGCGGCTTTCTTGGATTTTGCTCAAAATGCAATGTCATAAAGTATTTTCTAGACATATCACTATGTCGGGCGTACCAAAAAACCCATGGTAGATACCAACTTAACGAATCTGCTACTATTCTGAAGAAAATGATATCAATTTTTTTGTTGGTCCTTGAACATATGGAGACCATTTTGTATTTTACCCACAATGCAATGTCCTAAATGACGTTCTGGCCATACCACTATGTCGGGCGTCCCAGAAAACCCCATGGTAGACACCAAGATCACGAATCTGCTACTATTCTGAAGGTAGTGACATCAATTTATTGCTTGACCTTGAACATATGTCGGCCATATTGGATATTACCAACAATGCAATGTCATACGGTATTTTCTGACCATACCCCTATGTCGGGCATACCAGAAAACCCCATGGTAGACACCAAAATCACGACTCTGCTACTATTCTGTTGAAAATTATATCAATTTATTGTTTGACCTTGCGCAAATGGCCATCTTGGATTTCGCCGCCATTTGTTAAATTTAGAATATCCAACAAATTTTCCTGAAAATTTATTATTCGAAAAATATCTGTGCTAAATTTCATCTTTTTATATCAATTTAAAAGTTTTTTTTTTAGGTATAAAACCCACTAATATATGTGTCTATGAGGCGTCCGGATTGAAATTTTTGCCCAAACGACGGTCCATCATGGATTCTCCCCAAAGTTTTCTCTCCGGCAACCATACTAAATTTGTTCTACAGATCCATATGACCATCAAAAAACAATACACTTCTCATCACCGCAAGGTACTCAATCTGGCAACTGGACTATATGGGGGTGGCCATGACGATTGTCACGTAAGCCACATTTGTAGTACTAGAGGAGCAAACATAGGTGAGTGACGGGTTATCTAGTATAGACAGCATGTTGGTTGTTCGTGTTGGTGTGATTTTACTGGATAATTTTATGGTTCAATTACACATGCTTAAGGTGAAAAGATCAATTCACATTCAAGCACATGGAACGGGTGTTCTATTATACCGGGGCAGTGACCCTATTGTAGTGGCTAGGGCTGCCGCCTTCCATGTTGAGCTCAAGTTTAAAAAAAGTTTTTCTTCAACATTCACTGGTGAGAAATTATATGTTTTGTACAGTGTCTGCTTGACCATTAAATACTGTGTTCAGAGGACAATTCATGTCATCTCAATCCCACCTACAAATTCTCAAGAGGCTCACCGATCAATCAATCGATCAATCAATCAAGTATAGAAATTCTAACGCGCTTAGAAAGAAGCGAGCTCAAACGCAAATTAGGACCCGATCAAAATCGCTATCATTTCAGAGAATAAAGTCGTCAATAAGTTATCAGTTCATCGAGGACCAAGACCGAATATAGATTTTATCAGCTGTCGGAGAGATGTCATTGTGTCAGCAGCTCTGATTGCAGAAGGAAGAGAGTTCCAGAGTGTGGATGCAGCAGCAGAGAAGGCCCTTGATCCATTCTTCATATTTACACACGTAAATAAAAAGTACTTTGGGGTAGTCGAACGAAGCTGCCCTGGAAGTGACCACCGGCAGTAAGAAATACCTATAGCATGGTTCGTAAAATGTGAGTGCACGGGAATCTGTGATAGATAAATCAATCATCAATCGTCTTAGTCAGATCACGAGACAGATGTCTGTGAATGCGACGTAGATCACAATTATGGTGTAACCAGGATCTGAAAGTCTAAGAGATAAGCTGAAAGAAGTTTAAATCAGAATCAAATATGACACCCACATTTCTGGCAGAGATACTTGGTTACATTTCATGATCGAGCACTAAAATAGGCCACAATGTAGAACATCTGTTTCTTAGATCCAATAAAAATAAAATTATGTTTTATCAGAGTTCAATTTCATTTTAGACTTGGCCACCCACATCGGAACACTTTGTAAATGCGCTTGAAGTTTGCATAAAGGAAACAGATATTCCGGACAAGATAATGATATACATATAACTGTGTGTGTGTCATCAGTGTAGACATGGCGACATGTCATAATTTGCTATAATTTAAGTGAGAGGTGTGGTGCATAGTGTCAAAATTACAGACCAAAGGATTGAACCTTGTGGGGCGAAGTGTGATATAACAACCGGACCAGAAGAAACATTTCGAATATTAACGCTTTTGCTGTGGTCGCTCATGTAAGATGTCCTCATGTGTAGCAGGATATCATGTAGTTGATGGTGACTTTATTCCGCGTTCATATACCAAAGGGCAATCTGGAATGCTATAAGAAGCATTAGCATGTATTAAATTAAATTTATGCACAAAAATGTTAAGAAGTTATCTCAAACATTCAGGGAAATATGTTCTGGTAACGATTGTGCAAGAGTACTTTATTGACTGAGCCTTGGAAGCTTACGTGGGTTATGATAATTCTGTGCAACAAAAAAAGTCCTATACAATTTAAATCATGTTCTTGACATAATGAAATTGCATACATGATTTTGAGCAGAATATCTAGATCTGTCCAGTCTGGTTCTCGTCTTGGGCGGGGGACCTAGGGTAGTTCGGGGTTCGGTTCCCGGTCTCGGCGGTTTGAAAGAAACAAAAAAATGTTTCTTCCCCATGAATCGAAGGAGGTTACCCCCCCCCCCGTCCATGAAGTGGATAGATTGTCCAGTGGCATGCCCAGGAAAAATATGAATCGAAGGAGGTCAACCCCCCCCCCCCCATCCATGAAGTGGATGGAAAGTCCAGTGGCATGCCCAGGAAAAGTATCAATCGAAGGAGGTTACCGCTCCTCCAGGAGGGGGATAGAGTGTCCAGTGGCATGCCCAGGAAAAGTATGAAGCGAAGAAGGTCAACACCCCCCCCCCCCTCGCTATCAATGCCATCGCTGTAAGCCAATCCATTTTATGATATAATAAAACGCAGCCGCATTTGTGCGGCTAGGAAAGTAAAGCACATATCCAATGAATAATTTGTTCGCCTGAAGGCTCCCACCTTATTTATTAGACGAGCGCTGTATTTATCAATATCACACTCACATGAACACCACTTGATTATCATTAAACGTAGACCACCATCATCATGATTACAATACGGGCATGGAAGGTATACATCAACCCTTTCAAGCCTGAATTTACCATCGCAATTCTCGACTTGTAGTGGATGAAGATGATTTAATGTGGTTTAAAAATTAAAGAAAATTGCCATGTATTGGTAAACCAGTTTCATGGAAAATTTCATCTCAAAACCCTTAGTTGTAGGAAAATTAAGTCTGTTTTCAGGGATGTAAAATGATGCTTTAATGCATCGCAAGGGCTTAAAGGGTTAAGTTATTTTATAAAGATATGCAGCCCCATAATAATAAATGACCAGCTCACAATTGAACTATAAGCACAATGCAATGCACAACTATAAACACAATGCAATGGATGGATATAGTAGTGTATCTACACGAATGGATGGATTAGTATAGTCCAGGAGCACGAATCTGAAAATGTGGTTTCGTTCAACACCAAAAGTGACCAAGGTTTAACTAGCTAGCATGAGTGTCTGAACATCCTAGAACAACACCAGGTAGTGTGTACAATAAAATTGTGGTATCAAAAAAGTATTTAAGGGCTATTTTAGGTGGGGGGGGGGGGGGGTGTGTTAATGATACTACCTCAAAAATTGAAATATGTATACATACTTGTCAATATCGTTGTCAATACGCAATCAATTTTAAAGATTTCAGCATAAAAACGTAATGGTTTTAATGGTTTATGTCTATGTAAAAAAACATTACAACAATGTTTGAGTTATAAAGCTCAATAAAGGTCATTCATTGTACCACAGCGATCTTAGCAGATATTTTGCTATTACGCTATATGTACTTTAGTATCATTTCTTGAGCAATATTGGACTTGATAGAATTATAGTATATACCCTCTACAATAACCTCAGGTAGAACATAAAGCGAAACTGTGATACCAATAATTTTTGTAATGCTTTTTTCAATTGGAGGTGTATCATATGCCATAATCTGTAACATTGAATGAGTGAGTGATAAAATTGGCAATATATTTGTCAAAATCATTAAATTGTAAAGATTATGTCACCAAAACGTTAGACGTTTAGCAAGCTGTATACACAAGTATACAAAACAGCAAAATTTATCAGGTTTTAAAGGGCATTGAAGGTCGAATCATCATACTATAGGTTTTTTCTGTTTTGTTTTGTCATACCGGTGTTTCTATTTTCATATTCCTTGCTAAACACCAACACTAACCAAGGTTTGACTTGATAATATGACGAAAAAAGATTCTAAAACAAAACTAAATGGCATCCATAGTCAAATTAAGGTACAATATGACCTCGGTTCCGGACCACCTCAATAAGCGGACCACCTCGCGTCACGGACCAATTTTGTCCAGTCCCAAAGTTTTTCCCATTGACGTAATGCTTAATGATTAACCCTTAGCGGACCACCCTCGTTATTCGGGACTCGGACCACTTTTGTGCACCAAACCAGTCTCAACCTCGCTAAGCGGACCACCTGGGACATCAAGGGTAAATTTTTGTAACCTCTAGGCCCACTGACAGAGCATTCACACCTACGGTGAAAGTCGCACCGCCACGCTTGGATGCCCACAAACGCATCTGAATAAGACCCTATGACTTCTATGGTCCTTGTGAAAGCCCTGCGCCGTGATATTTAGATGGCAGCCTTGGTGAGGCATTAAAATTGCCATGGGCCCTACATTGTGGACGTCGCGCCTTCACGCTTGCTTGCACACAACCAACAGCCATCTGATTGCTCAGAATTAATCTTATTTCATGGTAATTTAAATATTTTGGTAGCTTTTAATAAAGTGAAGCTGATAACGATAATCATTTTCAATTTTTTATCTTTGTAAAGTTATTTATTGTATACCGTTCTTCTTGTAAATATTTTGAAAATTGAATCACAGTACTTAAGACTTGCTCTACTAAATAAAATTATAATATGATTATCGTCAATAATCGGAATTTGCAACATTCTTGCATCCTCCTTCGGGAATTTGACCCTCAGAGCTCAATATATCAACGTTATATAATTTTTGTGCACTTGAGAGACCCACGTGTAATTATTATTCTGTATTTGTACTTTTACTAAAGTGTATACTAGGTATTAAGTCTCGGGTCTACGATAATTATTTTATATTGATAATGTATTACTGATCTGTACATGACCTAGCAAATAAACGTATTCGTATTTGTAACAATTAATAGGCGTTTATGTTTATGCGCCACATTAACAATACCATAGCGTCCGCAGGGTCAGCTTTGATCAATGAAAGATACAACCCATCAAATACAAGACATTAAGCCAATATTGGTTTAATGTTGGGGCGGCATATCAGACTGTTATATGCTGTGCATATACCAAAACACTTGACACCCCTATTGTAGTCTATGCCATCTGTGTTCTCACATTTATATTCGATTACTATTATAATAAGCATAACACCAGCTTACCAAGATATAAAAAGAGGATCTGAATTTTGTAAATCATTCAATGTTGTTCATCAATATGGCAAAAACTAGATTAATAAACTCACGCTCAAGGAAAAATAAATCTCGAATAGATGTAAGTGGCATTCATGGTCGTCAACAATTATCGGATTAGAAATAGATGGTGACCAAAAATAACAGTCCTCTACGCTTAAAACATTTCCAGATTCTGTAGAAGGGGAAAAGTTTATTAATTCTTATGTTCTTTTGTGATACTGTCGAAAAGTTGAAGACTGCTTGAGATAGTTTGTGTGTTGCTACTGTACAGGCAGCATGCAAACTGCGGCTAACTCCAATGAATGATTTTTTTAATGTAAAAAAATGTTTTATTAAATTTTATTAATTATTTTTAGTGCTAATTGAATAAAGATTTTTGTTATTGTATGTGTTAGTTTTGTGTTAGTTTTATCTCATATATATGTAGTTAATATAGTACACATACTATACTTAGAGCATGAAAATGTTCATATATTATAAGGTATAATGTAAAATTTCACTTAGGGGACCACCTCGCTAATGGGACCACTTTTGCTAAGTCCCTTAGGTGGTCCGTTCAGCGAGGTTCTACTGTATATAAATTATTTTGAAGTCAGTTTATTACACCCGGTGACATAGCATATTGCATAGTATGTGACACATAGTAAAATTACATATATGGCCATCGTTTGCAAATTCTCAATCAAATTAAAAAATGCTGGTATCAAAATATCTTAGTTTTATTGTGAAAACTTCGATGATATTAAGTATTATTAAAAATAAATATAGCTGTGTTGGTGCAAAACATTAGTAATTATTCGCAATAAGAATATTTCACTCAACTCTGTGTTTAGATTATGTTATTCAATATAACTCCAGATGACAAAAAAAGATGAGGCACGCAGCAGCAGAAGTTTGCTGATCTTTTCAACTTAGCTATTGTTTTTTTTCACATTTGTGTCGGTACATTTATTCCTAATTAAAAATGCTACGTTCTGATGCCAGAATATTGAAATATGATCAGGCTAATATATTATCACTTTTGTCATTAAACTATGTATGCCAGACGGTGCAATCATACATACTCCACATCAGAAAGTCTCTAAATTATAATCACACCTTTATTTGGTTATACACACTCTCTGGTCTTGTTCCAGAGGCTCGATTTGATATTTCTATCAAGTCATTGGTTAAGTCTTTTAGCGTTAAAATAGTGGGAAGACAAAAACGCATGTTTTGATCAATGTTGTAGGATATTTTGACCTTCACTGACCTTTACAACTTTGTAATAGCTACAATGATAAATATTGCCGAGTGAATAAAACATTTTATGTAGCGAAATAGGTTCATTTTATTGATAAATAGCGAATACATTGACAATTATTTCATTCTAAAAATATCGAAGTACAGACAACATGATGACAGTCGGAAGTTGGCAAACTCATTGTCGTATGCTGTTTTGACCTTTATTTACCTTTATGACAAAAAAATGTTACCTGTTTTTCTTTTTTTGTATATACAGTTCAATATGTGACTTACGTTTTAGTGGCTGAATATTTAATTTTTAGCGACTGTTGATAAATATATGGCCAATTTCAAAACTCATATACGATATTTCAAACTAGGCTATGTAGTAGTACACTTCCAGATTCAAAAAAAAATCCACACAATATATATTATTACCAATATGTGTCTGACGTTCTAGTTGAGGTTATTCTAGAGGCTTTATATGGTTATTCCATAAATTTAAACCTTGGTCAGTTTTATTATTAAACAAATGACATAAAAGTACAGATGGTGTGATGGCGAAACATTTGCTAAATCACTGTGGCATGCGGTTGTGACCTTTATCGACCTTCATAACTTAAAAATTGTAACAATGTGTTTCTATATGTATATTAAACATTCCAAACATTACGTTTTGGTGCCACAATCTTTAAAACTGATTGATTATTCAGAAGGATATTGCCAATTATTTACACAAACTTCATTTTTTCTTGTGATACCATACAGTACAGCCCTCCCCTAAAATAACCCCTAAAAAATAATTGGGTTGTTCTAGAAGGTTCATACTACAATCCTATCAACTCGAACCTTGGTTATTTTTGGCGTTAAGATAAATCCGTTTTTAATGGTATTTGAGGAATTCGCTCCTGAACTAGTAGTGTATCTACACTAATTACATCAATTTATATTTGGATGGCATCATGCACAAGTGGGCCAACTGATTTTGTTACCTTTTTGTGTTAATTTGTATTGATTCGTTTTATCCCGTACTTCATGTTGATGCGCGATTTTTTCTCAAAATCGTCAAAACTTGTGTTAGCCCACTTGTACATGATGCCATCCATTTTAAAACTATATGCAACAAAACAAAAACATGATAATAATACATCAACACCAACATTAATAAAAAAGTTTGGTACGGATGACACTTAACATAAAACATTAATACACAGAAACGTATTCATATTTAATTGTGTTTATTAGGACATACAAATAAGCGGTATTTACATGTATGCGTTAAGAGATAATCATCGTTTTATCGAAAAGTGTGAATAATCAAATAAAATGTGGAATTGTCATGAATTGTTTGCAAGAAATTGGAAGATTTTGCATAAGTTCCGCAATAATTTTTAAGGGAAAAAAATCATACTATATCTGAAATCAATCTTTATATCAGTATAAATATGGTATACCAGAGAAAAACGTTTTTTTTATAGGCATGTTTTGTATCTTCTCCAAATGACGGAGGTTACATCAAAGAGATTCTACCAGATTAGCCTTGACTTAATGTGTAACATGTCATGATGTAGCCAATTTAATATGACGGAGTGTTCGACAGACAGTTCCTGTGTGTTAAATAAGGTGAGCTTTCAAGCACGCTGAGCACCCCCCCTTCCCTGATTACGCCACTGAATGAAAAATACTATTATTTATGAGAAATATACATCTCCCAAATGGAATAATCAGATGAACCGAGCACCTACCACTCGGATTTTAGTGGCCTTTGATTTAGTCTGAGTTGTATGTATATCGGTATTAGCCGATATCGCGTTTCCTTTGAATCACGATTATTAAAGGTGTAGTCAACTGTTAAAATTCACGGGACAAGGGTCCCCCAGAAGGCAATTGTGCCAGTGGGTAGGCCAAGTCCCTATTCCATTATAATACTAAATATGCGTTTCATACCTAAAGCCTCATTAAGAGCAAGTTCTCAAATCACAGCAAGTTCATATATACTTGAGCGACATCTATGAGTTTATAATTCAACGATAAAAATGATACACTTAGGAGGAGAAGTGGCTCATTTATGCCAACCTTTATATATATACTGTATTTCCACGATTTTTACATTCACATACTCAGTGATAACTACAGTAATTTTCATTCAACTTATACATGTTTACACCTTCAGGCAAGTTTTAGTTTTTTTCGCAGCATTCACAGGTTGCGACGCTGGGCAAACAGCAATGGTTGAGCTAATAACAATTGATCAACGTGTCTTGTTAGTGGAGCTGCCCCAAAATGTACAAACACGTATAATTCTAATATGAGCTTATATATTCCAATTAAACATATTTCACATCAATATACTTAAAATGGCATCAAATATAGCAACACCTGAAAATAAATAAGAAAACACAGCATAACAGTAATTTTCTTGAGGTGAATGAGTCGTAATTTGAAGAAGAGAAATTGAACATAGACATAAAGCAAGTACAATTTGAGGAATCATTTGTCTAGCAAGGTTGAACATAATTTTCGGCACCGACAATTTGTTTTTTACCATCTTACTTTTATTTTTTTGCATCAAAATAACATACGTCCATATCAAAATGGAAACAATAATTATTATCGATACAGGGTCAAGTACACATATAAATGTATAAATCAATCACTTCTGTATTCCTCGAACATGACAATCCCCGACAGAACAAAAGTTATCAAATAACAAGCTAGCCGTTTGTAAAGCTGCTAAACCCTCACTTACAGAATACGAAACAATACTACCAAGCCATATCAAAATGCTAATAAAATATGTTTTCTTCAGCCATTGACATTGGTGAGCAAAAGGATAAATAATTTTAAATGCTACTATAGTCACAGCAAATGTTTTAAATGCCATATTAGTTCCGGTTGCTATGGACATTATTGCATTTAACACGTGACATCCTATGCTTTGTCTCCATCTGATTAGGTTTATCTCCAGCATTCCCAGAACAGATAATACCAACAAAGATAACATGCAGAGTAACACTGCGATTAGATGGTTCAGTTTGCTGATATTAAAATATTTTCTAGCTTCAGTTTTTATTTGATATGCTGTTCTTAGTAAAACAATTATTACAAGCATAGATGCTAAGATAGTAAGTGTAAGGAAGCTAATCCTTGATGGCATATCATTCATCAATCCGTAGCATTGTTGAATATCTTCACCATGTATCATACATTTGATCTCCTGAGGTATCAAACAACACAGCAAAGAATCAGTTACCTCGATGTATTTCTGAATGCTGGTTAGTGTGACAGTCATGCCCCAGCGGAACTTAACATGCAATAAATTAACATAATTTAAAGAATTCAACTTCTTGGCGATTTCTATCTCTATTATTGGATTACGTTTAATATAAATGGCTAATAAATGTACCATTGTTACACCTGTTAAATCAAGTACTGAAATATAATTGTTACTTAGATCTACTACAATCAGTTAATTCAACAGATCCGCGTGCAAAAACTTAGTATTGTTTATTTTAGTTGCACTAAAGTTTCCAAAGGATATGTTCTGATGGAATGATTTTGCATTTGACGTAAACTTGATATCAGTAATAGCACAGTTAGACAAGTCTAAAAATACTATTGCTAGAGTATAAAATATATTCAGTGACAATATGTTTTGAGTTCCTTTGAGAATGACACCTTTTATGTACAGTTTGTCAATGTCGGTAATGATATCCAATATGTTGTTTACAGTACAGTGCAATAAGTAACCATCACATATACAATGGTTTGTAGGACAATTATTGCACAAGATTTCATCATCAAAAGATGAAATACAATTAGTATGTCCATCACAGATTTGTCCAGGGCTAGCGCATCTAACTTCCCCACGGCATTTTAGAGAGCCGGGACAATGTCCACTTGAGCACAGCATTTCATCTTCACCATATTAACTCTAAACAATAGATATGATCTAAGCATCTGAACATACCGGGGCAACGCATCCACTGACGGATAGTCTGTCTAACAGAAAGTGCGCATTGACTGACTTTACATATGTCTGACAAACGTGTAAATCCACTATTCTCACACTTCACATGATAGTCCTTACCAGAGATTACTGATTGATTTGTAATATTTGTTTTATCTTTAATTTCCATTCTCTCTGCTTCGACCATCTCCATTAAATTATAAAATTGGTCCGTAAAGCTGGGTGAAGGACGTCTCTCCCAGTGTGACTTGCTAATCATTTGGTATCGATTTATATGTGTGACATGCCTCTTGATGCACATGTCATCTTCATTTAATCTTATCGAATCTGATTTTAAACCATCGCATACTGTGTGTAGTTTTACAGGTGGAACCATTAATCCAGCAGTGTAAGTATAATTGTGGTAAATAAAACAAGGCAGATATAAACTACTGTTCTGGAAAGAAAACCCTTCCTCTTGTAGAAGAACTGGATCACAGTTTGATTCATCATCTTTATCCAAACAATCATTAACAGCAAAAATAAAGTGCCAGTATACATGTTTTATCGGCACACTGGTAGTAGCCTGTTTTACATACGTATATTTCTGCCACTGGTGGTGGCTTCTGACAAACAAATATGTCAGCGAGTATGACTTTATTACAGTACTCAGCTGTCCATTGGAGAAGACCTGATACACTCCTGGAGGACAATTCAGCGACAGCACATCTGTCATTGATAGTGACTAGTATTCTCATATTGTTATCTATATGACGTTTTAACAACTCAAATATTAATAACAAAGCGTGGTCGTTCACAATCATCCTACTGAATATTTTATCCATTATCTCGAAATAATGTGTACGTTGTCTAACAGATAGGCGTAGATGCTGGTACCACAGCTGTATCATGTGTTCCTCCTCTTTTGTAGTAACTTCTGAACGAGATATTTCGTGCAGATTTAATAATGAGATATTGCTCAATGAACAAAATTGTTTGGCTTCAGCAAAATTAACACTCACAGGTAGTTTTTTTACTATATAGCATAGAGTGTCAAGGTGCCAGTCAAACCAACCTGGTTCACAAGCCAATTCTGGGTTTGCTACTTCATTTATAGTGTCATCGCTAATGGTACGAGGAACGAGACACATAAATGTGGCAGAAAATGTTTGGTCACAATATACAGCGTACCACTTCATGTAAACAAAAGGATCTGCATCAATTATTGCCACTGTACAGTTTTTAAGAAGTGATGGATCTGGCTGCTCAGCTCTTAACAGATCTGAATCAAGCTTCTCTGTAATCAGATTTGTTGAAAGGTGCTGTGTTTTTTCTCTTATATATTTTGTTCGGTGCATCTTAGGATCAAACCAGAACGTCTTAGTTACCATTACTCCATCACCCCAATGGAGAAAGTGGCCCTGCAAGTCAAATGTACAAATATAATGCAAACTCTTTATTTCTAAACTTTGTACATAATGTCACAAAAGTCGGTGATTATTGTGATGTGTTGAGAAACGCATAACATAGATTAGTAAGTCAAATTTGCTGATGGGACTTTTGAGTAGACCAACATGTAATATCATATATATACGACCCAAACAACACGTGTCATCTGCTGAGAATGTGCATGTTTATTCGTTGGAATAGACTGACGTCATTGATTTCTTCACCACATATAGCACGTATGATAGAAGTGGACCATGTGTATTTATTAAAGGTATGGTTTTTTGTTTACTCTTATAATAACGCTATCTTATATAATACAGCAAAACACTAATATATTGTACCAACAGTTTGTAATCACAATTCATTTTACAGGACACTGTCATCACCAAATACAAATTGTTAAAAGTCACGGTGACGCATGACGACTCTCGGAATATTTTGGCAGAGACGCAAGTCAGGAGTCTTGACCACTTGAGGCTTGATACACAGTTTTATTTACAGAGGGACATGCTGCAGCGTTGAAAATATATACAAATGAAAAACAACCCTCTAGGCTAGGGTTTGACAAATACAGTGACAATCCACACACCACATTGCCAAAATGTAGGTCCAGTTAATTCAATGATTCGGACCTGAGCGAATCAATGTCCAGCGTCCGATCAGATGGTAGAACACAACACATGCTTCGCTCAATCCCAAGCCCTGTGTCTGTCAAGGCATAATGAGTAACTAGTCACGACTCAGTAGCCAGTTACTCCCCTGGACCAAGTCAGAGGCACTACAGATTCATATAGGTCAAAAGGAAAATATCTCGCTCAAGCTCAATGGCTACGTACTGTCCTTCGTCTCTCAATAATAGGCATAAAATTATCACTAGAGAAAGATATTTGCACAATGCTGGTCCATCATCTAAGATGCTGGGCCGGCTTCGAGCCAACTGAACATACAGGACACAGTGTTAGCCCAATCGTCATACCATCTAAATCTAGCACACAGCCTACGTTGCTCACACCCTGCATTGGTAAGATGTTGGTCCACCATCTCCAAAAGCTGGGCCGGCGTCAAACCAACTACTCATGTATGAGACAGTTTTGACACAATCATTATACTATCTGCATTTGGCCCACTTTTGTCAACGGGTGGCATGACCTCTTTTGTCTTGCAATAGGAGCAAGGCGTCGGCTCAACACTGGGTCACAATTTACTAACTTGTCTTTCGTTTATATATCATGTATAACACCCACCCGACTGAGAGCCCAGGATGACCTCAAAAGGAACCTTTTAAATGTCTGTCCGAGCTCGCCACAGTTGTCAAACGGTCAATGTCTAAATAACGGCTAATCCCTCGGAACATGATAATAATCGTGTGCTGGTTTTGACACAAGTCAACATCATAACGGCACATACATAGACAAAACAAACTGCCAGATAAAGCTTCAACACGGTGTAAATGCCAAGTCAACATCATAACGGCACATATATAGACAAAACAAACTGTCAGAGAAAGCTTCCACACTGTGTAAATGCCAAGTCAACATCATACCGGCACTTTTATAGACAAAACAAACTGTCAGAGAAAGCTTCCACATGGTGTAAATGCCAAGTCAACATCATGACGACACATATATAGACAAAACAAACTGTCAGAGAAAGCTTCCACATGGCGTAAATGCCAAGGCAACATCAGAACGACACATATATAGACAAAACAAACTGTCAGAGAAAGCTTCCACGCGGTATAAATGAATTTCATTTATAATTATGTGTTTTTTCAAGAAATTAGCTACTTTCAATTTCCAGTGTTTTTGAAAGACGCTTGATAAGAAAATAATGGTCAAGAGAGTATGATAATCAATATTTTATAACAATACAATCTACACAAAATAACATCACCAACAATATAATTGATGTCGGAAACCTCCTAGTCTGTTTAAACACTCGTTACAGTTGCGTATTTTTTTTACTCACACATTTTGATGATACAATGTTTTTTTTATATTTACAAATAGGCTAAGTGTGAATCACATTTATGTATATGCCAAAGTAAATACAATAATTCACTTATATGTGTAAAGACAAACATGGATTCATTCGTTTGTGTAAATTAACCATGTACCCGCTGAGCATGACAATAGTCACTTCTAATATGTTTTACTAACATCTTAAATCATGGTTATGAAATGGAATAGGTGGCGAAAATAACATTAAAATTACCTTCTCATTTCTCTTTAGTCCTACAAATATAACAGCTCCCATTGAAGACGTCGCCTTCAAGTGGTGGTTAGTAATATAGTGTACGGCACCAGGAGGAATGTCAGCTTGTATCATGCCGTACTCTTCACATACTCGTTGAGCTTTTAGCCAGGATAATTCTCTGTGAGCAAAAAAAAAACAAATGCATATAAGACGACAGGAATGATGCTAGTAATTATGTGTCCTCGTGACAAACATAATGTAATAAAATATTTAACATAACATAATGTATTTAAAAATTCGATATCTACCATTATAATAGGTGATTTTGCTAATAAGTATTATGCATGATCTACAAACCGTATATATATGAAGCTCGTGAGAATGAATATTTTTTACTAAAAAGCTCATTTTCGATTTCCAGCTTTCAAAATACTTTTGCTGCGTTATCTGCGTTATCTAGACAACAGTTAATATAAATAACAACATTTGGTATTCACCATTCTAATAGGTGATTTTGCCAAGGTGTTTTTTTTTTGTTATAGAGGACATATGAAAGCTAAACACGTGAATTCCAATTAACACACTTCATAAGGTCTTCTTGGAATTTTGTTTTGCATGAGAAATATAATAATGTTTTTCGGTAATTGTCCCCTTAGTACACAATCGTACATGGTAATTTTGTGGGTTATGAAAAATGTATTATTTTTAAAGTGCAAACATGGTATACATTTTATGGAAAGAGTGTTTATAAAGTGTCCACTACCTGCTGGAAGCTGTATGAACACTCATTCAATCAAATTTAATGGCATTTTTGCACATAAAAAAAATATGTATACACCTAGCAGTGGAAAAGTATTTGTATCCTTGTTGCAGTGTAAAATACGCTTTTCCTCTCACATCCGGACGTTCCCTGCTATATCGATTAGGTGCAGATACCGCCACAGCACATCTTCCAAGAGAGCATGGTTTATGTGGCACGTAAATTTTTAGTCAAAAACCTTGATGATTTATTTCAGTTAATACAGTTTCTCCAATTTTAGCTTAGTACACATCGACTCTGTCCAAAAATTTACGGTATACTTTTAAAACAAATGTATGATTTCTACAAGTATGTGGACAGAGTTTATCATATGAGGTCAAGATTATGTTTCGTGAATAATTCCTCGTGTAATTCTCGTGGAATATTATAACAAATGATTCGCTGAACGTGAGAAGCGAATTTAAACACTCCTCAGCTATAACAATAGTCTTATGTAGTCGTTTCATTTGGCAAGTGGTTATAAGTAACATCACAGTTGATCTACTGTGCTGCCACGTTCTCTGACAGAATACAGGCAGCGATACATTTCCACTCTCTAAATACTGGAATGTGCACTTAAATGGTTGCACCAATTTGTTGGAAATATACATCTTTTTACTGTCACCAAGCCGGGAATGAGTGTAATATAAGACACTAACGTTGTACACTGTATCATAATGATTGATTCCAGGGCCAGGTGAACATTCTTCTATGGATTTCAAAACGTTTATAAGGATACTTGCAGTTCCGACTGGCCGTTCTGGATTTTTCACCTCCAAATTACATCCTGTTTTCTCTGATATTAATGTCTTCGGACAGATATATATTTGACAATCCTCAACACGATTTATCAAGGTAGATTTGCCAATATCGTGTATGTGATGGTGGAAACAAGGTTTTCGTGAGTAGTGTGCTTTAATATATCCTCTACAATATCCCATCAACCAAACAACTAATATATAACCATGGTCTTTGACATTAGAAAGTGTGAATTTAGTACCGGATTCACAGAGAAATTCATTTTGATTTGCGATGAAATAAACACCACCATATTGACACTTCAGATGACCATATCCAGTCATTATTGACATGAGACCTTCATATCTATATTCGGATATGTAAACTAGATACGGCGGTTTTGTAAATACAATAACACATATTGTGTTCCTGGTGGCTTGAGAATAATATATCATGCTAACGTCAATCATGTTCTGGCTGCATTCTTTATAGTGAAAGCCATCTTCATTTGAATGAATATTTATATATATGTGCTCTTCTATGTCTGATATCATTATATCTATTTCAATATATACATGAAACGTTGACGTTTTTGTGGTCATCATATCTTGAGAAATCCATGTTGACAAACGGGTTGAAAGCCTTCCTGGTCCGTCATAAATGACAATACGAGCCTTGGGCTGAGAAATATGCTCATGTAAAACAATTATTTGCTTGAGATCATTTTGTATGTAATGGTAGCTAAAACTCTGACTTTTAGTATTTGCCATACTCATTGATTCCAGTAAATTAATGTGAACTGCACGATTTGATGATCCTCCTAAAAAATCACATTGAACATATCGGCTGTGAGAGAACCAGTTCATTTTATTCGCGCTGTATATTAAACTTAAGTGGAATTCCAGATGAGGAAATATAGATATGGTCATTAAGGCTGTATTGCTGGTGGTGATCATGGTCCATGGTAAGCGCTTCCCAGCAAAATATGTGGTATTTCTCCCTCCATCACTGATATATTCAGATATAGATAATCCATGATACACTTGGGTGAAATACTCAAAATCAAACATCATAAAACTAAAGTGTATTATAAAATTCTTCATTATCTCAATATTCAATGTTCTGTGCTGGTGAACTTATATCAACTCCTTGAAAAAATATGCTAGTACAGTGTGTCTGACTCTTGCCTTGAGCGAGCTGAATATACTCCAGTGATTTACGACGTCTGCTATCACAGTGACTAATGAGTCCACGTAAACATTGATATAAATATTTATGATTTTCACTGAGGGAAGGCAGTCTCTGCTCACCGCAAGCAAATAAATCATTTAGCAAGAGCTTCCGCTGTAAATCAAGATTCTTGTTGTGGACTGAGCCAGTCAGGTAGCTGGTAAACACAGCACCGACAACGTAATGTAAAGATAAAACATGCAAATCCTCATCCTGGTGGCTGTTGTCAGGTGACTGTGGATGACGAGAAAGATGAATATACTCCAGTGATTTACGACGTCTGCTATCACAGTGACTAATGAGTCCACGTAAACATTGATATAAATATTTATGATTTTCACTGAGGGAAGGCAGTCTCTGCTCACCGCAAGCAAATAAATCATTTAGCAAGAGCTTCCGCTGTAAATCAAGATTCTTGTTGTGGACTGAGCCAGTCAGGTAGCTGGTAAACACAGCACCGACAACGTAATGTAAAGATAAAACATGCAAATCCTCATCCTGGTGGCTGTTGTCAGGTGACTGTGGATGACGAGAAAGATTCGGTGAAATAAAATAAAAAGGAATATTTTAAAGGGACTGGCCCAGGCTAAAATCATTAAAAAATCGGTGATTTTATTTTGGCTTCCTAATATGACCATATGATGTAAACCTGTCCATGGTCTAAAAACTGCAAAAGTTTTTTTTAATTTTTGTGCTGCGAGTTTACCAGTTAAGCTAGATATTGCAAAACATACAGTTCATGTTTTGTGGATGTTCATCCGAGTTCATGACGGACCATCTACATTTATTTACCATCAACACAAAAACATTTACTATTAATATGTATCACATAATTATAGCTAAATATGTAAAAGTCATTGTTTTAATAATAAAAAAATGATATAAACATGTACCGTAATACCCACACAAGCCTGGTGGTCCAAAATGTATATAAATACTTAATAAAAATAACATGAAATATAAAAATTACATGAAAAATAAAAATTGCTCATTATCGGGTAAATGATGACTAGTTTCACATACACATTTAACATTTGCATGCCCTCGACCATGGACACATATTATTTACAGCAAAATCACATACAAATTTATTAAAATGCCATCGAACAGATATTTAAAATTGTAAAGAGACTGACTACTTCTAATATTACGTGGAAGGGTACATCTTTCGTTGTATTTTAAATCAGGATAATTCAGTATATAGCGTGTAGGTGCTCATTGAATAGAACTAATGTTAGCATTTCATAAAACATAAATTGAAACCGAACTGTAGAACAGTGTTCAAGGTCATTGCGAACAAGTGCACTATACAAGTAAGATGTAACAGCTATATGAGCTTTGTAACAAACATAATGTTTATCATCCCCATCATGCTGTTGCATTTGGTTACTAATGTATTTATAAGGGAGTTGCATAACAAATTACGAAAAGGAAAAACAGCAAGATCCTTCATACATTTCACCCTAAGAGCTGACATATTGGTGATATAATAAGTAAATATAAAAATATACTTTCTTCCTAGTAACAAATATTATAATAAATTTCTCAAAACTGAGCTTTAAAAACCAACGTAGTTCATAATGATATACAAACTATTTAGGTAATTCTGAAATAATTGATAGTCATTATGACTTTCCTACGACATGTTGCATCATCAGAAATAAACTCAACGTCCTAGAGCCTATAATCTTACGCATATCATTATTAAAAAACAAAAACAACAACGGTTCCAGGATCGAACATTGTGGTGCGCCATGCGACATCTAGCCAGCTTCACTAACACCCTCTACAACAACTCACTGTTTCTTGTAAGTTAAATAAGAAATAAGCCAGTCCAGCAAATGACAACTAAAACCGTACATTTTTCATTCGTGAAGAAGGAGTATGTATGGTACACTGTCAAAAGCTCTGGTGAAATCTAAATATTTTATGTCAGTTTGATTTTTACC
Source organism: Flabesymbios commensalis (assembly GCA_964017125.1). NCBI lineage: Eukaryota > Metazoa > Annelida > Polychaeta > Terebellida > Flabelligeridae > Flabesymbios > Flabesymbios commensalis. The sequence continues at coordinate 12,158,959 of OZ024910.1, read as the reverse complement.
TGTCCGAATATGAACCGAGTTCATGGTAAACATCAGTTAGTTAATCAGTTAGTTTAGAAATCCGTGTTTTTCAGTGCAAATCATGGTTATGAATACACGTTTCCATTACTTCTGACACAATACTTAATAACGAAATTGGTCTGTAATTAGACAGATAATCCCTGTCACTTGTGTTAGGAACAGGTGAAACCTTGGCTAATTTAATTTAAATTTAAGTTAGAACTTAGATTCTTCCTGACTTAATTCAAATAAAGTCACCAGAAAAGGAGCCAATGCTTTAGCACATTTTTTTTAATACAGCTGATGACACTCCATCTGGTCAACATGCTGCATTGCAATCCAGGCTGGATGGCACATTTAAAACATTTGATTCTGTAAATAATACTAATAATTCTGTAAATGTTTTCATATTCGATATATACGATATATTTTATATGCGATTACAGCTAATGACTAACCAATGCTGCCATTAGAGGCTGATTTAAAATATTGAATAAACATACAAGTCATATCTTCGGGATTGGTGGCGCTTAGACCTTCGTGAAATATTTTGTTAGGTATTTTTTTGTTCATACACTACATCTAATAAAGACAAAATAAAATGTTGTCATCTCATTATAAAAAGCAGACCTGTTCACATTTACCAATAGTTATATCGATAACATAAGATTTGCATGTTGCACTTTTCAAACCAAAAGTTAAACATTTAATGATAATTATCGTGCTTTGCTGTTTGGCCGGTCATGTTGGCTTTTCTGCTGTTGATATTATTTGCTTTTCTAAAAAAATAATAGGTTTAACGTAACTGTCCACCCAACGCTGATAAAATGTAGGGTATTCAAATCGGTATGCCATGTCAACATATATCAGATTGTTTTCATTACCGATTTCGGCCATCATACGTTTTCCCCCTTAAAAAACACTCGTCAGATAGTTGAGCATAAAAAAATTTGCAGAAGTTAGCTCAGACCTTATGCTATACAATGGTAAAATAATGTGTTGGTGAGGAATGTTTTTTAGGTTTTGTGATAAAATCGCTTAATTTCCCCTGACTAAATACTATGTAAGATATGAACACTTTACAGTGGATACCCGCTATCAGACCACTCCACATAGCAGTCCATCCCACTATACAGACTTTTGATAAAATTCAGATTATCTCCCATCAACCTAATATGTTGTCACACCGATCAGTAACTCAGCTTAAGACTACCATGTTTAATATTCTGAGGTTTTGTAGACTGCGAAAAAAAACTAGGACGAAAAACATAACCTTGATATTTTTTTTATTCCCCCCCCCCGTTGTTGTCCAGCACCTAATATGCGTGGTGGGCAAAAAAAAAAATTGTGTGCTTTTGGGACAATGCGCAGGTTTAATCTATTGAGCGAACTCCTCCAAAACACAGAAACAAAATTGCTTGGATAACACTATCTGTGATAATGCTGGATGACATTTTACCATGGGCATTGGCATTAACAGAATACTTGACGGGTCCCAGGTTGGGCATTATATCCATTGGATAATACAGCGTGAGAGCACTCTATTTATAAACCATGCACACATAGTCATGAGCATCGAGTAATCCAAGTTTTGTCAAGGATTTAGTTTTGCCAGAGGGTAAATTATTTTACTTCGTTACATAGATGTACTACTATTGTTTAATGTCGGCTATATCTTTATTTTCACATAGAGAACATGTCCACGCTAATTTTGTGTAGAATCCATAAACTTACGTAAGCACTTTGTCCAATGGACCAGCGAAATTGTAACATCATCAATGTATATATATTGTGATTTAGATACAATATCTGCTTGTGGGTGTGAATATTGTATTGATAATACAATGCTTAGTTTATAAAACATACTTTGCATAGCATATAGCTTACTTTGGTTGCTCGTCTCTTTGTGGTTTGCATCAGCTGATATATTTCTGAACACTGATTAAAATATTCTTTAATTTTTCTTTATTATTTTATAATAAAGATGTTTTATTAATTTTTATCTTGTATTTATCAATGTAATATATACACAATAACTTAGTTTGGTTTTATGTGCGATGTCCTCACCAGTTGAATTGTCAAAGTGAAGTTAAAATAATCAATACACAGTATGTGTTATCTGGAGTAGTGTAATGTACAAGGTATGTGTGTGAAAAAGTGAATATTTATTATATTTTCATAAAATAAATATGTATTGTTTCTTACAAGGGTACTGTTTTTCTATTTGTATAGCGCACTGCTATGCTGACGCTCAACTAGTTCACTTTTTGTTACCGACCGTGGAAGAAAAAGTTGTTTTTTGTAACTTATTTTGAGCTAAAAAAATCATGGTAGTAATAATTCGTTATTTTGTTATTTTTGTTATTTTGCTTTTCTTCACATGTGATGATATTTTTTTCCAATGTACCACGCACATTTCTCAGAGTTGCCATCATTTTTGAAACCCTATTTTAAAACCATTACTGAACTTCTTAGAATAACAGATAATATACGTTGTTCTGATGTTTTTTTAACATCCAAAATGCAATGTTTGCAATTGACATAAAATACATGTCAATTGATAATTACATTGTGGACATTGTATAGACGTTTTCCGTTGTTTTATATCCACCTCACCCTAATTACAACGTTTTTAAAAATATATTTGACGTTCCGTGCCAACTGGGCATATTCACAAACCGTAGGATCTGATTATCAAAGTGTAAAAAGTATTTGTAAACCATGAGCTCAAATTAACAATCGGTGGTCACAGTTTTCCAAATCACGAGCATAATTTATCCTATCTATATATATATATAATATTGTATGATATTGCGCATAATGTAACTTTTATATCACAATGATCATTGTACAAAAAAAATACTTTACATAGTTAAGTAAGTCTTACGTTGCTCGATCCCCTCTCTCTCCGATGTATATCAGATGATTCATTTCTGAACACTGATTCACCTATTCCAAAATTATTTACATAGCATGAAGAGTCTCCTGTGAAATATAATATACTTTTAGAAGTCAGGCGGCCATTAGAAAAATGCTGCCACGCATCCATCTACTATTGCAATGCTGAGTATTGTCACCTTCTCTTTTAAATCTCTCTCAAGGTGAATACGTAATTCATACGAATAACTTCAATATTTTTGCAGCCTCCTTGAAAAATATGCGACACTAAAGATGAATACATATAATAATACAAAAGGTTATCAATTGTAGACTTCCAGTGATCACGACTTTATGCTCTTGACTCCAGAGTAAATCTAGATTTACTTACGTCGTTCTCTGCATTATCGCAACACAAGGAAGCCAGAAGTCCGGACAATGCCCTACTCTTATCGAATGACGTCAATGGTAATTTATAGTGCACTGTAGAATGGATGGCACAGCTGATTCCAGACCTTTGAACAGTTTGGAGCTCTTTATATGCACAACTTTCATAAAAACATCCGCCCCGGCCGGGATTCAAACCAGGACACTGCGCAAAAGGGGGTCTTATTATGTACCAGTCGGCCCAGAGTGATGCCGCAATATGAGCTACATTTAAGCAAATGCGGGTGCCGCTGATGCAGACGTCATCGGGCGTCATGCAGCGCAGATGACATCGTCACTGACGTCACATCAGCACAGATTTGGGCGTTTGCGGGCTGAGCGTCAGCAACAGATATGCGGGTACTGATGACACAGATAATGCTGATAAATAAGCTAATCACCAGGGGTCAGCACTGAATGTGTGCGTCCCATGGAAGACAAAAAATAGCTAGTCATGACGTCCTTTATCTGTGTGTAGGCTTCCAGGCTCATGTTGTATACATATAGTAGGCCTATTCCGTAATATGTATATACCCATACCTTAAACAGTGAATAAACAGTGAACGCCCATATCTATGTCTCTCTCTTGAATTATGAAAGTGACTGAAAACAAACAAAAAGTAATATGGGAGGCCTATATGGTAGTACAAAATGATTTTTAACACAGCTTGTATAGTCATGTATATGTTGCAGGCTTGCCTATTCTACGGATTGACCCGTATTTTACAGATTTTTTCATGTTTATAAATTCTATGCACAGATTTTTTATTATGTTGATTCTACGGATTTTTTGCATTTCTGCAAACCACCTTTTTCCATTGCGATTCACCAAGATTGGTTTCTATTTCGCCTCTGAACTCATTTAATCACTAATTATATAGTGAGAGATAAATATATTATTATTTGAATTAGGGGGACATCTGAGGGGTTTCAAAGTGTAAAAAAATCCAAAAAATAATTAGGATAGTATTTGCCCTACTCACCCTCCTATCCCCCAAACATAAAGTAATAAACTCTAGATCAGAGTATATGTGACACCTGTTCAATGATTGCGACACGCGAGAAGCAAGATTTCAACAAAAGCCCCAATTTTTAATATCCAAATTGGCCGTAGACCCTTCCACCCTCTTCCGATTTGTTTTTTAGTCATTGGATTTTTTTTATTTCTTCAAGGCCCCTCCTCATAAACACACCCACCCAGCAAACACTGCTTAGTTGACTTGTGTTGTTTTAATTTTTGTTGACCGTCTGCAACGCTGGTGATCACCGCCACGGTAACAAGCCATCCTTAGGCATAACGTTATAGGTGTGAGCGCGTGACTGTGGTCGTATCCTAGCAGACACGAAACCTCGATATATTGGGCTAATGTTGAGCCACCACCTACGAATCTGGCTCTACATTGGGCCAGCATTTGATCAATGTATCGGGCTGGCTGGACGTGTAATTCACCCCCTCCCTGTGCGCGGTGCGTGACGGCCTTATCACCTCTATTGTTTATCATGTTTATTTAGCCACGATGACAAGTGGCTTGTTTGAATGACAGAACCGCTAAATTAAAAACCTTCTATCTCACTTCATTATTCAGTTGACCAGAACCATATTTTTGTCAAATTGTAATATTGTATTTTTATGTTGTTTCGGGGAAATTTGCAGGTTAGTTTTATTTCGAAAATTTCAAAGAAACCCGTAAAACCACGATTTTAAACTCTGACTGTATATACTTTCGAACATGCTCATATTAATTTCACAGCCCTTATTACTTATTACCGAAATACCAGTAATAATGAAATTGCATTCCTTTGCGTCTAGTTCGCTTGGATTAGTTTTACAAATATATAATCAAACATACTGAAAGTTTATTAACCAACGTCGATTAATTATTATATTGCGTTGCGAGACTAATATATTTACAGCTAGTCGGGTAATTTTCATTTTTGCTAAATGACGAATCTTACAAAGTTGGTGATAAGCAGCAAATTGCTCGCTACATAATATAGGGGATATATTTCTAGATATTTCCCATTAAACAAAGAGATTGATTCCCGTAAAATAAACGTTGGCTCATCATCTTCGACGTTGACACTAGATTGGCTCAGCGTTCAGTCAACGCCTCGCTGGTATTGTATCACTGTTTGTATGTCTATGATCGTCATTAATTTAGTTACGTAGCGAAGCGTGGGGTGGGATGCTGACTGTGATTACAATTGAGCAGCGACTATTCACGTGTTGGTAACACGAGGCGTTGACCCTATGCTGGCTTAATGTTGGGCCTGCGTCGCAGATGGTGGCCCGCCATTAACCCAACACAGGGTCAACGTCTGCTGTTTGCAGGTCCAACGTTAAAGACGTTGGGCCGATGTTGTATAACTGATATACAAATGTTTTGTGTTAGCTGTGGAGAGACCAGGCGTTAATTACGGTAGAAATCGGTTTTAAATTAGTCCAGTTTTCTCGCTCTTCATACTTTAACAAGAAGGGTAATGCCTTGAATAAAAATATGAAAACAAATATGAAAACAAACTAATCGCTACCGCCGACAACGCACACACGCCGACAACGAATTTATCGCTGGGTATTCAGACAGCAGTTCACCTTGTTCACTCAACAAACGCAATGCGCTACGCCCAGTGCTGAAACAATGTGTGGCCAATGCTGGGTCAACATACATGTATGTGAACGAGGAACAGCGTCAGGTCATAATGCCTGACTGTGAGGGAAGGATTAGTGGCTCGCAGTTGACTTGTGTTGTTTTAATTTTTGTTGACAGTCTGCAACGCTGGTGATCACCACCACGGTAACAAGCCATCCTGAGGCATTACGTAATAGGTGTGAGCGCGTAACTGTGGGGAAAGCATGTTGTCGAGGTGTCTTACTGTCACAATAGCTTGGACATAAACCATCTTGGTCGTATCCTAGCAGACACGAAACCTCGATATATTGGGCTATTGTTGAGCCACCACCTACGATTCTGGATCCACAATGGGCCAGCATTTGATCAATGTATCGGGCTGGCTGGACGTGTAATTCACCCCCTCCCTGTGCGCGGTGCGTGACGGCATTATCACCTCTATTCTTTATCATGTTTATTTAGCCACGATGACAAGTGGCTTGTTTGAATGACAGAACCGCTAAATTAAAAACCTTCTATCTCACTTCATTATTCAGTTGACCAGAACCATATTTTTGTCAAATTGTAATATTGTATTTTTATGTTGTTTCGGGGAAATTTGCGAGTTAGTTTTATTTCGAATATTTCAAAAAAACCCCGTAAAACCACGATTTTAAACTCTGACTGTATATACTTTCGAACATGCTAATATTAATTTCACAGCCCTTATTACTTATTACCGAAATACCAGTAATAATGAAATTGCATTCCTTTGCGTCTAGTTCGCTTGGATTAGTTTTACAAATATATAATCAAACATACTGAAAGTTTATTACCAACGTCGATTAATTAATTTATTGCGTTACGAGACTAATATATTTACAGCTAGTCGGGTAATTTTCATTTTTGCTAATTGGCGAATCTTACAAAGTTGGTGATAAGCAGCAAATTGCTTGCTACATACGTAAAATAAACGTTGGTTCATCATCTTCGACGTTGACACTAGATCAGTCTTGTTATATTATTTTGATAACTGATCTTGTTTTATGACTTATATTTGTGATGATATTATAATCTTTAATCAACTGACTTATGCAATGCGAGCGACATGTGTTTCTATTATAACTTCTTGATTAATTCTTGTTACTCTTCTAAATTCTGGGGGTTATATTACATGTAAGTAAACTTTCTGTCTGAGTAATGGTTTACATTTTACTAGTGCAACAAACACATGGATCATTCTAGAAGCTCTGGATTCTCCCCAAATACCGGATGCGTTTTTGAAAGGAAGCACAGAGATTGGCTGCTGACGGTTTGTGCCTAACACGAGCCGCGCGGTATGAAAGGAGTACTGTGTGTTTGGCGCGAGACAGTCAGTACCAGATGAAAGCATATAAATAGATAGATAAAGAGAATCAGTAACAAGAGATATATATAGTGAGAGATTGAGAGTATAGAAGAGAGTTTTAGAGACATGAATGTGAAAATGACAATGAATAAAATGTGATCAACAGTCTCTACCATGTGTTAAGTTGAACCCCGAGCTTTAATTGGTGGATCCCTCAATCATAGTATCATGAATACCGAACAAACAAAAACATATATGTTATGGCTTTGATAAGAGTCCCGTCTCTGTATTTCTTTTCAACTGAAAACATTGTAACAGGAAAACAATCATTATACGTCTTATACCTTTTATGAACTATACTATATAGCCTTGCTGGCATTCGTTACATGATAGAACGTTGTTCCAATCAGTAGTATATAATCAGTTTAACTCAACTGCTAGATTTATAGAAGATAGATTTGATGATATTTTATATGGTCATCAACATTACGCTGCCGCAATTTCAGGAAAAGTGCGTTTCTGTTTATATCCAATTTACTTTTATACTTTCTACTTTCCTCGTTCCATCAATTTACCGTGGTTTCTGGGTTTCCGTATTTCTGTTCAACTGTCTCAAACAGTTTTAACAGGAAAACCATCAATATACATTTTTACATACCTTTTATGAACCATACTATGCCCGGGCTTTGTTGGCATTCGTTACATAACTGAATATTGTTTCGATCAGCATTGGCTCACCGGGCTTTGTATGAGATATTTCTGTTGTCAAAATGTGCCTGGTAATATATCGTAATATACCCTTTAGTCTCAATGGTTAATACGAGAGTGTCTCAGCGCTTTAAGGCCTAATACTATTTGGCTCTGTGTCTGTAATATATCCCTTAGACTAGCATAATGTATAAATTTATATTTTTATGGAGGTTGTGACGATGACTCCTGCGAGTTGGTAATCAGTCGTTAAAATCAGTGCTTTTGACAAGCCACCTGTAAAGTTCAAACATAGTTTTGTGCGTTGCTCAGACAGTGTTGGTAGTTTTGAGATATGTCTGACTTTACTTAACTGGAGTCAGGCAATAGCACTCTAAGGACCTGCTTATGTACCCGCTCCTGGACATCAGACTGCTGGATGGTGAGTCCTGGCGGCCACAAATTAATTCGGTCCTGCAGTTGCCACATTACCCCCGGGCTAAGTGACAACGTATATCTGAAAAACTATGCTGGTGGCTACGGCAACGACAGAAATTGCAAAAGTACGGTTATCTACGCGTCTGATCGAGTAGCACCGAATCGTACCATTATATAAACAAAATACCAATAAAACGTAAACAGTAAAGGTCGGTTTACAGCGTGGGGTGTTGGTGGACATTATGATGCGGCTATGACCAACTCTATGTTTTAATTATTCACGATCCTCTTAGCAAATGTCTTCTTCAACACGGTCATGCCCAAAACTCATTTATCCCATCCAGCTTACCTAGTTTCATGAATATATCTCGACATAATTACATTTTCATTATAAAACTTTCCATTTCTTTACGTACTTATTATTTAGTTGTGCCAGGCATTAAAGTTGAATACATCAAATCGTTTAGGTAAATTGCTGTGCAAAATGACTACAAAAAATTACATGCAATACAATGTTATACAATGTAATTGTGCGAGCACGTGTTTGGATAGTTCGTCCAACACAAGTCATGCTGAATATATAACAATTTTGACGCATTCGCTGATCGTTAGAGGCAGTACGATGAGTACTGTATCGCTCGTGTGTTCGCATTATCAGTTCGTGGGGTCGTTTGTTTGACGGTAGCGGTATAATGCAATAAACCCGAATCCCCGTTAGCGCGAGGAGTAAAAAAATGGTAGTGATCGTGCTCGGGTTGTGTAAGCTTTTAATTTGAGCGATCACAGCTGGCATCTCATCGTGTGTGGCCGTGGGTTACATTGACGCTGTGACGTACCTGGTTCGGGCGCGCTGGTTTGAAACGGTCTGCAGTACAGTAGCCGTTCAACCGTGCCCTACTACAGGATTGAAAATAATTTTGCGATGTGTCGCAAAAAGACATGATTACATGTAACGAGTTGAAAATTGAAATGTCACGTGTGGGACATGACCTGCTATGGGACCGGCGCGCCAGACGCAAAAGTCACCATCTTGCGTTGGCAAAATAGTAAAAGTAAAAATGCACGTGTCTGCATCAACACCGAACGCGCGATGAAGAAAACAGACCTATGCATTATCGTAAAAGTCGGTGGCGATGTAAAGCACACAAATATGTAAACTGGAATTTAAAAAAAATTCACCGGTATTGGGTTGAATGAGCATTAATGTGAAAAATAAGCATTTTTAGAATTTGTTTCAAAGTTACTTCGTGTATTTTCACGAACCGCGATAATTTTTTGCGCAATGAATAAGAAAGAAAATAATAATTTTTTTTCAAAAAACGAAGACAAATTTAAATTCAATAAGTCTCCGAAAGGAATTTACAATTTGTTCAATTCATCATTGGCTAGGTAGACCTGCCGACAATTCAATATGGATGCTAAAACACGTGTTTGGAATTCTCCCAAATCACTGTGGAGAAGTTTGGCCGCCTAGTTTATGTGAATACGTATGAACCTAGACATCGGATGATGTGCACACTGCATGCTCTTGTCGATCTGGGGGGTCACGTGAAGCCCGCTAGGCCGAATTGAGCTAAAACTAAGGACCGGTGTCCCCACCTGGTGGCGGCTGACTTACCAATACATAGCATTAGACAATTCTGCTTGTCTGCAATAAAATATCAGTTGAAATGTAAACATTTTGACCTAGTAAACTAAAAAAAAAAATTATTACAGACCGATTAAGACCTTTTATTCATTCATATTTTAAATGGCTCTATTTCCGATTAAAAACTGCACAAGTCGTGATTTGAAATGATTCCATAATCGTAATTTGGGTATTGAAATCATTAGGGAACAAAAGTTTGGCGGTCGTTTTCCATTAAAACCGAGTCACCCGAATAAGGTGTCAAAAATAATATTCTCCCAGTCACCAATAGTGGCGTGATTAGGAAAATAACTTTTGAAATCCAATATAGTCTTAGGAAGTTTTAGGGCGTTGCATGTCGTGTCGAAAATTACCACAATATCCTTAAATGTAGATTGATCAGAAGGGTGCGTATTCGGATCAACGTCCGTGGTCTTCATTATTGAGCGTTGAGGTCACTATTTATTGTGCGTAAATGTAGATCTGACTCTCAGAAGGTTGTAGAAGGTGCGTGCTCGATCGACGTCGGGGGCATCATTATTGGGTGCGTGGCTTGTGGGCATGACCACCACACTCAATCCAAATTATCAGAGTCCTGCTCGGTCAGCAAAGAATGATTTGATTAAACAAACACAAAGATGTTCCCTTTCTCTCTGCCTTTATTCATGAAATTGTCAGATGGCGTGCTACTTCAGTCGTGGTGAAGAGAGCGGCGACCCAGCCTTGCGGCCGGCAAGCGGAGAACGAATTCACACTTCCGCTTTCAGGAGGTAGCAAAGTCTAAGTGGACGAGCGCAACGCTCGCACGTGGCGAGAGGCTAGACAAAAGCTGTTGACTCGTCTCAGATTCCGTCCGTCCCGAAATCGTCCACAAATGAATTCGGTTCTGCAGTTGCATTCGCCACAATAGCACCTCACCAAATTGTCTAACTGAACACCAGAGCACTTAAGGATCGTGATAAAATAAATTTGTGTGCTCGCTTTGGCCGTCATACCGTCTATCTGTGGGTTCCACTTCAACTCATGCTGCATCACTACACCAATTATTTTCATGTCTGTCACTTGGGGTATAATTTAAGTGTTAGTTTATCCAAGGAGTGTGGGGGTAACTTTAGGCACAGGCACAACCGTGATCTGTTTCCATTCCACGGGGACCACTCCTTCACGCAGCAAAGCATGCATGATGTCACAGAACGGTGTATGTTGCAAGAATAGAGTGTTAAATAACTGACATAAAGGTTTATGTGGGATAAACGTTGGTAGCACATGTGAAATGGGGGGCTGGAAAATCAGCGCGAATGAGAGAAGTGACTGAGGTTCATTTTTAAAACAGAACTACCATTGATTGTAAAAGTAAAAATAATGACTTGGTTGTGGTAAAGCACAAAGACAACTGAGCACAACCCTTTATTTTCTCTGCACATTACTACCACAACACACCACAAAGATCAAACGTGGCAAAATATCGAGTTCATAGTGATAGGTCTACACAACAGGTAAATGGTTCAAGTAAAATAATTAAACACTATTTGAAACGAAAATCACACGATTACTTAGTTATGTATGAAACACGTAGCTAGAAAATATATATTGAGACACCAGATAACTTCCAATAGACCAGGAAAATTAATTTCAGTAGCACGGTTTACAGTTTTATTTTTAGAAGTTTCAACTGAATTACTTCCATGAGCAACAGGCACTGGCGTCCTAGTATTCATTGGCGGGTATGATGTAGAATTTATTTGAGGGTATAGTGTAGTATCCATTTGTTCGATTTGCTGTAGATTCTCCATTATCTGGTGCCATAATTGATTGTTACAATCGTCAGTATCACATCTGCAGGTCAACCCTGGACCTAATATTAATTGCATGTGTTTTCCAGTATTTTTCTCCATGAATTTTTTATGTGTATCTGCCTCACATTTTCCCACAGCATCTAGCTCTAGACACCCTCTGACTAGAGCATGCATTTCGTCTGAAACAAAAACTTGATAAAATACTTATATAGCTCTCTACGCTTTTCAGAGTGTGTTTACTACTATTTGTTTATAGTATTAGTTATAATAGTAGTTATTTCATATTGTTTGGTTAGGGTTATATTCTTGTAGCATGGAATGTATCTTTGACAGTGTATTTGTTATTGCTCCTGTACATATATATCTTACTGCATCATATGGATAGTGTATATGTGCAGTGTATAGCAACATACATTAGGTCTAAAGAAGAGAAATATGTTAGATAAGAAATATGTCTTAACATAGTTTATACAATTCCTCTCACTGAGGTGGCATCGTTTTATCTGATATACTTCTAATTAAATACATATTTATCGACGACTGGAAGTCTATATGGACGTATGTGTAAATGTAATGCATGTATATACAACAAATAGTTCTGTGAAATCACATGACAACTGAGAGAGGGAAATATGCATTATGACCACTTAAAAGCAAGTTGAACAGAAATAGGGTGGTGAGACCTTATGAAAATACGAAGACAGCCTTCTTGGACGCCATCTTGAATCTCTCAAAGAGCGACAGGTGGATTTTCCGGGACTCTTGATATGGTTATATATGTACCTATGGGAACCTTTCCTGAAGAAATTAGCTTGTTATGAATTTTGTCCGGGTTTAAAGCTAGGCTTCATGCTCCTGGGCTATCAATACTGATAGAATATTATCGCTCTAAGCATTGTCTTCTCATTAGGCCTACCTTTTTGTGGCATCACTACAAAACTGATAGCCATCACATAGCATTCCTGTCTCTCCTTACACCACGCGTACTGCCTTGATGCTCCGGTGTAGCAATCATTATCCAATGGTACTGGATCTTTCAGGAACCATTGGTGGCCACATGACAAACAGCGCAGTCCATCACCTGGTTAACGAAGTAGTAAACACATATGTAAGTGAGTTGCGTAGCGTCACATGTCGAGCAGTATATCCATACAAATGGCATTGCAAATTAAATACAACCTTATATTATGTGTAGTAAAAGTATGGTAATAAAAATCAAATTGATAACAATGATATTATTATGTGAAATAATTATACTAAAAAGTCATTATGCTGAAAACTGTAGGATGATGGGGTCCCTTGCACCTATATAACTGATAGCGAGACGTGTTGCAGCACCTGCATTACATCACAGTATTAGGCAATAAAAATGGTGATGACTAGAATAATGTATGTACAAACTGAACAAGTGAACAATACATATAACATTTTAATAATAACTGGTAATATCCATTTTTACAGATTAAACACTTGACACTTAAAGTAAAGTCAATAGCTGTTTTCGTCATTCGTATTTCTAATTTGTCCCTCATTCTATGGTTTATGAAAATGTGTTGTGCTGAGAATTTTGTAAATCACTCAGCTAATTGTTCTAATTGCTATAGAAAACAAGTATCGTGTGTGTTTTGGTGTGACTGCTGGAATGAATGAATACAACATTAATTTGCCTATGGGAAAGTTGTGTTGCTTACTGCCCAAATAACTCGTTTGCGTGATCAGATGATAGCACACAGAGCATTGATTCATTCACTTTACAAAATATAAGACTGGTCACAACACAGTAACCAGTTACCCCTTTAAGCACAGACATTGATAATTTGCTCTAAATATATTAGAACAAAATTTCGCTTACTGACGGTCTACCATCTAAGATGATGGGTCGGCATCGAACCAACTAGGTTAAGGTAGCACGTTAACCATATAGGTAACCATCTGCTACCTTGGCCCACATACTGTCTGCATCAAGCAACCCAGCTTGGCGGCTGTCTTGTAATAAGAACAGCGCATTGGCCCAACACGGGGGCAACAAATGGTTCTTTTTGTGCTTAAGTGACAAAATTACCAATTTTAACAGTGTTATTTAATTTGATCCTCTATGAACCTGAGGTACGAATAGTACAGTACATGTGTATATATATTGATAGCAACATTTTACTGACGACAGTGATGGATTTTTCGTCAGTTTCTAATATTCTAGCTATTTACTCAGAACATTCACATTGGCTTGTCAGTCACATTCTTCAGGTGCCATGTTGGCCATATACAGTCAAATGACTGGCGTAGGCCTACACTGCAGAACGCTTATTGTAAATATATAAATATAAAGTGATATTTCTACTATCTACACCTACCTCGATAAAGTAGCATTGACAAGCAGAATATAATAGTATGATGCTTCCCCATTGCAAATTATCTGTAACAGAACAGAATATTTAAAAAAAATCGCAAATAAATCACAATTATTATGTCTGGCAACTTGGTACTAAATACAATAATTTGGGTCGAATACATAGGAGAAGCACTCTTATAGTATATCTATATTCAACCTATCGAACAGGAGACGTTGAACAAACATTAAATTAATGTTGAGACAAGCTGGCTCAACATTAGGCCACCATTGGATCACCGGCTCGTATTTGCTTGAAAATAATATCTGGATGTGGATTTCATGTTATATGTTTGATTGCAGACTATAAACTATCTTCAACTTTAAATAACGTAATTTTAGTTTATTACGTTGTACCTGATTGACCTCCAACTATTTAATTAATCAAGGTTTACATTTAGTAGGCAGTATGTGTTATGTTATTTGTTATGTATTTGTTACTGAAACATTACCACTAATAAAAATAACATTCTACACTATTCATTTTGTATTCAGGGGCCAACTTATTGCACTGTTTCTAACATGCTACAAAGTCACTTAATGGGTCAATAAAGCCAATTTTTTAGCCTGATCCAATATTCCAGTCGGAAAATCTGTTCGCTAATGTAGATTGACCGCGCGCAATGGTGTAAAAAGCAGCGAGAAGTCGAGCGGTGTCATGGCTGTGACCTTCACGTATGGATGCTAAAAATCTAATTCTGCTGAACTATTTTTCCTAAATGCATAACCTCCTCGACCCACAACCCTCCACCTACATTCCTCGCCCCACTACCCCTTCGTCCCTCAACCCCTCGACCATCGAGATTAAAACATGTTTTTGTCCCGATATGTAGGCCTATGGTAAACAAATATGTCTACCATCTATATGCCAAGAAGGGTATAAACCCTTAATACCCTTGAATTCCCTTACAAACCCTTATATAACCTTACAACATATAGATATCATTCAGTACACTCGTATGCCACTAAGTGGGCCTACCCTTAAAAATCGGTAAGTATCCTTACAAACCCTCAAATATCTTTAATTACCCTCACTTCAATACTCTTAACAACTCTTAACGTACTCTCCAGTTACTCGTAACTGTACTTAGATATAGGTAACTTGTTACTACCGTAATAAATGTTGGCTACTTAGCTGGAGGGTTTGATGCAGATAACCTTGTGATTCTATACATTACCTCTTACTCGTGCTGCTATGAAATTTAGAGAAATGTACCGGTACTAGTTTTCAATGGAATGGTGATTGGGTCAGTGATGGGCGTTATAAATACATTGAGACAATTCTTCAAAACGCTTGTAGTATTGGGGTTCAGATCATAGGAATCATGGCTTAGAAAAGGAACACAAAATTATTATTATTTTATGTCAGGCTGTTGCACTCATGGAATATTCGAAATTTCATCTGGAAATTTGGAAAGAATAACTATTTAAATACATAGGCGTGAGGGATATAGGAATCTGAAATATCATCGGGGATATAATATGAACATATAATATTGAACAATTCAAACAATGCTAAACAAAATCTATACACGGTTCCTTTCGGAACATCAACAATGAATTTCGATTGCGATTTTGGTTATCATATTTCTGTTACACAGGTGGCACTGACGCTTGTAACGTGAAAAACATAGCTCTGTGTGTGATCTACATGCATTATGGTGAAGGGTTTTAGACTATAATAATTTCAAAGTCCATAGTCTTAAATCATTCTAAAGCATTTTTGCCAATAGGAGCATAATTATGTACATAAACTAGCTAAGGACGGAATAATTATTGTGTCAACACAGTCTTGAGAGATATTAGGCCTAATTGGGGTAGTCTGAAATACATTCCACTGAAAAACTGGCTTGATAAAATTAGAGATGTACATGGTAATATTGAAGTTTTGGCCAATGACCATGAATGTGGGTCAGATAGTTAACATGTTCCTTGAGTAATATAACAATAACATGCTTTTTTAGAGCGATATGCATTTTTATTGACCTGACGCGGAGCCCTGTGGAAGGCCAATAACAATGCCCACCACTCAAAAAAAAACACGTTATTGCTATTATTATCGCTTATACACCGAATCTTGAAATATATATTTAATTTTAGTCTACAATTAGGCTACAGCATAGGCCCACATGTCTACGCAGAAACTAACCTCCCTGCTAAACATCACAGCTCACTCTTGTTCAGCCACGTGTCAGCCCGAATAGTATCCCTGTAAACCGGCGATACCCTCTCCCCCCCCCAGTCAACAATTTGAGGTCACCATGATGTCACAGTGACCACACATTTATCTCACGGTGATGTCACAGTCGTGAGGTCACTGCGACATCAAATTGAAGCCTCACCTGGATATCACGATGACATCACAGTGATGAGGTCACATAGCCCTCATACTGCTATGTCACTGTGACATCACAGTGGTGAGGTCACTGCGACATCAAATTGAAGCCTCACCTGGATATCACGGTGACATCACAGTGATGAGGTCACACAGCCCTCACACTTATATGTCACTGTGACATCACAGTGCTGAGGTCACTGCGACATCAAATTGAAGCCTCACCTGGATATCACGATGACATCACAGTGATGAGGTCACACAGCCGTCATACTGCTATGTCACTGTGACATCACAGTGGTGAGGTCACTGCGACATCAAATTGAAGCCTCACCTAGATACCACGATGACATCACAGTGATGAGGTCACAAATCCCTCACACTGCTATGTCACTGTGACATCACAATGGTGAGGTCACTGCGACATCAAATTGAAGCCTCACCTGGATATCACGATGACATCACAGTGATGAGGTCACACAGCCCTCACACTGCTATGTCACTGTGACATCAAAGTGGTGAGGTCACTGCGACATCAAATTGAAGCCTCATCTGGATATCACGATGACATCACAGTGATGAGCTCACAAAGTCCTCATGATGTGAGATCACCGTGACATCAAAGTGGAGCCTCACCTGGATATCACGATGACATCACAGTGATGAGCTCACAAATTTATCATACTGTGAGGTCACTGTGGCATCAAATTGAAGCCTCACCTGGATATCACGATGACATCACAATAATGAGCTCACACAGTCCTCATACTGAGAAGTCACGGTGACATAACAGTACGAGCTCACACAGCCCTCGTACTGTCAGGCCACGGTGACATTAGAGTGATGAGCTCACACAGCCCACATACTGTGACATCACAGTGATGTAATAACATAACCCTCATACTGTGGAGTCACAGTGATGAGCCCACACAGCCCCATACTGTGCGATGCATTTGCCTTCCAGAAACGTGTACTGTCAAATCCCAATATCGATATTTTAACTTATCTTTCTTACCTATCAGTTGTCCATAAAAAAATATTGCATCGAAAGCAAGCAATCTACTTTTTATAAACATTATAACTCGTACCACAATAATCTGACCACACTGTCAGTTTTATTCACATGTATAAACCTTTTAAAAGCAGGACAATACTTAATAACATTTCAAAAATTTATTTTCAAAGCATTTACACAGCCTTCAACAGTCTCTTCTTGAGGTGAGTTCTGGAATTAGAAATATATATCTCAATTTGTCGATCAATCTCCATCTTGACCATAGTATTGTGAATTTCGGTTCCTCGCTTTACCTCCAACTCCTTTTGTTTATGTCTGCAGCACTCTGAAAACAGATACACATATTTCACTTTTAAAGTTACGAAATGCAAACCTAATTGATACCCCAACAAAGTATACTCCACAAGTTAACGAGTCCCGATGATAGTTAGTTGCCTTTTTGGAAATTGGCTGCCCATTGATTTAAGGGGAGGGGGGGGGGTATTGTCTCTCATGAGTATATATACCGACACATGAAAATATAAGCAAAATGGTCCGAATAACAAGTATTGTCAATAACAAAATGCCGCAGCGGATGGAAACCAAGTGGCACTTTAATCATTCCCTAGTAGTTTATCAGTTTGTCTATGTGATTGGCCAGGAAGTGTGTATTGTTGCATTACAGTTTAACCAATTTATGGGATATAGTTTTCTTCGGGCAACCAACAATTCTGACAAACAACTTAAAGTTGTGACTTGGCTGTTGGCCGGGTACAGGGTACTTTGACGCTTATTTCGGACATGTGGAACCATAAAGGAACTGCATTAGAGTCACTTATACTTTCAGTAGTACCACACCTAGTTGGGTATGCAACAGCGAGAGTACAGTATTGATGATCTTAATGGTGTACCATGCGAGAATGAAGTATTGGTGATCCTAAAACTATCATTTTATCATTTTTTGTTACATTTATAAGAGCTTTGTTAAAATAATAATCCAGTTTGCTCAGCCTACCATCAAGTTCCTGTTACAGCAATCATCAAAGGGAAGCTGCAGCCTCCTCATATCTGGCCATAATCTTCGGGCGCATTGCCAGTGGCATACCCTGGTTTCTTCGCTCAACAGCGGTGCCAATGCAGCTCTCGCATCAGTGCAGGCGCTGGTGAAGGCTGTGGTTGCTTTGAATAACCAGCAGTAGAGTGTTAGACATTAGGTCTCTCACGTGGGATGAATAGTGTTACCCCTGCTATTGTTACTCTGGGGACTATCCGACCCGAGGATAGCGGAGTTGTGCAAAATGCCAGTTTCAGCATTAATTTGCATAGCGAAACCCAAGTCTCCGGCCATCTGGGCATGTCCGCGAGTAAATCCCATAGACATGTGTAGAACCCCTTATCGGGTGAGCGAAGGAAAACACTCTAAATAACCCACCATGCCCTATCACCCCCACCCTTTCATCATCATCTGTACATCATCCATCTTATCAATTGACTACAACGTTTTATTGTATTACAATGTCACTTAAATTTGTGCCGAAAAGTGACGTAAAGCAGTAATTTACTACTACTACCGTTAAATTATTACAAACTTCGTTACAATAATCAGTACTTCACTATTGCTATTACATACCCTCTGGAAGTGAGTACTGCAAATGAATCATAAGCCAAATGTTAACATTTTTTACGGGGTGCTTTACATTTGGCTCACTGTGGAAATATTGTAGTGCAGCTGAAGTGAAGAAAAGCATTACCACGGAAATTAGCATTGTCCAAAATACAACATACTCTTGATTTTGTATTTACCGCCCTTTTTGTGACGAATATAAAATGGACGCCTTTATGCACAACTGGACCAACCTCCAAAAGTTCGTTTTGAGATAAAGGCAGTTAAAGTGTATGGTCTACTGTAAATTCAAGAAAGCAAATGAGCAAAATATTGAGTTGAGCTAACACACGGCATCCACATTCTCAATTCATGGAACATACCCACATCTTCAGATACCTCCGGTTTCGAGCCTCGCCGCCTCAAATAAACTGTGGTCCAGTTGTGCATAAATCATTTCGATTTATGCACAACCGGACCAACCCACATTTCTTGTAAATTCCACAAATTCAAATATATGTAGAAAATTTACAATAATATGCACATTGCAGACTCTCTGCGTCGTCTGTAGATATATTCAGAAGTGTCCATCATAAAAATACGTGTTATTTTCTATAGTTTGTGTGAAACCATGCAGACTGCGCGGATGATCGGAAAAAATAATGGTGTGGACTGGTCAATTTGTGCATAAAGCAATATTAGGATTTTTATTTATGCACAAGTGGACCAAGCCAAAATTATTGTTAATTTAACAAATGTTAAGTAAAATACAGCAATAAGCATATTACAGTCTATCTACATCTTCTGTAGATCTAGCTGTGGAATGTCTTTATTACAATACGTGTAACTTATAAAGCTTAGGTGAAATCACAGGGACTGTGAGGCTGATGGAAGAAATGAATGTGTGGGTTGGTCCAGTTGTGCATAAATCAATCTGAAGATTTTACTAGTGTTGGTTTGGTTCACCGCCGCCAGGTGGCGTAATGGGTTTAATTTGGACTTCCGGTTATTTTTTTCACTTGGCACACTTAATTCATTTTCGAATTTTTGGGGGTTGGCTCAGTTGTGCATAAAGGCGTCCAAATAAACAAAACTGATTATTAACCCTTGTGCTGCAGGAATCGTAGGCCCTATATATACGGTTTTAGAACAATAGACATATCACAAAATTTGTTTAAATATTTCTTGGTAGATGATTAGTTAATCCAATAATTAAATCTGGGAGGTGTGAAATATTTTTCGTTATTTGAAGCGGGAAATTGTGTTAGCAATTCCAACTTCGAATGATTGAAAAATAAGAACAAACAATTCAGCAATTCAGCAGCCAAAGGGTTAAAGGGACTGGCCCAGGCTAAAAGCATAAAAAATGGGTGATTTTATTTTGGCTTCTACCTATGACCATATGATGTAAACATGTCCATAGACTAGAGCTGCATAAGTTTTTTAATTTTTGTGCTGCGCATTCACCAGTTAGGCTGGATATAGAGACGAAATTCCTCATTTCTATTTATTGACAACCATGTCAAAAATAAGAAATACGGGAATTTCGTCTCTATATCTAGCCCAACTGGTGAATGCGCAGCAGAAAAATTTAAAAACTTTTGCAGTTCTAGTCTATGCACATGTTCACATCATATGGTCATATTAAGAAGCCAAAATAAAATCAGCGATTTGTTGATGATTTTAGACCTGGGCCAGTCCCTTTAAGATTATTTATGACAAATGCAACTTACTATGGATAGACCTCTGGAAGGCCTTTGGCAAGGCAGGTTTTTCGTTACCACCAGTCCTGGTGTATTAAACCAGCAGTGCATCATCAATGGTGCTCCTAAGCATGTCCCTTACAGCCTCTCCAATAGGCTTGAATGCAATGATTAACCTGAAATAGTGAGTAATACGCATGATAATATGACACAGTTATGTTTAGAGAAGAAACTTAAATATTAAAAAACAAAGGTCAAGTTTAAAGCCTGGTATGTATCAATGACAATGACTTAATTTAACTCCTCGCTGTTTAGGCACAGTGCATGATATCAGAAATGCATATTACAAGAAATATACAACTCTACCATCAGCATTCAGTGTACGGATGGGTTTTCCCTTATATCTCTCTAACCATTCGACCGATAAACACATGTAAAATATAATTGGGCTAATAGTTCTAGAGAACAACTCTTTTAATCCAAAGATATGTGGTTGACGGCACAAGTGTGATAACACGTTGGATTATTCATTTATAGTTCACACCATGATATTAAAAATGTTGACTCTACTATTCTCCAGGACCCCATCCATCCTTGTTGAACAGACGATCAGAGAGAAAATTTGAACTGATGTCTTTGCCCAAAAACGGGCGATAGTCGGCTATTCCAACTCATATCAGTGTAATTTTTAACACCTAAACATAATAGTTTACAGTCTGAACACACATGAAATGGTTTTAAAAAAATTGTCGACGGTAAAGTGATTACTTTTTTTTCTTTAGCGGAAAAATGTAAAATTGCTGCCCTGCAGGGAACATTTTGTTCAGTATCGCGTAGTGAAAAGCTATGCAATTCTGCCTATAGGCCTACACTAATCAAATTTGATTATGGAAATATTTATACATCAATGATAAGGTTGTAATGTCAGTCAAAGTTTGACGGAGAAAATCGTTAATTAATCATTTTCAAACAAAATATTCCCTGCCGTGACCTCATTTTTTCGTATTTTGCCAATGTTCTAACTTATCTGAGCTATTAGTGAAATACATGTATGAAATACACGCATTCATGATATGGATACTTCCAAAATTGTGTATCACATTAACAAGAAAAATTGCCAATCGAAAAAAAATCAAGGTCACAAGAGTTCATAGAAAGGTCAAATATGAACTCAAGCAGGGATCAGGCATGACTATCCTGCATGTAGCGCGAAAGGAGTTATAGAGCTAAGAGTGTAATGTTAAAAGGCTACAACCAAAATTGTACTGATGCTTAAAAGCTAACATAAAGATGGAATTAGCAAAGTAGTGGAAAAATATAGTATCCTTACAAAAGTTATTTAAAATGCAAATCAGTATCCAGCTTTGTTGTAAAATTATGTTGTAAAAGTATGTTCTTTCATCGAAAATCTGTTGGGCAGCGTCATCTTCAGGCAAGCAGCTTCTAATTAGAAATAGCACAGCCTTCACTCTTGCCAAGTCATCTAAAATCACTGTTTGGCTTTGTGCCAGTTCTTCCAACTTGGTCAAAACACGCTAGCTCAGATCTGAAAAAAAGATAATAGAGTAAGCGCGGCTTGAGTGATGCGGAGCTCAATGAATTTGAAATTCTGAAAGTTTTCCATATTTTTCTATATTTTCAGTCATTGTCATACAAAACAATCTTAACAAATATACCTGTGTGATTTTCCATTCATATTGTGCATTAAAAATTCAAATGTAAAAAACATACGGACTGTTTTGTGCACCTAAGGCGTAATAAAAAAGGCCATTGTAGACAGTTGACATTACCGCATAAAAAAATCTTAACAAATTGACAATTTTTTTGGTTATATATTTATTTCTGAAATTTAATAATCAGCAAAAACATACACTTTTTTGTTCACCTAATGCTGTGGCATCCGCATCACAACAAAGCAAAAAAAATCAGAAAGAATTTGAAATAATTTGACATTGTAAAAGTGGACTGCGGGTTATGGCCCAGGGTGGAGGTGGTTTTGAGTAGGCCCCTATGAGGATTCAATTTTGTAATATATTTGTACTGTTTAAAATAATGATTTTGTCCCCCAGCCCACCTGTAAAACACCGACTGGATCCCCGAGAAAGTGAGGCCAAGAAAAACATGGTTCCTGAAACAAGAAAAACATGTGAACAATTATTGCATAATTTGAAGATGTAAAAAATACATGTCAACCCCTTCATTGCCATCCTGCTGAAATGTGTTGTCACACTTGTTGTACTCCCGTACGTTGTCAGAATCAAAACTATGGGAAATATATTTTACATACAAATCTATATTTTATTATATAGCGGACCTACATACCATATACCATACAATTTAAAAAACCTGTGAGACTTATATAGACCAGTGGTAGCTAGCCTGAAAGCCATTCTGAAATAATACCAAATAGTAACAACAGTGTTACAGATAAGCTTTATTGCTCCTCATTTTTAAACTTAATTGAGTACCCCCATAAAAACCAGAGCATTGCAATTTTCGTTACGTATACATTTGTCTTGAATTTATTATCCCAACCTGAAATAGTGAGGCAATAAGCATGATAATATAACACGGTTATGTTTAGAGAAAAAATGAAAATATTAAAGAACAGTTTCAGAGCTCTGGACATTTGAATAATGTCCACACATCTGAGATGGATATGAGAATTGCACTAAAAAAGTACTGTCATTGAAAAATAAATAAATGGACCCACGGATGAAAGGGTGCACATGTCACCTTACCTGCATAGATCTTACATGGATGTATCCATTGAGATAAAAAAATACCATTCAATTGACGTAAAATGTTACATAGGCATAGGGGCCTTGTACGGATACACAGCGAATGGAGGGCATTCTGGATATAAGAATAACGTTAACAACACACTTATACTTGTTTTTTTTACTTGAAAGTTCACACAGCCATCAAGTATCACAGACTACATGACATAAAACTAGTAGTTTTTGACCTCTGGATATTGGAATAAGCTTTAGCCTTAGGTTAACACATATCAGATGATTCTGAGAAATAGGCCTACCAGTAAAAAAGTACACTCTCATTGAAAAAAAATAATATAGCTATGTTATTTTGCCCCTAATTGTGTAGCAAACGTCTCCATTATAGTGCCTATATATCATACAATTTATCCCTTCATGTTAGAAAAATAAACCTCAATTTACTGGGTAGGCCTACAAATAGTGTACATGTATGGCACAATTGGCTTGCCATAGCCAGAAAATATCAAAGCATTAAAACCTTAATTATCGTCCATGCATTTCAATTGTACATAATTGTATCTGTTAACAGTTTATTTGTGTAAATATAAGTTCAAATGTGTGATCTACCTACCTTTGTGATCTTGGTAACATTATCATATAGTGTAATAAGTGATGAAAGTACACTTAAAATAATATAACACGGTTAATATAACACGGTTATGTTTAGAGAAAAAATGAAAATATTAAAGAACAGTTTCAGAGCTCTGGACATTTGAATAATGTCCACACATCTGAGATGGATATGAGAATTGCACTAAAAAAGTACTGTCATTGAAAAATAAATAAATGGACCCACGGATGAAAGGGTGCACATGTCACCTTACCTGCATAGATCTTACATGGATGTATCCATTGAGATAAAAAAATACCATTCAATTGACGTAAAATGTTACATAGGCATAGGGGCCTTGTACGGATACACAGCGAATGGAGGGCATTCTGGATATAAGAATAACGTTAACAACACACTTATACTTGTTTTTTTTACTTGAAAGTTCACACAGCCATCAAGTATCACAGACTACATGACATAAAACTAGTAGTTTTTGACCTCTGGATATTGGAATAAGCTTTAGCCTTAGGTTAACACATATCAGATGATTCTGAGAAATAGGCCTACCAGTAAAAAAGTACACTCTCATTGAAAAAAAATAATATAGCTATGTTATTTTGCCCCTAATTGTGTAGCAAACGTCTCCATTATAGTGCCTATATATCATACAATTTATCCCTTCATGTTAGAAAAATAAACCTCAATTTACTGGGTAGGCCTACAAATAGTGTACATGTATGGCACAATTGGCTTGCCATAGCCAGAAAATATCAAAGCATTAAAACCTTAATTATCGTCCATGCATTTCAATTGTACATAATTGTATCTGTTAACAGTTTATTTGTGTAAATATAAGTTCAAATGTGTGATCTACCTACCTTTGTGATCTTGGTAACATTATCATATAGTGTAATAAGTGATGAAAGTACACTTAAAATATATTTTCTCGATCCTGCTCTTCCAAAAGACTCACACACTACAATCTTCCCTCACCACACAGATAGCACGAGTTGACCCCATCACCATGAGGTCACTGTGTTGTCACAGTATGATGTAGACAATGATGTCACAGAACACACCACTTGGTCATATCACAGTGAGAACACAGTGTTGTCACAGGTATTTGCTCACACTGTGAAGTCATTATGATGTCACTATGATATCCCAATTATGGCATCACATGTGTGAGTTGTGTGTGAGGTCACAGTGACACAAGTTGAATACATCACTGTGAGGTCACAGTGTTGTCACAGTATGATTTCAAAGATACACGAGATGACCACATCACTATGAGGTCACAGTGTTGTCACAGTATGATGTCACAGGTACACGACATGACCAAATCATCATGAAGTCACAGTGCTGTCACAAGACGATGCCCACCTTGTGAGGTCATTATGATGTCCTCATGAAATCAAAATTATGACACCACATGTGTGAGATGTTTTTTAGGTCACAGTGACAAAAGATTACCACATCACTGTGAGGGCACAGTGTTCTTATAGTATGATGTCACAGAGACACAATTAAAATGACCACATCATTATGTGGTCACAATGTTGTCACATTGTGATGTCACAGATACACGAGATGACCACATCACCATGAGGTTACAGTGTTGTCACAGATTGATGTTCACCATGTGAGGTAATTTTGATGTCTTTCTGATATCAAAATTATAACCATCACATGTGTGACTTGTTTGTGAGGTCACTGTGATATGAGTTTACCACATCACCATGAGGGCATAGTGTTGTCACAGTGTGATGTCACAGATACATGAGATTACTACATCACCATGAGGTCACAGTGTCGTCACAGTGTAATGTCACACATATATTAGATGACCACATCATCATGAGGTCACAGTGTTGTCACAAGACGATGCTCACCATGTGAGATCATGATAATGGCCTTATGATATCAAAATTATGACATCACAAGTTTGAGATGTTTGTGAGGTCACAGTGATACAAGTTGAGCACATCAGCATGAGGTCACAGTGTTGTCATAGTATAATGTCACAGATACACAAGATGACCACATCACCTTGAGGACACAGTGGTGTCACACTATGATGTCACAGGTAATGGAGATGAGTGTGATCACTGTGATGTCACAGATATACGAGATGACCACATCATCATGAGGTCACAGTGTTGTCACAGGACGCTTCTCACCATGTGAGATCATTATGATATCAAAATTATGACCTTACCATTGTGAGATTTGTGTGAGGTCACAGTGATACAAGTTGAGCACATCACCATGATGTCACAATATTGTGACAATATGATGTCACAGATACACAAGATGACTACGTCACCATGAGGTCACAGTGTCGTCACAGTGTGATATGTCACAGATACATGAGATGACCACATCATCATGAGGTCACAGTGTTGTCACAGGACGATGCTCACCATGTGAGATCAGTATGATATCAAAATTATGACATCACCAGTGTGAAATTTTTGTGAGGTCACAGTGATAGGAGTTGAGCACATCACCTTGAGGTCACAGTGCTGTCATAGTATGAGGTCACAGGTACTCAAGGTGACCACATCACCATGAGGTCACAGTACTATCACATGACGATGCTCACCTTATGAGGTCACTATGATGTACTAATGATATCAAAATTATGACATCACATGTGTGAGATGTTTGTTACGTCACAGTGACAAATGTTTTTGACATAACCATGAGGTCACAGTGTTGTCACAGTATTAGGTCACAGGTACACGAGATGACCACATCATCATGAGGTCACAGTGCTGTCACAGGACGATGCCCACCTTGTGAGATCATTATGATGTCCTCATGATAGCAAAATTATGACATCACCTGTGTGAGATGTTTGTTAGGTCACAGTGACAAAAGTTTACCACATCGCTGTGAGGGCACAGTGTTGTCATAGTATCATGTCACAGAGACACAAGATGACCACATCATTATGAGGTCACAGTGTTGTCACATTGTGATGTCACAGATACACCAGATGACCACATCACCATGAGGTCATAGTGTTGTCAGAGAATGATGGTCACCATGTGAGGTAATTATGATGTCTCTATGATATCGAAATTATGACATCACATGTGTGACTTGTGTGTGAGATCACTGTGATATGAGTTTACCACATCACCATGAGGTCATAGTGTTGTCAGAGTATGATGTCACAGAAACATGAGATGACTACATCACCCTGAGGTCACAGTGTTGTCACAGTGTGATGTCACAGATGCACGAGATGGGCAACTTCATCATGAGGTCACAGTGTTGTCACATAATGATGTTCACCATGTGAGGTTATTATGATGTCTCTATGATATCGGAATTATGACATCACATGTGTGACTTGTTTGTGAGGTCACTGTGATATGAATTTACCACATCACCATGAGGTCATAGTGTTATCACAATATGTTGTCACAGATGCATGAGATGACCACATCATCATGAGGTCACAGTGTTGTCACAGGACGAAGCTCACCATGTGAGATCATTATGATATCGAAATTATGACATCACCAGTGTGATGTTTTTGTGAGGTCACAGTGATACAAATTGAACACATCACCTTGAGGTCACATTGTTGTCACAGTATGATGTCACAGGTACTCAAGGTGACCACATCACTATGAGGTCACAGTGCTGTCACATGCCGATGCTCACCTGATGAGGTCACTATGATATCCTCATGATATCAAAATTATGACATCATATGTGTGAGATGGTGGTTAGGTCACAGTGACAAATGTTTACTACATCACCATGAGGTCACAGTGTGGTCATTGTATGATGTCACAGATACACAAGATGACCACATCATTATGAGGTCACAGTGTTGTCGCATTGTGATGTCACAGATACATGGATATGACCACATCACCATGAGATCACAGTGTTGTCACAAAACGATGCTCACCATGTGATGTCATTTTGATGTCTCTATGATATCGAAATTATGACATCACATGTATGAGTTGTTTGTGAGGTCACAGTGACACGAGTTGATCACATCACCATGAGGTCATAGCGTTGTCACAGTATGATGTCACAGATACACAAGATGACCACATCACCATGAGGTCACAGTGTTGTCACAGGATGATGCTCACTCTGTGATGTCCAGTTGACATCACTATGATATCACTATTAAGTCATCATACGTGTGAGTTTTGTGTGATGTCACTGTGATACTGGCGTGATATCACGTGTTGACTGGGCCGTAAGGTCTATGTGCTACTAGCATAGACCAGACTTGCAACTGTACTTTCATGGCAGCATGCGTACACGAGGCTAGTAGCTGACCAGGCAGGGAGCAGTGCGTAGGCCTACACACAGAGAGCCCTATTGTGGTGCTGATAGCCAAATCTTACGCCTGCACAAACAGGAATTCCAAACTAGTAGCACCCTCTCAAGTGATAATACTATTTATACATTCCACCTGCATTGTCTAGCTGTAATTTGACAACTCCCATAATACTGAATAGTCATGTAGTGGTATCAGCTGTGATGATTCATCACTGATGGAATTATTTCTTTTCGTCAGTTTTAAATGATGACAGAAGATGAATATCTGTTTTGAATTGGTAAAAAATTGGGAGGACTACAAGTCCTCTTGTCCGTATATCTGAACGGGGGTCGTAAAAAAACAGTAGCCAGGAGGTGAAACATCAGCTGTTGTTAATTTTGTTATATCATGTCTCAACCACGTTTGTATCGCTGCCGAAATTGCCAGATTTTTTAACCTGTTAGAATAGTATGCGCGTAGCCAAGTTTTATTATAATAAACCAAGAATGGATAGAAACCAAGAATTCCACAATTTATACTGTTTATTATGTTTGTACATATTGCACTATCAAATAAAGTACAGTGCATTTATCCCGATATACATTTTTATTGCTGCTGTGTGACATGTGTCATTAAACAACGTTCAACTGTCACGCTACCTGTGTAAACACTAAGAAATGATATTTATTAATATTCGTTATGTTTAAGTTGACTTTAAACTATACAATGGAGATAGATCATTTCTGAGCTTCTTAATCAATTATTTATATTTAACTGTCATTCAGCTTGTTTGATATAGTTAAATTTACCTGTCCTAGCCCTTCAGTGAAACTATAACGATTACTCATATTCCCTTGCGGGTAAGTGAGGTTTTACTCTGTATAAAAAATGTTGTTTCAATCAGTAAAGTAGCCTGTGTGATTAGTGTAGTGACAGCCGCCTAGATGGTAAACTCAGATATATGTTACATCGTCACTGATTTATATGTTAGTAATCATCTAAAGCAGCAAAATCTGAATTTCAATACTATTCCGAATGAATACCTTTTTACATGATCCGTTCATTTCAATATCACAAACATATCACGACTAAAGTCGTTTTTTAATCTATTGTTATTAGCAGATCAAATTACTAATTGGGAACGAATTCAGAATAATCATGAACATTTGCAATGTTGGTCTCAAATTGAACAAATATAAGGTATTTTTTAATTTTAAGTTGTAGGTCGTAGTAGCAAGACACAACTTGTTGTGGGTGAAAATTTAAATGATTTAATTTAGCGCTTCAAGGGTTAAGCCACTAAAGTTAAACTAAGATATTGTGACACTGTCGTTGATTGGATATATGTTAGTGACTATCAGGAGCAGCGAAATCTGTATTTCAATACCTACCTCAACGAAAAAAAAATATATGTTTTTCAGTGTACAAAATCCACTGTAAATCATCTCTAAATATCAAAACCATTTACATATGTCATTCATACATTATGATATTACAAACACCAATCTCTAATTGATTCCTTGTTTACGTCTGTAAAATTGATATTTTAGACTTTAAACCTGGCCCAAAGATCATGGGTTTTTAAGGGAAGTGGACTTTTTGTAGTTAAAAAATTATATATTTTTTCCATGCCCATCTGAAATGACAGCAAACAGCATGCACTGAGATGTCACTAGCATAGCAAGTCAGTATTCAACAATAAATACAGCAAACACGATACATTCACACAATGATGGTTCAATTTTGGACCGACGTTGACGGCGGTGGGCCAGCATTGAACTGACATTGGGTCAACGTATCGTGTTTGCTGGGAGAAGAGGACTGCGAGACATTTGATAATTATTTCAATAATTATACTGGTATACAATTCTCACATTTGGCCACATTTGTTGTTGTTATGGTTTATACCTCAAGCACACGCTGAACACACTAGTGGAATGCTAGATGTACATTACTCATACGCTAGTGGAATGCTAGATGCACATTACTCATACAGTCATACACTGGTCATACGTAGGCCTGACATGAACGTGTATATCATACAGCTAGCGTATTCATAGTGTAATGTGGAAAGCTACTTTTTATGCCTATATAGGAACATCACAGGTGATAATGGAACATTGGACGGGCTCATCTCATTCTCATTCATCAGATCCACTATCATTCCACTAGCGTCAGCTAGTAGTGGCCCTGAAAAAGAGGCTGGGCTCATCTGAGCATATGTCACCACATCAAGCCCGAGTCTTTCGGCGAGGGCTTGATGTGGTGACGAGTGTTGAGATCAGCCCATCTCACCGTACCAGCGATGCCGTATGCATTATCTCGTATGAATATCTGTCTGAAACGGTAAAATCAAACTGTACAGTGAAGCGTAGGCTATAGGAGAGAGTGCGAGATGGGCTGATCTCACCATATGTCTCGTAGTGAAAGCCAACAGCGTGAGTGCGAAAAATTGTGATAGGCCTACTGTCCTAAGGGCAAAATGTGTTTTGCTAAACTCACAAATCTATGTTCAAGCCCAGTTGGGGGGAAATTATTATAATTAACTATTAGCATATGGCATGCGTCATAGGTCTATATTTGCAAATGGCATCATTGACAAATATTAGCGTATTGCGTAGTGCGCATGCAAATAATTTTGCCGATTTTATTCCATGCACATTGATCCGACTCTTATGATTTATTAATATTTACATCTGATGCTAAAAATTGTAAGGGGTCATATGATATACTTTATGCCAAGTATATGGACACTGTATGTAATTTTCGTATATTATTTGAATTACCTCAAATAGAAATTTAACCCAAAAAATGAAAAAAATGGCACCAAAACTTTTCTGAATCAGTAGACCAAGTAGAGAGCGAAAAACATTGGTGCCAAAAATTTACATTCCAATCCCAGGGAACTAACATCTCTATTAGTCCGGCAGCAGAATGCCTAATATTGGCCTGACCCAAAATCCTCTGATATAGTTTTTTTCTCTGCTGATTATTTATCTTTGGGGTCTACATAAAGATATCCAGGGCGGTGTGGAGGTGTTACCTTTGAGCAATTTTAATTATTCAAGATGGCCGCAATGGACCCAAAAAATCTCTGAAAATGTCTCAGTTATGATGGACTCGACTTTAAAAAGGGCAAACACTCGGTTAATATGTCTTGTAACAATGTATGTTTGTCAAATTTTATTCACATGAATCTGTTTACATCTCCGTAGTTTGAAAATGCAATAATGGAGACCATTTTGGAATCCAAAATGGCTGCCGTATGGCTAAAAGTTTAGTTAAAATCAGATGATACAAAATTATATATGGGCAAACATTAACATTTAGGCGATGGGCTACTTATGGCTATCATGCACCCCCCCCCCTCCCCCCATCTCAACGAAAATATTTATTTTTTTGCGCCCTGGGATATACTAACCACGAAATCGAATGTTAAAATTCAAAATATAGGAATGCAAACCCTACTTCGACGACTTATATAGATGTACTCTAAATATGTTTTTAACAACGTCGCGCAATTTAGGGGTAGGTTTACTTGAATGTATGTTATTTCTGTTCTGGTAAACCGATCTGAAACTGCAATATAGCATATGAACGGTAGTTGAAGTCTTATGGTGTATAAATCATTGTAGTGTAATAAATAATATCGCTTCGTGTATGCCTAAACATAAATTGATTTGAAAAATCAGCGAAATTCTCAACAACAAAACCCCGTTGGGAAACACCACTTCATCAGACGTGTTTTAGTTGTATCCACATTTGGGCCACCGTTTTTCAATCCAGATGCTTATAAATAAGCCTGGATGTTATGTGTGCCTTGAAATTTTAAACAATTTTTGTGAAAGACAAATACAAAATGGCCGCCATTTTTCTGAAATATGCAATTTTGTGCATTTTACTTGACTCTGCGTCGAAATAATGGACATCTGGCAAAATTAAATCTATGTTTTAAAAAAAAAACCCTTATAGCATATGAAAAATGACAAAAAATGACGAAATACAAAATGGCCGCTGTCTGTTTAAAAAATTGTATACATAGACACAAAAAAGAAAAAAAAAAAATTAGAAAAATATACCAGCATCTTTGATATCGGTTGAAAGTGATTATCAAGGGCTTTCACATAGATCCATAATATTTTATTTCTGTTAAATACGAAATGTACAACAAAGCACTAACGTTGTATTTTATCGCTCCATCTGAACAATTGCCTCGTTTTTTATTGAATACGAGCAAGACTTTCCGCTCATGTTAATTTTAAATGTTATAAATGTTTGTTATTACTTTTACATTCTCTGGTGCCATTTTTCAGGTGATTACAGCGACAGTTATTTCAGCAACTACAAACGTGATATTGATCACTGAAGGAGTCATAAAAAAACCTTTAAAAGTTATCTCAGCCACTAAAAAGTGATCTTGGCCACTGAAGAAGTGACCACAGCCACATTAAAATCCATCTCAACCACTACAAAGGTGATCTTGGCCACTAACAAACTGGTGTCAGCCACTGATAAAGTTATCTAAGCCGCTACAAAGTGATCTTGGCCACTGAAGAAGTGATCACAGCGACTTTAAAAGTTATCTCAGCCACTATAAATTGATCTTGGCCGCTGCAAAAGCGATCACAGTAACTTTAAAAAGTTATCACAGCCACTAAAAATGTGATCTGGGCCACTAACTTTTGGATCCAAAGATTTATCTTCGGAAGAAAATATTCTTCTTTTCAGAGCCACACAAAATTTTCATTTTAAACTCTGATAGATTTAGTCAACATAATAATATATTATAATTTACCTTATCCATAACCGAGTAAAATTGAGATGTTTTTTCGATCTGTGTTTGCTGCTTTAAATGAAACATTTTTTTACGTGACATTTTGCTCAATATCAAATTAATGTTTTGTATTGTATTGTATTTTAAGGTATTGTATTGTATTGTACTGTATTGTATTGTATTGTTTGTATTGTATTGTATTGTTCGTATTGTACATAAATGTTATATATATGTGGAGAACACCTCGTCTAGTGCTTAATGCGCTATTTGGGCAATCCACCTGAAATAAATATGTTTATATATATAACAAACTGGTGTCAGCCACTGATAAATTTATCTAAGCCACCACAAAGTGATCTTTGCCACTATCAAAGTGATCACAGCGACTTTAAAATTTATCTCAGCCACTACAAAGTGATCTTGGCCGCTGAAGAAGTGATAACAGCGACTTTAAAAGTTATCTCAGCCACTAGAAAGATCTTGGAAGCTAAAGAACTGATCACAGCGACTTTAAAAGTTATCTCAGCCACTAATATGTGATCTTGATCACTAACAAGCTGATGTCAGCCACTGAAAAAAGTTATCTAAGTCACTACAAAATTGATCTTGACCATTGAAAAAGTGATCACAGCCACTTTAAAATGATCTAAACCACTACAAAAGGGATATTGACCACTGAATCGTCCCCTTGGAGTTAGAAGGTGCAAAACTGCCATTTTGTAACGTGGCAGTTTAACACCTTCAACTCCAAGGGGACGAAAGGATTACAATCACTTTGGAAGGTATCTCAGCCACTACACAAGTGATCTTGGCCACTGAAGAAGTGATCACAGCCATTTAAAAAATATCTAATCCGCTAACAAACTGGCCTAGATAACTATATCAGAGGCTGGCAGCAGCTTGTTAGTGGCCGATATCACTTTTGCGGTGGCTGAGATAATTTTTAAATTGGCTGTGGTCATTAGTTCAGTGGTCAAGATCACTTTTGTAGTGGCTGAGATAACTTTTATTATACCATTAGAAGCGGAATTTCATTACCGTTAATATGTTATATAGCACTAGCTGTTGCAGATCGGTTTACCAGAACAGAAATAACGTACATTCAAGTAACCCTACCCCTTCCCCTCATTTAAAATTGCGCGACGTTGTTAAAAACATAGTATTTAGGGTATCTCTATATAAGTCGTCGAAATAGGGTTTGCATCCTTATATTCAATGTTAACATCCGATTTCGTGTTCAATATATCTCAGGGCTCCACAAAAACTTAGTTTTATTGAGATGAAGGGATGCATGGTAGCCATATCTAGCCCATCGCCTAAATGTTATCGTTTGCCCTTATATAATTTGTTTCGTATGATATGAACTGAACTTTTAGCCATACGGCAGCCATTTTTTATTTCAAATGGTCTCCATTATTACATTTTAAAATTATGGAAATGAAAAACAGATTTATGTGAGATTTGACAAACATACATTGTTACAAGACTTATTAATGGAGTGTTTGCCCTTTATAAAGTCGAGTCCATCATAACTGTGGCATTTTCAGAGCTTTTCCGGTCCATGACGGCCATCTTGAATAATTAAAATTGCTCAAAGGTGACACCTCCACACCACCCTGGATATCTTTATGTAGACCCTAAAGATAATTATTCAGCAGAGAAAAAAACTATAACAGAGAATTTTGGGTCACCACCCTTAGCTGCTGGACACTATCCGATAATACGGCCTGCACTATGGTTCAGTTATTAATGTGTTAGCGATCAACTCGTTTGATACCGATGCTCGTGTGTGGTAGTTAATATAACCACTGATAATATGTTATAAATTAAACAAGCAATACGACATACAGCCGAGTACGTATCGACCAAAAATATTTTGAGCATGAAATAATTAATATCAGGTAGATTAAAATATTATATGTTACATCCATTTCTAATTAAAAAATGCAATAGGGCCTATATATAATGCATGTCACATTATCTATAAAGGTTGGTTCAATCGATAATGACAATACAATCGTATAAGAGAATAATATTCATACATAAGGTAATTTTCAACTGTTGCTCTGAAAAGTTATTATACGTCACGTCTGAGAGATAACGATGTCAGCTTATCAGCAGAACGAACATGACGTATTATACATCCTTGGTAACTAGCTATGTCTGTGTTGATAGTGACATAAACCGTAAACAAATCAGTTGGGCGCAGTGCCGAAACCAATTGTAAAACCTAGTATTTATCTGTTTATTAAGTATTAAGTATTGAAGCATTTATAACGCGCCACATATCTCATGTGATTCATGGGCGCCGATAATTATGATAATTTAGTCATGATTACATGTAGCGGCACAATGGTACATCGTGACGAAGCGTGATATCTGACAGGTAAGTGTAAAGTTGAGACAATGTGTAACGTTCCTGGGTGTGATAGTGAAAAGCGATTTATGCAAATATAATTCATGCAAATGGTTATTACTATTATTGACAAATAAATAATGAATAATCTTGATTTGGACGTTGAGATTCGCTGGACGTGCGACAAAATGTGTTGATTATTTTACGAGAACGCTGGCTGAACGTTAAAGGGACTAGCCCAGGTGTAAAATCATCAAAAAATCGGTGATTTTATTTTGGCTTTTTAATATGACCATATGATGTAAACAGGTCCATAGACTAGAACTGCAAAAGTTTTTAATTTTTGTACTGCGCATTCACCAGTTAGGCTAGATATAGAGACGAACTTCCTGATTTTTAATTATTGACAACCATGTCAAAAATAAGAAATACGGAAATTTTGTCTCTATATCTAGCCTAACTGGAAAATGCGCAGCACAAAAATTAAAAAAACTTTTGCAGTTCTAGTCTATGGACATGTTTACATCATATGGTCATATTAAGAAGCCAAAATAAAATCACCGATTTTTTTATGATTTTAGACCTGGGCTAGTCCCTTTAATAATTTATTGCGTGCGCCATCTCTGGTTGGCGGGGGGTCGGATATATGCTCGAGTCTTTTTGAAAAAAATAATTTCGGGCAGACACTGTATGAGCTGTTTTATTTAAACATGTTGTAAAATTTTCAGCGTTCTGCCGAGCCGGATTGATTTAAATAATTCGCCGCGACAAAAACTCCGACTTGCCCCCTGGAGTTTATCACGTGTGTCGCGGACCTTCCACCGTATCGGCCCTTAACATGTTGAGGGCCGGTCCTATACATGTAGTAGTCACTAGGTGATATCTAAGTCAGCCGTTACAACGAGAATTGACCATTTTACGGTCTCATTACACACAAATACAATTTTTCAGTTAATATAAAACAGATTTCTATTAAAAGCAATAACAATCGAATTTTTTTAATTTAAAAATTATATTTGAAAACGTATGTAATTCGTTATCATGGTTATGTTTAGTAACATGCATATTTTATCAATTCTACCGTGATTCTACATACATATTATGTACATACTGAAATTCTGAAAGGGCCCATTTATGGTTAACAAGAAATTATTGTAAGTGTGTGGATATATATATACAATTTGCGCTATATTGTAGGGAGGGAGGGGTGGGTGTGGAGTGCCGATGATTTGACCTTTAAATCTTCCATGGGGGTTCCGAGTAACATGGCTATAGGGTTCAATTTATGCATAAGCCATGGAGGCCAGCCCCGATGGCTCATTCATATCGACTGCACGGGGCTTGTAACCTGGAGGTACCAGGCTCGCATCCCGGTCGGGCCGGATATTTGTCATCGTGGTTGTGCATATACAGTGCTCCAAACTGTTCAAAGGCCTAGAGTGTATACACTGCTGCTTATGCTACTGTGTACTATAAAGAACCCTTGAAGTCATTCGAAATAAGAGTAGGGCATAGTTCAAATCAATTTTTCTTCGACAGCAGGTATCTCGGATCATCTTGCGGTCATATCAGAAATGGACTGTTGTAAGACGAAACGGAACAAAGAAAAAATATCGTTTCGAAAAATAAACAAAATTTATTATGAATCGTTTCATTCAGATACTCTTAATTCGGATCTAATAAAGAAACCAGAGAAAGAACTCCCGGCACTATTTCAACAGTATAATTCTGTTCTTAGCTCTATTTTAGACAAACACGCTCTTGTAAGTACAAAGACTCTGCCCAGAAAACACCAACTCCATGGATGACTCCGGAAATAATCTCGAACGAGCTTGGCGCAGATCTCGCACACATCTAGATCGTTCTCGTTACAAACATCAATGCCACCTAATAGAATGATGACAAAAGCTAAATAAAAATATTTAGCTGATGTTATTTCAGAAAATTCGGACAATCCCCGTCGCCTATGGAACTCAATAAATAGCATTCTGCATAGAATTTCACCTCCTGCTCTGCCAGAATTCACATCAGTAAAATCACTTTGTGATCATTTCTCTAGGTATTTTGTGGATAGAATTGAAACTATCCAGATAAACCACAAAATATTCCGCAAGTGCAAAAAACAGAAATTAGATCCAAAATGAACGTTTTTGAACGTGCGTCAGAAGATGAAATTAAAAAGATTATTTTGAGCTCATCGTCAAAATCATGTGATCTGGACCCCATTCCTACAAGGTATTGAAAAAATTGTCTTGACATATTAATAACTCCCATCACTGACATAATAACAGTTCAATGGAAACTAGTACATTTCCTCAAAATTTCAAAGAAGCTCATGTAAGACCATCACTTAAAAAAACATATCTTCCTAAAAACGAGCTGAAAAATTACAGGCCTGTATCCAACTTAAGTTTCATTTCCAAAATCTTAGAAAAGATAGTAGCTAATCGGCTGCAAGCTCATATAAAAAATAACCATCTATCTAATCTATTACAATCAGCCTACAGGAAACATCATTCTACAGTATCGGCTCCACTGAAAGTACATAACGATATCAAAATTAGAATGGACAAGGGAGAAGTTACGGATCTGACCTTGCTTGACTGGGTTAAGCGCTTTCTCTATATCTGGTCCAGCCTTATGGACCAATACGTAATGCCAAAACAATCTTAACATTCCGAAAATTACCTAAATCTCACCTATTTGACCTGGTTCTCCCACCCTAGCCCCTCAGCAGCCCGGCTCCCTGTTCACGAACCTGATTTGGCCTCGATTATGACACATGATCACGCTAAGGATGTGTGCGCCTCTGAGCTCGGTCCGCTGAGGATATAGGATTGATTGATTGATTGATTGATTGATTGATTGATTGATTGATTGATTGATTGATTGATTGATTGATTGATTGATTGATTTGATTGATCGATTGATCGATTGATTGATTGATTGATTGATTGATTGATTGATTGATTGATTGATTGATTGATTGATTGATTGATTGATTGATTGATTGATTGATTGATTGATTGATTGATTGATTGATTGATTGATTGATTGATTGATTGATTGATTGATTGATAGTCCCGGCATCTGGCTTCCTTCTGTTGCGATATTACTATGATTGTGCATAAAGCGACGCGAAGCAATATTCACTCACTCAGTCACGCATAAGTCATGGGCGGATTCAGAATCTGAAGAAAGGGGTGTGCCGGGGCTGCGGGGGCCTGCCCCAAGATTTTTTTGGCATATTTTGCCCAAATTATGGGACTTTTAAAATAATTTAGCAAAAAAGGGGGAGCCAATTTTGGCTTTGTGACCCCTGAAACGGAAGTACTTACATAGCATTTTAACGACACTTATTTCATGTAAAATATTAAGGCAAATAATGACCAGAGGAACTGACCGAACGCATACAAAACAGTTATTTTTTGAATTTATTAAAACAAAACGTATTATTACATTTTATTTTAAGATGTATATCTCATGTGAAAAAACAATAAAATGTAGAATTTTCAATTATTATGAAATGGGGACAGATTATACTGGAAAAAAAGTTGAAGGGGCAACAAATATTTAAATTGTAATAAAAGATTTCATTCTAAAAAAAAAAAAAGTAATTAGATATATTATATACCATGTAAATTTGTCTAAAATATGAGAAAAATTATAATGAAATGGGTATAGATTGCATTACAGAATACACCTACGGCTGAGGGGGTAAGGACATTTCAAATTGTCTATAACTGCTAAAAATAGAAAAAAAATAACTAGCCCTTAGTTGATGTAAAAATATGAAAATAGTAAATAAAATAACAATTACCGAATGAGAAAGAAACGGCTGAAAGGGCACGTTTATTATTAGACGTCATTAAAAGAAAAAAAAGCAGGCAGCAAAACGTATGTAATTATTCCATTTAATTTTAATCTGATGTAAAAAATCAATAGAATTTGTAGTTATTACGAAATGGGTACAGATTACATGAGAAATACGGCTGAAGGGGCAAGGGGATTTAAAATTGTAAGTAACGGTTTTTTTCATACTAAACACAGAAAAATGGAAGTAACTGGGAAGAGTTGTTCGGAAACGAACACGAAAGCAGCCCTCCGTTATTGCTCGACCACTATTTTAAAATTGTTTGCTCCCAAAACTTAATCAGGTCATTGGCTGACATTGCTGTGCATATTTGCCAAATAAGAAGAAGATCTGCTGGAAACTTTTTCCTGAAACGCGCTAACAAGTATTTCTTTGTTAGTGGCCCTAGTAATTAAAGAGTTGATTATATGGGGATCAAAATGTCACAAATCCCAGTGGTATATGATGGCTATGTGAAGTTTGAGGAAGCAGAAATTCGTAGATCAGCTATCAATCAAGATTTCCGAGATAATGAAAAAAAAAAAAAAAAAAAATTGCCGACTGGCTTCCATTTTGGATTTTTTAGTGTGAAATTTGTCATGGGTTATCCTTGTGTGAGACATTACATTTTGTTTTATATTCATAGTCCAGTAATTTTGCATTTCTTGAGTTAAGTAAATATTACCAAATTCAAAATGGCCGCTAAACAGCCATTTTGAAAAGACGGCCATTTTGAAAAGAAGATCTGATGGCAACTTTTTTATGAAATGCGCTAACGAGCTTTTCTTCGTTAGTGGCCATAGTAATTAAAGGGTTGATGATATGGGGATGTCACCAAAACAATTCCCCAGTGGTATGTGATGGCTATGTGAAGTATGAGGAAGCAGAAGTTGATAGATTAGTAGCTATTTTGAAAACAAATAACTGCGGCGGCCCCGGCAGCGGACCGTGTGGAATACAGTAATCAGTCCGCCTCGGCGAGGGCTGCTTAATTATATATAATTACAGTGACCCCTACTTCATGTAAAATTATGTCAAATAGTAAATAAATTAAAATTACAGTGGAATTAAAGCGGATATGATTACATTGCAAAATACGGCTGAAGGGGCAAGGGAAATTGAGTAGTCAATAACAGCTATTTTCATGCTAAAAATAGACGAGCAAACTAAAATAGTGAGATATAATTGCAAAGGCTCTCAGTTCATGTAAAATAGTAAGCAAAATTAAAATTACCAGATTAACCGATGAAATCAGAAATAAATGGTAAACATGGTAAAGGGGCATGTTAACTATTAGGTGTCATTAAAATACCTTTTATTAAAAGAAACAGAAAGCAAACTTATGGAAATGTTGCATTTAATTTTAACCTGATCAACAAAATATATATTTTTAAATTATTATGAACTGCATTAATTGTATGACAAAATACGGCTCAAGGGGCTAGGGATTTTAAAATTTTCAATAACAGCTATTTTCAAACAAAATAGAATAAAACGAATGTAATTAGATATAATTGCAAATGCCCTTATTTCATATAAAATTATGAAAAATATGAAATACAAGGTAAAAATTAGAGAGACACTGAAATTGGCAGAGATTGCATCAGAAAATACGGCTGAAGGGGCAAGTAAATGTAAAATCACCAATAAAAGCGATTTGCATGTTAAGAACATATGCCCTAATTAGATATAATTGCAAAAGCCGTTAGTTTACGTAAATTTACCTTTTTACGTCAAATAAAAAATAAGTTCAAAATTACTGAAACGTGTATTGATTGCATAAGAAATTATGGCTGATGGGGAAAGGGAATTTAAATCTTAAATAAAAGAATGAGAAAAAAACGGGTGAAGGGGCAAGATAGTTATCAGGCATCATTAAAATAGTTTTAGTTAAAAAAAACATGATTACATGTGTAATTATTACATTTAATTTTAAGAGATATATCTCATGTAAGGTATCAATAAAATACAGACATTAAATTATTATGAAGTGGGAATATATTGCATAACAAAATACAGCTTAAGGGGCAAGGGGAAATAAAAGGAAATATCGAAACGTCAACAGAAGGGATTTGCATTCTAAACACAGCACATTCTAAATCCTAATCTTAATCTGCTCTGATATAATTACAAAGGCCCTTAGTAAACAACACGTCGAGTATGATATAAGATTTACAAGTTGCATGATCAAGTACGGCTGAAGGGGCAATGAAAGTAAATCTTCAATAAAGCTATAAAACCAAAGTAATTAGACATACATGTACTTGCAAAGGCACTTAGTTCATTTAAAGTTAAGTCAAATGGGAAATATAATTTTAGATTACATGAGGAAATACGACTGAAGGGGCAAGGAAATTTTAAATCCTCAATAAAAGCGATTTGCATGCTAAAAACAGTAAAAATGAAGGTAAATTAATATAATTATAAAGACTCCTTGTTCACTGAAATTATCTAAAATAAGAAATTATGTTATGTCAGAGGTTTACAAATATGACTTCATATATCATGTATATCTTTTAATAGTTTTGATGAAATGCCATCATGGCCATGGCTGTCCTTTGAACTTAAGTGGAAATTATTTTTCTTACGCAAATTCGTTAGAGATTCGAGCTTAAATATACTTTTCTGGTTTCCTTGATATAATATTAAGTTCGACTTTAGTTTAAATGAACTAAGTGCCTTTGCATGTACATGTCTAATTACTTCGGTTTTATAGCTTTAAAAAACAAATCTACTAACATATAACAATATAATAAAACATAATATCAAGCAAGCCAAAAGCTAATATTAAAAATACATGGAATGGGATGAAGGAAGTAATGGGGAAATATCATAAAGCTGACAATTATCCCGAGTTATTCTATTATAATGATAAATTACTTAAAAATAAACTTATATTGTGAATAATTTTAAAAAATATTTTATTAATCTAGGCCTATCCAGCAAACCCTAGATGTAGTTTCATAGTCGCCCCTGAATTGCGAGGATGTGCCAGCGCGGGAGAGCGGAGCCAAGGATAATGGGGGTTGATTACTTCAAGGGAAATATAATATATTTTTCTTGGTTACCTGGAAGGTGTGTGCAATCTAGACTCATTTCAGTGCTTCTGCAATTTTCATATTTTATTGTCCATTTTTATATTTTTGCTGTTTTGGTCTGAAAATAGCTTTTATTTCGGATTTAATTTTCCTTGCCCTTTCAATCGTTTTTTCATGCAATTTATACCCATATCAGGGCCTCTTTAATTGTAAAATCTTAATTCCAATTTGATTTAATTTAACATAAACTAATTGAAATTATATCTAATTACTTCCGTTTTTGCTGTTTAGGCATAAAAATCGTTTTCATTGACGATTATAAATTCCCTTGCCCCTCCAGCCGTATGCATTCTATACCCATTTCAGATTATTGTATTTCCTATTTTACATAATTTATATGAAATAAGGGTTTTTGCAATTATATCTAATGACTTTTAATTCTATCTAATGGCTTCTAATAACTTCTGATTATTAACTTGCCCCTTCAGCTATTTATTTCCTATTCGTTAAGTTTCTCTGACATAACTCAATTTCTTATTTTAGATAATTTCAGTGAACAAGGGGTCTTTTCAATTATATTAAATTACCTTAGTTTTTTACTGTTTTTAGCATGAAAATCGCTTTTATTGAGGAATCAAAATGTCCTTGCCCCTTCAGCCGTATTTCCTAATGTAATCAATACCCATTGTAGTGCTTCTGTAATTTTAAATTCTATTTCCCAGTTGACTTAAGTTTACATGAACTTAGTGCCTTTGCAAGTACATGTCTAATTACTTCGGTTTTATAGCTTTATTGACTATTTAATTTTCATTGCCCCTTCACCCGTACTTGATCATGCAATTTATAACAATTTCAGTGCCTCTTTAACTTGTAAATCTTATATCATATTCAACGTAGTTTTTACAGGGACTAGGGGCCTTTGCAATTATATCAGATCAGATCCATTTCAGTGTCTCTGTAATTTGTATACTGTATTTCCTACTTTTATATAATTGTATATGAAATAAGGCCATTTGCAATTATATCTATTTACCTCCGTGTTATTCTATTTTTAGCATGAAAACAGATTTTATTGACACTTTTAATTGCCCCTTAAGCCGTATTTTGTCATGCAATATATTCCCACTTCATAATAGTTTATTGTCAGTATTTTATTGATACCCTACATGAGATATATCTCTTAAAATTAAATTTAATAATTACACAGGTTTTCATGTTTTTTTTTCAACTAGAACTATATTAATACGATATAGTAAAAATAAATACCTGTTAACTATCTTGCCCCTTCAGCCGTTTCTTTCTCATTCGTTCAGTTCCTCTGGTAACTTTTATTTAGTGTCTTATAAAATGTTACGTGAACTTCGCAATTAAATCTTGCCCTTCAGTCGTATTTTCTAGTGCAATCTATGCCAATTTCAATGTCTCTCTAATTTTTACCTTGTATTTTATATTTTTCATAATTTTATACAAATTTACATGGTATATATTATATCTAATTACTTTTTTTTAGAATGAAAGTTTTTTATTAACGATTTAAATATTGTTGCCCCTTCAACCATGTTTTCCAGTACAATCTGTCCCCATTTCATAATAATTGCAAATCCTACATTTCATTGTTTTTTACATGAGATATATATCTTAAAATTAAATGTAATAATACGTTTTGTTTTAATGACTTCAAAGATGAACTGACCCCTTCAGTTGTTTATATGCGTTCGGTCAGTTCTTCTGGTCATTACTTTCCTTAATATTTTACATGAAATAAGTTTCTTTAAAATTACATGTAATTACTTCCGTTTTTAAGGGTCACAAGGCCGAAATTGGCTTCCCCATTTTAAAAAAAAACTATTTTAAAAGTCCCCTATTTTGGCCAAAATATGCCTTAAAAAATCTTGGGGCAGGCCACTGCAGCCCCGGCACACCCCTTTCTTCAGATTCTGAATCCGCCCATGACTTATGCGTGAGTGAATATTGCTTCGCGTCGCTTTATGCACAATCATAGTAATATCGCAACAGAAGGAAGCCCGATGCCGGGACTATGCCCTACTCTTATTTCGAATGACTTCAAGAGTTCTTCATAGTACACAGTAGCATAAGCAGCAC
Source organism: Flabesymbios commensalis (assembly GCA_964017125.1). Lineage (NCBI taxonomy): Eukaryota > Metazoa > Annelida > Polychaeta > Terebellida > Flabelligeridae > Flabesymbios > Flabesymbios commensalis. The sequence continues at coordinate 12,114,376 of OZ024910.1, read as the reverse complement.
CGCACACTCCAGGAATTGAACAGTTTGGAACACTGCATATGCACAACCACGACAAATATCCGGCCCGACCGATAAGGATTTAAAGTAGTACATTCGGCTTCTGCGTAGTTGAAAACATATATTTTGATCCCCAAATCATACAAATCGGTCAAATGAGTCAAATTGTATGGTGAAAAATAGTTTTTGTGGACCGCTAATGGCGGCCATCTTGAAAAAAATGGCTAACGGTTTTTCAAGGGTGGCCCCTGGGGAGTGTTCGTGCCAATTTTAGTGCTTATATCACCATTTGAAAGATTTCATAATAATGCAATTTATGTATTTTATTTAGTTTTTACTCTTTAAATTGAACACAGTAGGGCCTAATTAGGCCTACATTAGTTTTCATGCATGGTTTTTACGCGGGTGTTTTTGAAGTAAAATTATATTTTAATGACTTTTATTGACACTTTTTTAATTACTTTCCCTTTCACCCGAATTTTCTCATGCAATAGCGATAGGCAGTAGTTGTTCACTTGTAAAGTAAGCAGATAATGCCTTTTGGCTTTGCACGGCAGCATAGGCTACCCAGTTCGTAATAATTGAAATTCTAGATTTTATTAATTTTTTCATGATTTATATCTCTTTATTATGTCAAAATTATATACAATAATCACATAGCTTAGGTTTTGTTGCACGTTTTTTGTGTTAAGTTGGGAAAGACACGATGTTTGTTTGCTGTTTGGCATAGCTAGTCCTTAATTATAAAACCAGGCTGCTCGGCCCTTTCGATAATTGTCTCTTTGTTTGTTTGTAAATAAATATAATTAGTCAGTGAGACCATGCTGATTTCGAAAGAGAAAAAAGACTTGGCTGAAACTGGTTTGAGTGGAGAGAAGTGGTGTACCACCTAGCGAGTAACGGCGGACGGCCCAATACGGCGGAAGGTCCGCGACACACGTGTATCACACCCGTTTTTCCAAATGTATCTTATTTTAATGCGATAAAACATGTAAAACAACCAGCTATTCAAAACAAATGTTCTATTGTGTAATTCCATCTTTTGGTAGGACTTTTCAGTGCTCTGATGCCTCCTTTCTTAGTATAAACATGTTGTTAATGACTATAGATTATCCTTTAATACTAGGTTCCTCTCTCATTTCCTCATTTGTTCGATCAAATGCCCTACAATACAATAATAATGATAACAAACTGAGCATTTCACTAGATCCCGAATAGTCGATATATTGCGTATTAATATTTTTAAACAGATTTAAAGTAAATAAATCATGATTAAGCATATGTTTTTCAGAAAATTATCTTTATGAAATTCTCATTTAGGGGTCTTGTCACGTAAAAAAAATACGAGAAAAACTCGGATTGACCATATGTAATCAGTAATACGAAAACGATACCTAATTGGAGAAGACAAAAAACTGCTACACTTGTCCAATACTGGTTCAATGACTCCAGGTATCAGGGGAGACATTATCGATATTACATAGTGTTCCTGATAAGCTAACACAGATATACAGCTAAAAAACATCCCATGCAATACTAATAGTACTATTAATAGTAATAATTCCAGACTCTGGTTAACGTTCACTAAAATACCAATCATAAGCTAACAACAATCAACGCCAACTTTATTTCAAACCTTGCTATGTCTAAAACATGAAATGAGATGTTAAAAGAAAAAAAATACAAATGAACCTCATATTTTGAACCCTTATAGGGCGATACTCCCAAAACTGTCTGAAATTATGGAGTAGGGTTACTCAAACGTCTGTTCTTGTTTATCAATCTACACAATATACCATATAAAAGCTAATGAAATTTCCGTTCTAATGATTAAATTTTTTCTTCAAATACGTAGAAACATGTTTTTTTATTACAAAATAATCATAATCGACAACAAAACAAGCTAGTTAACATGGTTAGTGGAAACGATGTAATAAAACATAATTATTGGCCATATCTATATTTATCTTATGTTTTCTGAACCCAAATGTGTATTTGCTTACGACTGAGTGTTTAGATTTAGATTTATACATGGCATATATATTTTTATATGAGAGAATATTGCAGCCTTTTTCTGAAAGAGTGTGTATTTAGCCTGGGCTGAAATATAATACATTGAACTTTGCTCGACATTTTGAGTACTCATTATTCTCTGGGCTGAATTCGAAAATGCCGGTTAAAGAATCATTCAGCTTCAAAACGCGCATGCCTGGGACGGTCAAGTGTAGGCCAACAGTAGCCTATTGAGTACAGATTGACGGCATTAATATAGCCACTGAACTGAAAACAAGATACTACTCAAACGAGACATTGATCCAATGCTGTTTCAATGTTAGGCCAACGTTGGTCCAATATTGCATAAAGTCATACAAATGTTTTGTGTTTACTGGGTGACAATACAAACTTGGGGGTCAAGCAGTTTCCAAATCCCCGCAGTAATACAGTCAGTTTGTTTGCAAGTAGGCGACCAAGTAGGGGCAAAAGACAAGGGCTTTGAATTATTACCTCATAGATGTCGCTCAAGTATATATGAACTTGCTGTGATTTGAGAACTTGCTCTTAATGAGGCTTTGGGTATGAAGCGCATATTTAGTATTATTATGGAATAGGGCCTTGGCTTACCCACGGGTACTATTGCCTTCTGGGGGGACCTTGTCCCGCGAATTTTGACAGTGACACCTTTAACATTCTATCTTTGGTGTCAGTCATCTTCAAATAAGCAAAACAAAACACGGCAGCCAAAACTACATTTGTGCTATATTGTTGTTACATATCATTGCACAATTTCTGGTTTCTGTATGATTTAGAGTTGATAAATGTTGTACGATCAAGTTCAAAATGGTTATCGCCAACACACAAATAAGAGCTGTTTTCATGCACGTGAACTATAATAGCATAAAAAAACATTTGTTTAATGGACAACTAAAAAATAGACTACGTGATAGGTCGATCCCCATGGAGTGATGCATATCAGCAAAAAAATGATTTGTCCTGAATACAATACAATTTAAATCGCAGACAAGTGGAACTTTCACAAAACATATATGCGAGCTCTTAATATATGATAGTTGCAACATGAATGGTGTTCATGCTCATTATTGAACACCAGAGTAACCCTACGAATGCATAATGTATAATATGTAATTGCCATAATGTAACTAAAACTACTGTCGCAAAGAAAACAACAGTTCAAGTAGTAACAATTAGGTGGTAATGTTAGAACAGTTTAATAACAGTTGCCAAAATTTGATACTGCACAAAATGATTTGTAGCCAACTTCTACTATCCGTTGCAAATAATGAATATTCAGAAAATATACAAAAACAGACATGTCAAACATAATATATCTTTCAATTCGAGGCTTAAAGTGGAAATAGCAATTGAATATTAAAATGTAAGTGGAGCATCTTGTTTAAAATCATGATTTCATATCATTTATTGATCTAAACGTTTTTCTCATAGGTTTTAAAAGTATATTCGTAGGGTTACAAATTTATATTTGAAAAATAACGCTAATAATAACATAATTGTTGTGTATCGATAACTAACATTACTTTGACAGCCAAAATTATAAACAATCAGAGAAGGGTGGAACAAAGGATATTTAGCAACAAGGTGCACGAGGATCACCAGAATAATGCATTTATCATTTGTCACTGAATTAATAGTCAACCTAAAAAATATACATACATATACACGTATCATTCACTTGTGATAGGTATTTGGCAGATAGAGCAACAAAGAACAAAAAAGGGTAAAACTGCTTCCTCCAAGTCGATTCGAAGTGCTTATAACAGCTTTGTTTGTAGGGTCACGCTGTCATTTGTAGGGTTACTCTATATAGGTGGCCCATGAAAAATCATCACAATAGTGCAATATTGACGGTTCATTATATTATTTAAACACGTGTGTGTTGTCCCGTATGATACTGCTCAATATCCGATACATTTACCACGTTATAATTAACTTCACATAGATCATTGAACAAAATATCTAATTTGTCAAATAATTTTATGTATTTCAAACTGGTGAAGTGAGACAGTGATTATGGCGCTATTGTATCACACACGTTTTAAAATACCACTTGTTTTCGCTTGCTTGTATCCATATATTGTTTTTGAAAAAATATCGTGTTTTTGAGAAAGGTCTGCCAATGCCAATTAAACTCATATTGTGTTTTACAACATAGAAGCTATTTGTAAAATTAGTAACCCTACAAATACACACAGTGCTGAACTACTTTAGATGCTGTATATGCTTGAATTATTATTTCCAATATTTGTAATACACAAAAGAATACACGTTAGATAATTTTTTTATTATGATATATAACAAATATATTAAAAGCTCAAATATACAAATATATAGCTACAAATATATTTGTATTGTATTTGTTTTTCTCTTGTAGATCATAAGTAACCTTACAAATACCTAACATTTGTTCAGCCCTACCAATGACAATACTATCAGTCTCTGGTGGCTCTTCTATTACATAAGAATATTTTAAACTATATCGTCCACATATTGCCATGTTATCACATGGTAATGCATCATATATATTCAATTATAACTCCTGTATTCTTCACACCTACACGGTGAATTGTAGCACTGTGATATTTTCTAGGATATATTAAAAATTCAAACATTGCTAACGTTTCAATATATCTATATTAACCACTAAAATCTGACTGTCACGTACACTGTACCTTGGTTATTCTGTTAGACAAGGTCGTAAACCCCATGTGCTTTTATGAAATTCCACAGCTGCCATGTCTTTATTTAAAATTCGTGGGGTTACACATCATTCTACACCCCGTAGTGTTCAATGGAAGAAATTAAAAACATTGTATATTATTCCGATACGTCACCTTGCCCATAGTATACATTGGTATCACAAGTGTTTTCAGAGAACAGAGCTTGTGTTAATCTGTACTAGTATTCCTTTTATAGAACATGAAAGCGCACATGAAAAACGCACTTACAATTATTGCACCTATTTTGCTATTAGCAACTTTATTTTGTGGACATGCTCCACAATGAATTCGGTTCAGCAAATAAATAGCAAGAACAGCTCATGTCATAGATATAGTGTGTACAATATTTGTATTGTGCGATATTGATTTACTCAGATATCATAACACAAGCTGCATTCGTAGTGTTACACAAGTTTTACATTTTCAAAAAATATAAATTAAAAAAAATCAAATTTACAAAAGTAAAAAAAATGTTGGTTATTGATTAGGTGCAGGTGCGGCGCTTTAAAAGGCGTAATGTAAAGGCGCTGTTTATTTCTAATATTGAGAAAATGAACTTTTTCAAAATAAGGTCCAAATGCACCACTTTCGAGGGAATCGACCAATTTTTAATATGGCAGATTAGGTTGCAAGGCATTCGAAACTGTATTTAATCACAGTATATTTTAACATGGTTTGATTAGCTTAGTATTTAAAAAGAAGTCATTATTTTTTAAATTAACTATGTAAAATGGCGTCCATCTTGGATTTTACGATGAACTTTAGGTCAGACGATGAACAATAAAGAACATAAATGTTTTTGTCGGCCCCCAAGCCATACAAAATAAAACAATTGCAACAAATAAATCATACATACTATCGTCAACATTATCAGCGGTATACAGTAAATAGTAACAGTAAATATATAAAGAAACATATATAAAAAAACGACGGACTGTGTTGTGCTGATTTGAAGGTGTAGGTCACCAAATATAGAATGTTATACGACAGATTCAAATTCATTACACACACATTATGTAAAAACAAGTGGATAAAAAAGTAAACATACAAATTCCGAGAAAAAATCATGTTTCAGATTTCAGCCCATGCTAAATACAAATATCTTTATGTAAGGCTTCAATATGTTTTCATTAAAAAAATATAGGACATCTATAAATATAAATAACACTCATTTTTAAGCATACACACATCTGGGTCCATAAAATATAGGCCAGATATGGATATGTCCTATATTAACATTTTTTTCGTCGTTTTCTTTCACCATATTGAATCGTTTGTTCTGTTGTTTATTTTGATTATTTAAAAATATAAAATCACGCTTGAGCGTATGTGGAGAGACAACTACTTACTCCACTGCATTGTGTGATATTTCATAAGATCGGGAATTTAATTATCTGTAATATGGTATATCGCAAATAGAATTCGTTCACATCTTGAAAGAAACGATCTATCAAATCAGTATTAGTCAGCTTACAAGAAATTTCATTCTACTGCAACAACTCAAAGTTGAACATGACATTATTTTGAATATAGACGAGGGAAGGGTCACTGCACTTACTCTGTTAGATCTGTCTGCTGCTTTCGCCACTCTGGACCACAGCACTATCACCAATCTCTTGTCAACTTGGTATGGTATCGATGGTATCGCTTTTGACTGGTGTGTGTCTTACATGTCAGATCGTAAACAGAAGGTGAAACTAATGGACTGTTTCTCCAGTCCAGCCGGAGTCGCGTGTGGGGTTCCCCAAGGATCCGTCCTCGGCCCATTGTTATTTACTCTCTACACTACCCCCCTTAGCTATTTAATTCAGAGACACAATGTCAAACATCATCTTTAGGCCGACGATACCCAGATATATTTATCTCTTTCGCTAAAAAATCCCGATATTTCTTTGGAAATTCTCACAAAATGTCTTCAGGACGTGTCTGCTTGGATGTCATCAAGGAAATTAAAACTTAACCTTGATAAGACCGGATTTTTATTAATTGGATCTAAAGTGCAGCGTGAAAAAAAATCGGAATGTTTTCCAACAAGATTGTTGGCACAGGAAGTAACTCCTTCTCCATCTGCTAGAAATCTTGGCATAGTCTTTGACAGTGCTTTAAATTTTAGGAGTCATATATCTGGTATATCTCGCGCTTGCTACTATCATATACGTGACATGCGTAGAATAAGACGCTTTTTAACACCATCTGTTGCTAACACAATTGCAACTTCTTTGATAGGTAGCGAGCTGGACTATTGTAACTCCGTCCTTTTCAACTTCACTGAAAAGGAGATATCTAAGCTGCAGGGTGTAAAAAACTGTTTGGCTCGTGTGGTAACAAAGTCTCCTCGTTTTTGTCACATAACTTCTCTTCCAATCTGTATTTTTTAATTATCTGTTATTCTCACTAACATTGATAATTAATTTACAATACCTCAATAATTAGTATAGGCCTGGGGCTGATTTGCGAAAGCCTGCTAGAAACACGATTTCGCTGCACCCCCCCCCCCCACCCCCTGCGACATAAGTTTCTTCTTATGTTATTGTAGGAAAATATATCAACTTTAATATTCGAAACATTAACCAAAAATTCCGGTGTACAAAAACCATAATTGAGACACTTTAATCACCATACCCTAAGAAAATTCATAAAACTAAAAATAGTATTATTCACTCATTCTTTTCATCAGAATTTCATTAAACATTCAGCTAAAATACGCTAAACAAATGCATACATGTGCAACCATAAATAAAATAAAAACAAAACATTTGTAAAAGCTGTGAAAACTTCATTTTGATCAATTTTTTTTCAATTTTTTTTTTGTAAGTTTAATTCCGCTGAATTTCCGCTAATGGTACAGTTTTATACGAATATGTATTAAACATATATTATTGCTTGTTAAAATGGATTGCATTAACACAAAATAAAAAATTCCGAAATGTGTCATATTAAGTGTTTTGTGACCATACCCGAATGGATATTTATTAGTCAGGTTCCTTGGCGTCATTTTAGCATTATATTTACCGGGCGGACAAAAGCACCAAATTTGATACACAGTTTTTCCAGGGGCAAATGATGGAATTTAGTCGTTGAGCCTTCTAATTTTGGCTCTGCTTTTCCAGAAAATCCAAAATGGCCGCCTAAATGAAAACATTTTTCGCCGCATTTCCCGGTAAATTATTTTCTCCATATACCTTAATATAAACATTATTTGAAAGAAAGAGACCACATTAAACGTAAAAAACACTGTTTATTTAATTGATGTGAGCTCAAAATTAGCTGGCGTTCATTTTAGCATGTCCTATCACTCTCTGACCAAATAATTACTTTTGTCACAACGTGAGAAGTGAATCATCTTACAGCTACTTTTTGTAAAAATAAGGACATACTAATAACAAACAAAAACAAATAATAAAGTTATTACATTTAATATATGAAAATGAAATAACATTTTATCAAAAACCCTGAAATACATTGAAATATGATGATGCCTCCGAATTAGACTCTTAGCTATTATACCATAAACACTGACATGAACACTTCTTCGGACACTGATAGGGATTACCGCACCTCCGATATCGTTCCTCTGAGGCGTGAGGCCCTATACAAGTAATTTAATTGAAAGGATATTAATTGAATTTGTACCAGTATGTGCAGTTGACATTACAGTTTTAAAAATATTTGTTTAAATATATTATTATACAAACATAATGTTATAATTTAAAAAATTATAATTTATTTAAATTTGAAGCTGACATCTCTATTAAGAAGCCCGAAGGTGTGAATTACACAAATTAACAGCAAAATGTAAAGTTAGCACATTGTCTGAAAGGCCCGGTATATGTCATGAGACCTGAAGATGCACTCCCTCCAGCAAAAGCTACATAAATAATTTTCAAGGATGTATTTTTTTGCTTTACTTTCTTATGTGGTGTCTATCATATTTTGTTTAGAATACATGATTTCAGTGATTATGATTCTGGATATGTTCTGATATAACGCAACGAGCTTGCACCACAGCAGGCCTGTTAATTATTATGTTTGACACAAGGAAGAGAGCTATATATACTCGTTTGAGGAAAGACAAGAAGTCAAACATCATGGGCTTCATCAACTTTGACTCATGAACGACTGATTTTTCAATAAACTTATTCAACTTAGGCATTGTCATAGCTTTATTGATATACTTCTAGAAGTAGAAGTGGCTCTAGCTAATTATAGGTCTACTTATTTGCGTTTTAAATAAGTTGATGTTGTAGCATCAGCATGTATTCGGTATTTTCACATTTTGTTAAAGCACAGCAATAAGCTATACCCATTCCTAATTAGTACTTAGTAAGTACACATAATAGTATTATCTGGTGAAACAAGATTTGTTTTGAACAAACTGTCACCAAACACATTTACCTGATAATTGTGGTACTGTTATTGGCGTTAACTGAAGACGAGAAGTAGAGAAACAAAATGACGAAACAATGCCACAGATGGATTACCTTTGATCATATAAAATATTTACATATGAGGCATACATTTCGGTCCCAGCTTCTAGCAATATTATGTATAGATGAGAATAACTACAATACACCCTCAGCAATTTCTTTTTAAACATAATTACATGAAGAGCAGTCATAGGCCTACTTCTGCATCTTAGTTTTATTCAAGTTAACCATATTATCAAGTGAGATGAAAGCTTCCGGGGTTGTATCAGATCTTAACGAAAAAGCAAACAATGCGGATATATACGGGCTTTTCCACAAATGTAGGCCTACTGATTGGGCGAATTTGAAATATTCGCAAGTCAATCGATTAACACCTGTTTCTTAAATATACAACAGGTTTTAAAAGACAAAGTCACTGAAAAATTCAGTAATTTTGCAAATTTTACTTTGATCGGCAGCTTGATAATATTACTAGAATAAACATCAGGTGAGATATAATCTACATAGAATTGTACAGCCTACAAGATGCGGGCCAGGAAACGAGGGATCAGGGTTCAAGGTCTGCTAAATAATTGGTCAACCATTTGAAATGTGTTTACCCATGGTTCTGAGAACTAAAAGTCGATTTATACAGCTCTTTTCATATTCAATAAGTAATAATACCATATCGCATTCAAACTAACCTGCAGTGCTTGGCACAACATTCAACATTTCCAACGAGCTGCTAAGAGAAGGAGAGCAATGTGTACCATATATGGGCATAAACAACAACATAATGTCAACGAATTGAGATATTATCCATTTGGATCACTCACAACAGATCCATCACGTCTAGTTGGGTAGGAAGAAGGGGATATCGTGCACCCCCCGGAGATCAATTTCTAATTGACGTTTCTGGATTTGAAAAATATCATAGAAAACGATTTGCTATGTTAAAAATTTGTCAAAATGTCCCACATACCATTTTTATGCAAATTAGTGCCGCCATTACTGGAAAATCTATGTTTTGTCATATCTCAGCCCAGAGTGCAGATATCTCAAAATTAAAGGTGTCTAACCCCATGTTTTGAGGGTCCACGCGCATTATAAAACCTTGAAGTGATCAAATGTGTCTTACACATGCTATTGTGCATAATATTGCAGCCATTCACGAAAAATCTATTTTTCGCCATAGCTCAGCCAATATTAAAGATAACTGCACATAACAAGTCTCCAAACCTATGTTTTGAGGGTCAAAGAACATGACGAAAAAAGTCCTAAGGAATCCTCCCAGACGAAAGTTGTGAAAATCGCCATAGTTTCACCCCACCCAAACGCCTATTTTTGAACCAGAATTTGCGCGATTTTTCAAACCGAGTGAATTATATATAGGAAAACAGGCCCCCAATACACGCTTATTTTTCTGGCATTTTGCAGAGCGTAACACAAATACTTTAACAAATTAACAAAACACCTGATTATTGCCATAACATGTTGTTTAATAGACCATGCCAACGTTTATATTACTGCCCCCCCTCCCCCCCCCTCCCCCAGCTGCTGCATATTGTAATTGCATTAAAGGTTCCTACATTGAAGTATATTCTGGTATAGAGTTTCCAAAACATGACTTTCAGTTTAATCATGATACAAATTGCAGCATATATGTGGCCATACTGCATCATTCAGGACTTTCATATAATATGTTTTAATGATTGTATCGCCGAATGATATTCAAACTGTTGCCATTTGAATTCGTTTAAACACGCCATATGCTAATTTTAGCCACGTGAACGCAAGCCGAGCGAGCAGACACAACGGTTCAGTTGTAAACACACCATCCACATGTACAAGAGGGAGATTTCTGCTATTATGAAAAGTGGGGTGTGTTGAAATCCGTCAATCGGCATCTAGCCCCAGGCCTATTCAACAATATCAATTATATTCACCCACAATGTCCTATATAACTCCACATCCCTTTCCCTGATTGAACAACATGAGACGCAGACACAACAAATCAACCCACGTGACAAAGCCTACTACTGAGAACCAATACATTTTTTGCACTAAGGTGTTTTCTTTATTTCGGACGCACACAGTGTATTTTTTAAGGTAGGGTCTCAACTGATAATTGTACATAAATGATATAGGCCTACAACCCGTGTAGGCCTACAGTAGTGGTCAATAGTCTACTATACAGGCAAACTGCACAGTTACTGATTATGCCTACCATATATGGTGATGACAGAGATAGCTGGCGAGGTCGCAGGTCACAGCCCGTCACAGAAACCAAGTTATCAGACGAGATGCTACAGGCATGCTGCATGTGGTGCTGTCTCTGCGGAGCGATAGTGAATGATTTTTATTTGATTTATAATATAGGCCTATGCCTACTATAACACTCACTTAAAAATGCCACCAGACAACATCTCATCTCTGATAGTTTTTACAGCTCGATTATGGCGGTCAGCCACACACCACACATTATATGCCACGTGCATACATCATATCACATGGTGTCCGGCCGGTGGCAGCGCGGGCTTAACCTGCCAACACAGTTGTAACTGCTGCTGTAGACCAGACATCATTGGCGTCAAGTCTGAAGACATCATCGGGCCACATGATCTATATAGGTTCCTATCTCAGTTCAAGTAAGACATATCATGACATCTAACAGTAATAATGTACTCCAGACTGCTCGACTTTGAAAAATCATAAGCCTAGGCCTATATCGGGGGCCTATATCATGGCTCTGTCACTGCTTGTTTGTTTACTGAACTGTCAGAAATAGACAGGCCTACATCACATGATCAGCACATGACATGCATGAACCATGATACCACGCTAAGCAGTGCTAAGTGTGGGCCACAGTGGAGAATTGTTGAATGACAATACTGCATTTTAAAGTCGTTTTAGCGGCGATATTCATCAAAATAAATATCAATAATATAAAAACCAGGCCTTATAGCCAATTTTATAGTCTGGTTACTTCGAAGTATGTACCTTTAAGTTCAAGTTCAATCAAATAACGAGTACAGATATGAAAATTAGATTACTGTACATTAAATTATTACTGAAGTACACCAGTGAGTAAATAACAAAACAAAGCTACATTGAAAATAATACTGAAGTATACCAGGATTTGCTTAACCCAACTCTGCACGCTTGCGTACTATAAAATGTAAAATGTAATATGATAATTTCAATCAAATAACGGGTGTAGATATGAAAAATAGGCTACCGTACGTTAAATTAATGCTGAAGTACACCAGGGTGCAGATAAGAAAATAAGATCTACATTAAAAATAATAAAGAAGTACACCAGTGTTAGCATAACCCAATTATGTGGGCTTGCGTAAAATAAAATATAAAACATAACATATTGCTTTCTGTATCGGCTATTGCTGAATAAAAATATCACCAACATGTAGGAATAGGATATCGAACAAACATTTGCACCCTATATTCCGGGGGTAAATAACCAATGAACTAGATGTACAGTATCAATTAAACTCAAAGTGCCATAGCAATACATATTATATAGTATGGCCAATTAAACTTGATTGTGTGTCTATCAGCACACATGTTACTAGTATATGAGAGATTGTTAGCATAACAAAAGCATTATGGGTGATGACGTGTGGAATCTGTGAAGAACACAAGTCACAATGCCAATTGTCATCATTGTTGTGATCATCGTCGTCATCATCATCATCTGCCAGCTGTGATTTGTCTGTACAGCCAGATCTTCTGCAGTGTGCACATGTAGGAGTACATTTAATGTCATGCTTCTTGCAGGTGCGCCTCGTGCTTCTGCAGTCTGTTTGACAGGTACATCTGATGACACGTAGGCCTCACAGTTTCTGGGGAGCAGGAGGGAGGTCTGTCTGGAGAGGGACCAGCCCTTCTTCACTCTCGCGCCACCGCCACTCTGTTGCAAGGAGGTTACCTGCAGGTACACACGTAGGCTGTGATATTTTGCTGCTTCAGAAATTGTTGGCAAGCTGTGTGGCTGCTGCTACTTTATTTGGCGAAGCTGACTGTTTATTAGACTTTTTGTGAGGATTACTATTGACATTGTCGGGTGTGTGACAAGTCAACCGACGCGACCATCGCCTAAGACCCAATCTTATTTGTTAGAATCTTGCCCGGTCAGCAAGTGATGGTTCGTAGTATAAACTCAGTCAAAACAGATGATCCCTTTTATTCGTTCTTTATTTATTCCATGATCATGCAGGCATTGTCAGATATTTGTGTTACTAAGTCTCGTGCGGCAGGGGCGACTATTCAGCCACGCGGCTGACTGCAGACGACTCGATCTCACGTCTACCTTCCGTGAAGGTCGAGTTCAGGATGAAAGAATGTGGCCGGGCCACACATGGCGTGAGCCGGGTGGAAGTGCTAACTCGTCAGATAGTGATTCCGTCCGGCTCGAACCCGGTCGCGATAAATCTGCAATTGAGGTCGCCACATGTTTACCAAATACTTCCGCATGCTCACGAAACAGGTGACTGGACTTGAACTTCTTTTGAGAGACTCCTTTACCGATCCCATACAGGCGAGATGTCGTGTCGCAGCCGAGGATAGCATGGATGAAAAGTAAGTTCTTGCAGATAGCAGGGCCCAGCTGTTCTGGGACCACACGGATGGTTCACACCGAGGCTTCTTCAATTTGATATTTTTCTTTGGCTCTGGACAAAAGAAGAGGTCGTTTTCAATGTTGCGTGTAGCATGATAACATAGGAGCACAAGGAGATCAGTGCCGTCACCGACCAACACAGTGTTGGTGACAGAAGACGCCTCAACTGCTTTGACTACAATCAGGACGTCAGCGTTTCCTGAAGCATGATAGGTCTCACAGTTCTTCTGCTCCGGTTCTTTGGCCAGCATTCTGATGAAGCGCTGTTTGTTCTGCTTGTTGCCCAGAAACTGGTCTTTTTTCATTGTTGTGCGCATGTCCTATGTAAATGTGACAGTGGCGCCAGCTTTACCCTTGGATCTTCTCTGGCGAGTTATATTCTTTGTGGATGTGCCTTCAAATCCGTCGAATACGACTATGACCTCATCATACGTCCCCGTAACATACTCTGTGTACGTATTGAAGATATCCTTTGTAGGTAGCTCCACGGGACCATGGGATGCGCTGCACCAGTGCTCCGCGTCCAAGATATACTGGACATCAGCGGGTATCTCTGGGACGTCGGGTGGAAGAAGATCCCTGATAGCATCTGCCAGGGCTGGCTTGTGTGGTTCTCGCAGCATGAGCAATGCATCAAAGAGAGCTGGATGACTGCATAGCTCATACTTGAAGGCTGATTCAAGTTCATCTGAAGTCTGTGCGACAGTGATGAGTCTCTGGAAGAGGAGTTGTGGGTCAACCTGGACCTCATCTCCATCGATCTTGACTGATGACCTCGTGTTGAGGGTTACAGCCTGGTTTTTCGTCTTGAATGTATACTCTGCAGCTGTCTTCCCATCCATGGACTGCAGGATTGTGGTTCCAACATTCTTAGCTGTTTCTATGTTGACCGTAGTATGTGCATGGACTCCAGTGGCTATATTCCGCAGTGTTGGATCAGGGCTGAAGGGATTTCGCCCCTGTCAGCTCTTGCATTGCCTTGTTGTATTCTGCACAGGCATGGTAGCAGCCACTGCAGACGCTGTTGCTCCGTCATTCCTCTCCCTCTCGTGAGGCCCCCGCTGGTTTTCAGGCTTTGCATGAGAACCTGCTCAGTTATCAAGTCAAAGGAGAGGCCAGCCCACAGACGATCGCTTCTTCGCACAACATGGAGACCTTCTTCAAAGTGTTTTAGAACATTGGGATGTTCAGTCTGGATGTTGAACATCTGCTGCAGATACACTATTGCAGATTTGGTATACAGATTGTGACATGAGGCTGCCAGGTAAGGTAGCATCTCCTGGATGGCGTGCAGATGAAGCGACCAGTTTCCAGTTCGCTCAGCCCTGATGTACTTGCGGAGGATGTCCACCATATCCATATACTGGACCCATGATGCGGAGGTCCTGGACGACGCCTTCTTGGACTCTTCATATCTTCCAAGAAATCTTCAGGACATCAGACATGCATACCTCATCAGTGGACATGGTGCCATCCATCAGCTTGTCATAGAGAACTGCAGCTTCATGCAAGTCTGAATTCTCTTCAGCATCTGGAGGGTCATCTGTTTCGGTTGTAGCTGTTCGGCAGTGTCTTGTTCGTCAGCCTGGTCTTGTTCTTGAGTATCAGGTTCGTGTGGCAGAGGGGTGTCAAGCACATTGGTCAGGATCAAAAGATAAGATAAGATAAGATAAGATACAATTTATTTTAAGTCGCACATAAAAACATATAACATTAGCTCTAACGAGCTAGTACAAGCGACATATAAAATAAAACAATAAATATAACAGCTAAAACAAGCAGGTTGGCTGGCAGGAAGTCAACATGAAATGTAAAAACATATATTACGGATTATATAGAAAAATACTTATAAAAAACAAATAATGTAAATGAGAAACATATATTGTTAAAAGTTACATAATCCATTTTGGCACATAAAAGTAGATTACCCGATTTTATAGAAAACTTATGATGTATATGAAAAACAAAAATTATATGGCTGAAAGTTACGTAAAAAACATTTGTCATTTATTAATAATTGCATAACTGTATCACATTTTCGAGGGACCTACATCTAATTTTGCTCTCAATTAAATGAAAAAATAAGCTCACAGGCCATCTATGAAAGTTTTGAGGTCTCTGGTTATTCTCAATGCCTCTGGCAAAGAGTTCCAGATTTTAGGGGCCAAAAAGCAAAAGGAATTTGTTCCATGTCTCACCCTCTTCATGAGAGCAATTTTCAGGATATTTTCAGAATTTCTTAAATTGCGGGTGCGACAGCGTTTTTCAATCAGTTCAAGGAGGTAGGTTGGTGCTAAGTCATTAAGAATTTTGAAAGTCTGAATGGCGATGTTCATTTGTCTTCCAACTTCCAGAGATGGCAAGCGAGCTTTATTCAGGAGGGAATCATAGTAGGCGGTATGGTTGGAATAAACACACTTTAGAGCCCTCTCCTGAATCTTTTCCATACAGCGTGCATTTGGATCACTACAGTGATACCAGACGGCTGAGCAGTAATGAAAGTGGCTGAGGATGAACGCTCTGAAAAGAGCCAATTTGGCCTTGATGTCAAGGCAGAACGACAGTCTTCTCAGAGCGCTCAGCTGTCTGCCAGCTTTCTTACAAATTTCTTCTGTGTGTATCGAAAAATTCAAATTTTCATCAATATTAATGCCTAAGAGTTTGACTACTTTTTCAGTTTGAATTATACAGCCGTCTAGTATCACTGGGGACTCAACTTTACAGTTAAAAAATATCAACTGAAATTTTTCAGGGTTGGCTTGCATTAAGTTAATGGAAAACCACCATATAGCTTTTGCCGCCTCAGCTTCGAGGCATGATTTTACAATTTGGAAATTTGGATGTGCATAATTTGGGAGGCGTGCTCGTTTAATAAAGTAGAAAATGTCATTTATGAATACATTAAAGAAAATTGGGCCAAGAACTGAACCTTGTGGCACGCCCTTAATGGTGGTTTTCCATGAACTGTGCACGTTACCTATCCGGACACGTTGCTCACGATCTGTGAGGTATGATTTAATAATTTTGATTGACTGATCCTGAACACCATAAGCTTTAAATTTTGCGATCAAAAGGTCATGTGGCATGCAGTCGAAAGCTTTGCTAAAGTCCATTAATAAAGCACCAATTTTGTGATTTTTTAAAAGATTTTTACGCCAATTTTCAATATGGGTGAGCAGCGTGTCCTGACAGCCATAGCCCTGCCTGAAGGCTGATAGGTGACAAGAGAAGACTGTGTTTGAAAAGGGAGTGATCTGGTGGGCTTGAACTTTTTCAAAAACTTTTGCTAAAATTGGTAAAATACTCACAGGTCGATAATTAGCCTTATTTAATTTGTCAGATTTTTTGTATACAGGGATCACCTCTGCTTTCTTTAAGTTATTTGGAAAGGTGCCTTCATCTAAAGCTTTGTTTATTATGATTGAAATAACTGGGGCAATTTGTAAAGAGGCATGTTTTAGTAATTTGCTGGAATTTGGTCACATCCAGTTGCTTTCTTTGGATTCAGTGTTTTCAGAATTTTTAGCACGTCTTCTCTTGTCGTATAATGGAGCTGAAAATTGTTGCCCTCGGAGTGTTGTTCAATTTCAATAATGGTAGGATGTTCCGTAACAT
This sequence comes from Flabesymbios commensalis, assembly GCA_964017125.1. NCBI lineage: Eukaryota > Metazoa > Annelida > Polychaeta > Terebellida > Flabelligeridae > Flabesymbios > Flabesymbios commensalis. The sequence continues at coordinate 12,096,968 of OZ024910.1, read as the reverse complement.
CAATATTTTGATTCTGTCATAATAATCATTCATAATCTCTGAAATTTTCTTTTGATTGTTTATAATTTTAGAATTTTCTGACAGGATTATATTTTCAGAAGAGTTGTTTCTTTTAGACAAAAAGGGTTTCACAGTATTCCAGAAATTAGAATAATTTTTCTCACACTTTGTCTTTAAATAATTTTTCATGGATAACCGTCCCAGTTTCACACAGTAATTTCTTTGTTTTTATAATCTGACCATGTATTGTTGTTTTTATTTGTTAAGAATTTCTTGTACAGTCGTTTTTTTGTCGAAATTTCGTTCCTGAGACGGGTATTCATGAAAGGGGGCTGAACAGGCCTAACCTTCTTTGTTTTCAGGGGAGCATGATGTTCTATGACCTCCTTTAAACAATCAGTAAACAATTTCCATGCATGATTAGCGTTCTCTACATTTTCACATTTAGTGATTTGTGAGGTCTCAATACTAGATGTATAATTTTTTTTTTTTTTTTTTTAAATGATCTATATTGGATATATTTGTCATGCATCAACAATCAGGTGCGCTCGAATTTCATGAGGTGGCCCATGCATCAAAGGAAGCTCATGTCTGTATGCAATCCGCCCAAACGAAGGACCATCTCTCTCAGGCTCGGTGGTGGGGATCATAAGAGCCTTCCACCAAAGGGGCTGATCAAAGGTGATGATAGGGGTAACATCATGGCGCCGTGCGTGCTCACTAACAAACAGTACACGTCGCCGTTTGTAAGGTCCAAAGATCTTAGACATATTTAAAAATGACCAAAAAATCGTTACATGTGTTTCTAAATGTAAACGTGTTTTTTTTCATGGTGAGGACAATAAATAAATTGGTACAAAATTCATTATGTTTTAAGCGTATTATATTATTTGGGTATGGGAAATGGCGGCCATCTTTAATATTGTCACAAAGGAAGCCTCTGTGGAAATTGAAAGTTCACATTTCGGGTTCACCACAGTCGAACACTTGTGAAACAATACCTAGATTATTCAAATTTGACCTGTGGGTCCAGTGAAAAACATATATGAAAAACATATGGCGGCCATCTTGAAAAATGGGGGCCATTTTGAATTTTTAGGTCGCTAACGTTTTTGTTTCAAAAGTGTGTTCGATAATGAGTTTTTGCCAAGTTTAGTGGTTGTATCAACATTAGAAAGATCATTTCGCTTATCACACAGCCTTGAAAACACTGAATTTCGGTAAAAAAAATTGGTGTTTCGGGTAAGATCGAGCTAAGGCGATTTTTACAACTTTCGCCTGGGAGGATTCCTTAGGATTTTTTTTCTGTCATAGAGGACATTATGCCTGGACTATATAGATATTAGGCAAACATGTCTAAAAGAAAACGTGACAAGAACGTAGATCCTAGAGCCCCCGAACATACTCAGTGTGCATGTATCTTTCATATGCCATCATGGTCGATTCACACCATTTAGTAATGCAAAAGAAACTGTTGCTGAAAAACTCCCAACATAATTCTGTCACCATCTGTCTCAACCGACCACATGAATAACGTATGCAAGACCATAATAACGTATGCAAGAAGTGTGCGACCACCTCGCTGCATCTCTGCCAGATGACCTGTGAAGTGTTGAATATAATCGAGAGTGTCATCAACCCTTTGCTGCCAACTTCCATCGTGTGGGAGATGAAACAGAACAAGAAGCAACAACATCATTCCCCTCGTAGAATGTCTTCCGCTGGACTTTCCTACCAAAACTGAAGGACATGAATTGTTCTCGTCTTGGAAAAAATTGAATCCCAAGCTAAGATAATGTGTCTAGATCGACTTCATCGACTGGTAAAAAACAAAATACCTGTTTGCTGTCGAATCCAAACACCATCCATCACACTTAAGATCTTTCCGCGCAGCATTCGCTAACCGTAATTCTAAGAGCTGAAGGGCCAAATAATACGAATCATGCCTGTATGCCATCTGCGCATTAGAAGGCACTTGTGTTCATACAGAATGAGGTCCTCTTGTTATCTTCATTGCGCTTGCTCTATGTCAAAGAACTCAATGTCTATGATGAATCAGAACTATCTAGCTGAGAAACTGCTGAAACGGCTACAGAATAACCCAATCGAAGATCATGTCAAATTCAACAGCTCAAATGTTGTCTTTTCACATGTTTCAGTCTGGCTTCTGCACAGTTCGGTTATCATTGCTGCTGATGCTATTGCATAAGCTTACATCATTGGAAGTACAAATACGTACAAGGACGCTGCTTTTTTTGCCGTAACATTCTGTGGGCTTTCACGAGACCAATCGTGGCCACTAAGATTCAACAATATGGAACTCACTTCCTCACAGGGCAAGTTAATCAGTTAAAATCCCATTCACAACTATATTCATAGTTTTTCAAATGGTAAGCTGCGTCAACCTGTGTTACTATGTAAATCTATCATCTCAAGTAATCCAGTACCAGGAGCAAAGCAACCTGGCATTCCCGCCGTAAAGTCTAAATGAACCAACCAATAAACTTGGAAGAGCTAATGAAGTACTGTTTTATGGCTGTACCTCCTTGCCTTGGGTCACCAAATGGGTTTTTCTCTAAGATCAAAACAGCCACTTTCCTTCACTATAGGCTCCACCTTAGGGAAGACGCCAGCCCTGAATATCTGCCATACCCCAAGGAGTGGACCTCTGTTCATACAGGATGCAATGGCACCGCTACATCGTAACATACCAAACTCCCCCGACCAGTGGTGAGATATACCTACAGATACTGACAGTTATCATCCTGGATCTACCAAAGTGCAGGATATGTTGAGGCATAGCAGTCGTATGATTCCAAGGGCTTTGTTTCAAACGACAACACAAATAAACAGTTGTGCCAGCTCCTGCTCTATGGAGTTGAACATTTGCCGTTTCTGGGCTGCACAGAACACATATGGCAGTCCTCATTGTGGAGGGCAAAACTCATCAATTTGTCACAACACATGGCGAGGTAAGATTGTGTTTTGTTACTGATCTTGCTACTGCGTTGTCTATTCCCATAATATTTTACCCACTATCTACAACAACCAGGAATAGACTGATACGAAGGTAGTAGTGTACCTCCATCATGCCGCTAACCTAGGATATAAAAATTCTGTGGTAAGAACTCCCAGACCCAGACATATTTGTGATTCTACTGCATCATGCCCATTTAATCAAGTTGACTGTGTACCTTGACACAGGATCGGAGATTGTCAACATAAAATTATCTGACCTTGCTGACTCTCTCAGAGTAGACTACTATGGCACTCTCCTCTGCTACTGAGTCTTCATTGGAGAGGATTAGGCCTACACCTGTTCTTTCTCATGCAAGGGAAAGGTGAGGCCACCTGAAAAGCTGGAAAAAAATCCAATAAAGCATTCAGGCAAATAGGTGACGACTGGAACGTCAAGCCTCGTGTGATGAAACAGCTGGAGCAGTTTACATATCTGATGTACAAACAAATTAGTAAATCTTCTGTGAACGTCGTCCATATAAACTGCCCCACAAGATGGTGAGAGAGGACACGAAGCTCATTTGCAATTCCAGAGTCTCGCCATCCCCGTACCAGCCTTCTTTGGAACCACACATCCAGCCTGTGAACCATCGGGTTGCTTTCTACAAGTGAGCTGACCAACCTGTACCAGGAACAACAGGGGTGGATGAAGACTGACCTGGAAGTCCTGGAACCACTGTGATCATGTGGTTGATCTCCCGTATGCTGGCGATCGGGAAGCAGATGACCAGGTTGATCAAGAAGAACACGATGCAAATTATAAATTTGACAGTTTCGATGAAGGTGATGAGTGACAAGTAAATGGTTAGACTGGACCCTTCAGAATCGTGTTGTCCAGTCCTAAACTGTTCTGTTGCAAATACAACATGCTCTACCATACATATCATGTACTAGGACATACCATAGTGTTATTCTGTGCTAGGACATGCTAATATACATTCTAGGATACATTCTACAACATGTCTTCTACTGGGACACATCATGGTGTTATTCTGTGCTGGGACAACCTAATATACATCCTAGCATACATTCTACAACATATCGTGTACTAGGACATTTCATAGTATTATTCTGTTATGGTGCTATTATGCTATTGAGCCTTGAGAAATACATTAGGTCAATATAGTTAACGTGTGCAATTATCAGTTTTAATTCGCTAATGATGGCACTAATGTACATACCATCACATGCCTCGTACATATCTGATCTCTTGAATATTAATATTTTTATATTCGTTCAGCATCAGAGATCAGCATAGGTCTAGACGCTTTATGTCAGCATAATAAATAAATTAATGATATGAATGAATGCATGCAGTTATCATTGATATCCGCGGATATATGGCGAAACTTAAGACTTTTCGCTAATGGAGACGATACTTGGCACGCTAACATCTTTTAGACATCTGATCATTTCAAGAATAGTTTTATAATGATCCTAGACCATCAAAACATGGGGTTAGACGCCCTAATTGCTGTGCTATGTGCACTTTTGCCTGAAATATACATTTTCCGGTAATGGCGTCACTAATTTGCATACAAATGGTATCTGGGACATTTAACAACTTTTTAACATAGCAAATCGTTTTCTATGACATTTTTCCAATCCAGAAACATCCATTAGAAATTGATTTCCGGGGGGTGCACGATAGCCCCTTCTTCCTACTAGACTAGTCTGCCCCCATGTCACGATGCTGTATATAAGCATATTATGCGTTCTAACTGTCAAGCTTCAATATGGCGCATGATTTTACTTGCCCCCCACAAGGACATGGCTTGAGGGTGGAAGTAAACAACATTTTCATAGACACACCGGCCCCCAAACCTGTTCTAGGGTGTCTTAGCTGTAAGTGCAAAAGTTGCAAAGATAAAAGATGTACATGCTGTCGTAATAGCCTGAAGTGTACCAGTGCCTGTGGATGTAAATCTCTATGTGATAACGCGATAGAAGTTGATGCAACAAATGTGATCCAGGATTCTGATGATGATTCAGACTTTGGATAGAAGCCAGTTGGCTCACAAGTATAAGATGTCATATTACTAAGAATAAATTGTTCTAATTTTTTTTTTTTGCAGTTACAGTACTGATTTAGCAAAATGGGACAAGCTTTTTCAGTGGGGCTAGCCCCGGCTAACGCAGGCTAGCCCTGGGCTAGCCCCATGTTCTCTCCCCACCCCATTTGGGGCTCGCATGTATGCGCCCAAAGTTATAAAATCCTTTAGCCGGGCCGCAATGTGCGTTTTGGTATAAGTTCATATAACTGGAGCCGCGCTCATATCGCCGGGGCTCAAGCCAATCTAGAGCCTCGGCGAATTGAGTCAACGCCTGTATGTGTTAGTCAGACGCGCTTCTCGTCTGGTCCAGTTTCAAGCTCGACCGGTGCGCCGGGTGAGCCTGACTTTCCAGGTGCCTGCTTTTTTATCTTCAGTTAGGTCTATTCCAGTGACCGTAGCTTCATAAAACCACCCATTTTCTGAATTTATACACTGAACTGCTTTTTCGATACTAAAGATAATGTCTAAATGCTAAAGGCTAAATGCTAAATGGCTAAGCAGAAATAAATGAGGACTGCAACAGGTCTAGATGTATACGCGTACGGACACTCAATTATTGCACGTTTAGATCAACTCAGAGCTGTTTAGATGATGCTGAATGTGGTCAAGCTGAGCGCACCCTGTCTTGCCCAGAGCGAGCCTGGCCAGCCCGGCGAGATGACACATGGTTCACAGCATCCATGTTAGCCGCCACACAGTATACTGGGTGCAAGCCCAAGTAGGATTTGGGCGGGTATATTTTCCTGGCCCGAGCCGTGTGGGGGCTCGAGCCCATTTCATGCGCTGGGCGCAACCAATTCTGCGCCTGACTCGCCGGGCTTGCGCCCGGGCTAATGACGGGCTGTCCAGCGTTAACGCAGGCCAGCCACTGATGAAAAATCTGTCCCATTTTGTGAAATCAGTACTGTAGCTATCTGGGTATAAATACTTATAATATTGTTATTTCTCTTTCATTGAAATATAAAACTACGATATTAAAATATGATATGGCAAAGAAAATCAAATAGACATAAAAATCATAAAAATCATTTCGGTACTGCAAGAAAATACTGTAAATTCAGTACATTATTTACCCCAATGTTTGGTTTATCGTTCTAAAAAATAAATTTATATATTTGCGAACAATAAAAAAATCAATACGATCTACATACTTCTTTTTAAAGTTCAGTATAACCAGAGGAAATCAAAGTTTAAAATTGGTCATTTTTTCAAATAATATGCATTATTTGTAAAATTCAAATTTTTAGTTTAATTTTGTCCAGATTTTGCATTATCTACACAGCTGTCGTAGATATATTGGTCGACTTTTAAAACGATTTTTGCATCTTGAATTATTATGCGAGACAGTTTTCACATATTAATTGTCACAAGTTATTTTTGATGCTCTGGTGTTAAAAGGGTTAAAATGACATATTTTGGACACTTTAATTTTTGGTTAATGTTCTGAAATTTAAAGCTTATTTGTCCAGAAATAAGAAAGAAAAAACATGAAATCTATGTCGCGAATTTCTATTTGTTTTGGAAACAGCCCCAGGCCTAGTAGGGGTAACCTGACTTAAGGGTCTTTTCATTAGGTCCGCTACCTGGACTCAACACAGTTAGGCCATAGTTATTTATATTGCTAGCGTTCTGATCAGTCACCATGGTCACTGTTATCCTGATGAAATCTCCACGCAATGTGAGTAGCCTGGTTCAGCCGGGTAGGTCACTGTGTTCAACAGTCCATATACTACAGGTATGAAACGCCCCCTTCACCCCTTCATGGCCTTAAAGAGAGATCCTTTTGTGGCTATATTTAGTAACATTGCGTCATTTGCATGCAAGGCAGCAGGTGGTGACGGTTGGTTAAAAATAAATATTCGTCATGAGACACCATCTATTCTTTTAAGCTCAATGAAGGTAAACATGTATACACCAGAGTGTACAATGTATGATCTCTACAATATATGACTGCTGGGGGTATATTACAGGTACGTAAAAAGACTGAGGAGCATACAGAACTACCATACCCAACAAACAGAAGACGTTGAACCGGTATTGTTTTAATGTAGGGCCAGCGTCGAAGACAATGGGCCAGTAATAAAACAATAGGCCTATAGTTATATCTCTGTCAGTGTAAATATGACAAGTCGACCCACTGCAATATTTCAAAATCATGACTTCTATTTCGCTAAATTTATAAAAAAATAAAATAATAATTTCTGCACACTTCCAGTTGTGAATTGCGTTTGCAAGAAGTGAATAAAAATAACTTGGCGATACTCTCTCTAACATGGTGTCCTGCTTTCTAATGAGCCGTCAACAAGCGCATATGACGAACAGAACTTAACAGTTTTCGCATATTTACATATGCTAAAACTGTTCAATTTTTTTATTAGATATTTCATGAATAGCTGTTGTACCACCTTGCAAACACATGTACGAATTCAAATCGATTTGGTGTGTTCATAAGGTGAAATAGACGCATGCTCACGAAATATCGGCACGAAAATGGACACTTTTGCTGATTTTATTTCAACATGGATAAACCTGCCGCGCCAAAAAAATCGTCTGAATATACATTGTTGTCGAATACATTAAATCGATATCCAACCTTCTCAAATATTATCCTCCAAATCTACGATATCCAGCATTAGCTGAAGTGGTCCTGCTTTCTAACAATTCCATTTGAGATATGTCATGTTTTCTAAGAGCAGGTGCCCTGCTTTCTAAGGAGCAAAGTGGTACAGCTGATATGGGAAATAAGTAATAATTGACGAGCAAAACGCTTTCAAAATTAATGACTATGCAAATGAATGTGGTTAGACCCCAATGCATCAAGACTCGCCTAGCTTGTAGCTCGACAAGCATCTCAGAAACGTCCATCTTGCTCGAAGGCCAATGGATTCTTCCCATGGAGAATTTTAGAACCCCACTTTGACATATTTGGGGTCTTTGTAAATTATAGGAAATCCTGATAAATTGACATCGAATTATAAAATAAGCGTCACATGGTGAATCACTAAATAAAATTAATGTGTTACATTAGGTGTAACAATCTGGTGTTTCATAAGCTCAATCATGATGCAAAGTGCAAAAGACATCCGCCGCAGTTACCACACACAAATTGCATATTGCAATTCCTAAAACAAATAAATTTCATCCAATATTATGTTATATAATTATGGTCATTGGCCAGCGAAATATGGGTCTGGACACACAATTTAAGCAGTCGTATATATAACACCGGGCTCTAGTGACTGAGGGCATAATATTTATAAACACTTTGTCTTCTGTGTTTATGATAGACCAGACGTAAGATTGATGCTGGTTGAAAACAATATTTTCCAAGTTTGGGGATACAGACATTGTTTACACTCTCAAGGACAGAATTTGTCTTAATGGTCTCGATGTTGGCTGGACGAAAAAATTATGTGTAATCAATCACACAGTGCGTGAACAGCACCAATATATTGTATGTGTTTTATCATAAGTGGATAATAATCATAATTATAAACTGACATGTATGTTACAGAATGGCGGAGAGGTTCCCATCAGATCACACACCTAGTGTAGGTAACAATGATGAGGATATGGACAGTGGATTCAGCAGCATATCATCTACACAAACCAACGAGCAAACCCCACATGCACGTGTACAAACACCGCCACGTTCACAAACCCCGTCACCTTTGCAAACCCCACAAACTTCACACACGCGGGAAGAACATGTAAATAGTTCAGTAGAAGTAAAATCTGCACCAGGTGATGACAATCGACCACAATCCCCAACACCATTTTATCGCCCAGAAATTCGGCCATCTTATGATGTTCACATAATTTATGATAAAGACCATCACGGTGATGACGGTCCTGTTCCTCTGGTTAGGCTGCTAGAAGAGGAGTTGGACAGATGTGACATTACTTACACTGATTGTGACAGAGACAACTTACCAGGTATATCAACTATACAACAGCAAAGTGATTTAATACTACAGGCAGATTTTACGATTATTTTTCTCTCCATCCCTCCAGAACCTGGGCAGATATCCTGTTTGGTGAGTCACTGTGTGGAAAAAGCACTAATAATCAAGCGACAACAAGGACAGATTAACCGGGTCATCCCAGTATTTTGTCATATGTCAAATGATGAAGTGATGTCAGCTATAGAGAATGAATCCTGTCTAAGTCAACTGAGGTTTCTTGATCACATTGTGGCCACACATGAAGATAACACATGGATAGACAGGGTAATGGCAGCTCTAAGAGGAACACCAACAGGTAAACTTTTATATTAATAATCATGACAGTTTTTCAGTTAAGTTAAATTAGTATTCTCTGAAATTCCAGCCGCATGTAGGCTATATATTATATTACCGCGCAATTAGCGAACGTGTTATAATTATCCGTCTTTCTCTGATATTATATATCATTATGTAAGTGAAATGTATGCTTATTAGTGATACGTGTTGGGATTCAAAATTGGGCCCACGCAATTTCCAGTTTTCACTGAAAATTTACTCAAAGAGTTGAAGTAAATTATTAATGCTTACTGATAAACAAACGAACGAATGAATAAATAAATGAATAAATAAATAAAGGAATAAATATTTGAATAAGTGAATGATGAATGAATGAATGAATGAATGAATGAGTGAGTGAATGAATGAATGAATGAGTTAGTGAATGAGCGAGCGAGCGAGTGAGTGAGTGAGTGAGTGAGTGAGTGAGTGAGTGAGTGAGTGAGTGAGTGAGTGAGTGAGTGAGTGAGTGAGTGAGTGAGTGAGTGAGTGGGTGAGTGAGTGAGTGAGTGAGTGAGTGAGTGAGTGAGTGAGTGAGTGAGTGAGTGAGTGAGTGAGTGAGTGAGTGAGTGAGTGAGTGAGTGAGTGAGTGAGTGAGTGAGTGAGTGAGTGAGTGAGTGAGTGAGTGAGTGAGTGAGTGAGTGAGTGAGTGAGTGAGTGAGTGAGTGAGTGAGTGAGTGAGTGAGTGAGTGAGTGACTGAGTGACTTAGTGAAGGAATGAATGAATAAATGTGTGTATGTATGAATGAATGAATGAATAAATGATTGAATGAATGAATGAATGAATGAATGAATAAATGAATGAATGAATGAATGAATACATGTTTTATCAGCATAACAGAGATACTTTTTTCTTATATATAAATAAACTTGTTTAATCCCAGTCAGCAGTAACTTAGGGCTTATGCGACTTTCCCCATTTCAGAATTAGCGTTAACTGAGGCGTAAAATTAAAAATACAAAGCCGCAGAAACCCATCTTCATCTATCAATTATATCACGCATATGTGCTATGAATACACGACCACCCTTCTTCCTGGCCAACTCGACAACCCAGATGAGATGACCTGAGTTTGACCTTCCACACTGCAGTCAGTAAACCGTTGACTTCATAATGAATACTCATGTTGTTCGCACCCCCCCCTTTTTGTGCAGCTACAACGCACACCTGTTGTCAAGGTCAGATCAGTGGTCTGACTGTCAGACCTGATGCGGGAAGATGCAGAAACCTAGCAATGCTAACTCTGTAGGTAGTCCATTGTGTTCTCCCGTAGTAGAATAACAACGTGAATTAGATGATCCCGTCATGTTTTTGTTACAGTTTTGTGTTTCGTGATTTTTTGTAATATCCTTATATTCTTATTTAGCTTAACACTTATATTATTTTTTTTGTATACATGAAACGATTCACATATTTAATCTAAACAGTACTTTTATTATAAACGTTACATCTAGCTAAGTTTCATTAGTGGGCGGAGTGAGTGAGTGATTGAATACCTTTACAACGACTTCTGCACAAATTTGGCAATATCGCAAAAGACAGAAGCCCAAAATCTTATCGAATGATTTCAAGCGCTGTTTATGGTAGCATGAATTTTCTAGAATAACCCCAGGTAGTGCGTACAATTAAATTGTGGTATCAATTTTTTTAGGGTAATTTTAGGGTAGTGGGTTTACTGTATGGTATCACAAGAAAAAATGAAGTTTGTGTACATAATCGGCAATATTTTTGTCTATACCTAATCAATTTTAAAGAATCTGACACCAAAACGTAATGTTTAATATATCTATTGAAAAACATGATTACACTTAATTTATGAAGGGCTAATAAAGGTCACAAACGCATGCCACAGTAATTTAGCAAATGTTTGGCCATCACGGTCACTACCTGAACTTTTATGTCATTTGTTGAATAATAAAACTAACCAAGGTTTCAATTGATGGAATAATACCATAACGCCTCTCAAAGAACATCAACTAGAACGTAAGCAGTCAGAGAAAGTGATGCCCTCAGGTAAATATTTTATTTACTCCAGGAGGTAAATTTAATAAAATAATCCTCAAAGCACGGTTCACAGTAAAAGCTGCATTATATCATTATAAAGACATGTAGCATGTTGTGCAAGACTACAGGGAATACGACTTGTTTGGTGAGACTTTTTGTCAAGTGACAGGTAATTCTATAATCTGGAATAAGGCAAGAAACACAAAAGATTGATGAAAAACAGCTTAATTGCTTACATTTGGAACACATTTCCTGAATTTTCCCTTTAATGTATCGATATAGAAATGTGTGCCGGTCGAAGAATGACATCTCAGCTATAAGAAAAAAATATGACCCTAAAACCGGCACACTGTCTTATGCTTCGAAAATGGTTTTAAACGTAGCACTGTTCAACTAATATTTACATCACCAGGTAAATACGACATGAACTTGAGCAGGCCTGCAAAAACAATTATACTCCTTCCATTCACCAGGGGGGGGGGGCTCTAATTTTGAGTCCTAATTTATTTACTTGATGACGTAACTCTTGAAATTACACATTTTAAATAGTCTTGTCTATTAAAATGTTTTTGTCAACTGTCGGCCTGATGACTTTTACCAAATAGCTAGCCCTGGATAAAGTTGCCCGGGCCTTCCGGTATTGTCAATCGCTCACTATCTCCCGGCAAGTATCGAATGTATTTCTTTTCGGCAGTGATCAGCTCAGCTGTCAAATTGCGAATATTTTATGCTATTTGCTACACAAATAAGTGTTTAGCGAATGTTTTTGCGAATCTATATTCCCGTCATCTTTGACGATAGCGACACACGCTGTTACAAACTACGAGGGCTGACTGATCAGTCAACGACGCTACGGCGACACTACGGTGCCATCAAAAAGCCAAACAGTGGCAACTGCTTACTGAATGTAGGCTATGCTTACTGCTGTTTGCCGAAATTTGATAGCAGTTTGACCTGAGTTTCTGCTCGGGAGTCTGGATTGAAAAGAAACGATCAAATGCTTTTAGGCTACATGTTTTACAGCGACTGGAGTAGTTTAGCCAATGTTGTTTTAAAGCTGGATCAGCGTAACAGACGCAACAGCCAACAGACAGTTTTCTGAATGCCGTGATCCTGGGCCGTTATGCTTCCGTAAAATCACTGTTGTGCGGTGTCTCAAAAATCGCAGCTCAGTAGTACTGCATTGTCGCCGCGGCCGTGTGTGGCATGTCTTACGCATGCGCAGTCATCAGCACCGTCATCGCACGTGGTCAGTATGTAGCGGGACGCTGGTTTATCAGCGTGTAGCTGGCTAACCCCACAAACACGAAACGTTGACGTAATGTTCATTTAATGTTGGCCCATTGTCTGCAACGCAAGCCCAACATTAAAGCGGGGCTCAACGTCCAGTGTTTGCAGGGATAAATAGGCATATGATATAGGGCTAGTGTGTCAGAATCTTCAACGCTGCCCATTGGTTAGTCAATGAACATGCTGAATGCTTATGATGCGTGCTTATTGTGGTATGTACATAAGGTGTAACATAGTCTATAATATTCCCAGTAAACTGTCACAGTGATGCAGATCTCGTGTAGGCCTATGATATGTTGGTTGAAGGCTGGACTGACGTCCCAGATGCCTGTAGGCCATATAACATCAAACAAACATATGCAGATGGCCTCAACCACAACATCATGTTATTAGCAGTGATTAACAGATTAAACAGATCTCGTCGTGACTAGTGACATCTAGAATTTAGGATTATGAAAGGGTGCATCTGCCACATTAAAAGTGACAGATAGGGCTCACACCCATTCATATCCAGGGGGACGATATATCGCGCGTATAGCGTGGTATAACCATGATAACAGGAGCATCATATTATACCAGTGTAACAGGATCATCATATCGTGAAATAGGCCTATATATATTATAGCGCCGTCACAAAATCGTTTTAGTCTTCGAAGTAGGTGTTAAAGATATGCATACTATACTTGAATATGATCACAGTTGCACATAAGTGATCATATCAGGTACAATTTTTTTTATCACTTCCTGCTAAAAATATTTACCTCTTCAGGTAATTCAATTTTTACAATTCAAAGTAAACACTTTCTCGCATCATATCAGGTACAACTTTTTTTATCACTTCCCACTAAAAATATTTACCTCAGGTAATGCAATTTTTACTCTTCAAAGTAACTATTTTCTTTTATGAAATTGTTTCAAAGATTGAAATTGACATCCATATGGTAACTTTCAGTCTGTTTTCAATGCACTGTCATACAGTTTTGAAATATGTGATAAAATTATGCATATTATACTTGATTATGATCATCGATGCAATTAAGTGATGATATCAGGTACAGCTTTTTTTATAACTTCCTGCTAAAATATATTTACCTCGTCAGGTAATACGATTTTAGTATTCGAAGTAAACAATGTCTCCTGATTTCGGCTCTAAGAGTAAAATTGACATAGAATTCTGTATGGGCTTTTTATTCTGTTTTCAATGCAATGTCATAAGGCTCTGAAATATATTCAATAAAAATAAGCATACTATACTCAGATACTTGATTATGATCACAGTTGAACATAAGTGATCATATCAGGTACAACTTTTTTTTATCACTTCCCACTAAAAATCTTTACCTCGTCAGGTAATTCAATTTTTACTTTTCAAAGTAAACACTTTCTCGTATAAAATCGGCTCTAAGAGTACAATTGACATCTATATGGTCACTTTTATCCTCTTTTCAATGTAATGAAGGTTTTAAAATATTTGATAAAAAAATGCATATTAATATACTTGATTATGATCATAGTTGCAACTAAGTGATCATATCAGGGTTTTTTTATCACTTCCTGCTAAAAATGTTTACCTCTTCAGGTAATTCAATTTTTATTATTGAGAGTAAACACTTTCTCGCATGAAATCGGCTCTCAGAGTAACATTTACATCCATATGGTCACTTTAAGTCTGTTTTCAATGCAATGTCATAAGGTTTTGAAATATGTTATAAAAATAAGCATACTATACTTGATATGATCACAGTGGCACATAAGTGATCATATCGGGTACAACTTTTTTTTATCACTGCCCACTTAAAATATTTACCTCATTAGGTAATGCAATTTTTACTCTTCAATGTAACCATTTTATTTTATGAAATTGTTTCAAAGATTGAAATTGACATCCATATGGTAACTTTCAGTCTGTTTTCAATGCACTGTCATACAGTTTTGAAATATGTAATAAAATTATGCATACCATACTTGATTATGATCATAGATGCAAATAAGTGATGATATCAGGTACAACTTTTTTATAGCTTCCTGCTAAAATATATTTACCTCGTCAGGTAATACGATTTTAGTATTCGAAGTAAACACTGTCTCCTGATTTCGGCTCTAAGAGTAAAATTGACATAGAATTCTGTATGGGCTTTTTATTCTGTTTTCAATGCAATGTCATAAGGCTCTGAAATATATTCAATAAAAATAAGCATACTATACTCAGATACTTGATTATGATCACAGTTGAACATAAGTGATCATATCAGGTACAACTTTTTTTTATCACTTCCCACTAAAAATCTTTACCTCGTCAGGTAATTCAATTTTTACTTTTCAAAGTAAACACTTTCTCGTATAAAATCGGCTCTAAGAGTACAATTGACATCTATATGGTTACTTTTATCCTCTTTTCAATGTAATGAAGGTTTTAAAATATTTGATAAAAAAATGCATATTAATATACTTGATTATGATCATAGTTGCAACTAAGTGATCATATCAGGGTTTTTTTATCACTTCCTGCTAAAAATGTTTACCTCTTCAGGTAATTCAATTTTTATTATTGAGAGTAAACACTTTCTCGCATGAAATCGGCTCTCAGAGTAACATTTACATCCATATGGTCACTTTAAGTCTGTTTTCAATGCAATGTCATAAGGTTTTGAAATATGTTATAAAAATAAGCATACTATACTTGATATGATCACAGTGGCACATAAGTGATCATATCGGGTACAACTTTTTTTTATCACTGCCCACTTAAAATATTTACCTCATTAGGTAATGCAATTTTTACTCTTCAATGTAACCATTTTATTTTATGAAATTGTTTCAAAGATTGAAATTGACATCCATATGGTAACTTTCAGTCTGTTTTCAATGCACTGTCATACAGTTTTGAAATATGTAATAAAATTATGCATACTATACTTGATTATGATCATAGATGCAAATAAGTGATGATATCAGGTACAACTTTTTTATAACTTCCTGCTAAAATATATTTACCTCGTCAGGTAATTCACTTTTAGTATTTGAAGTAAACACTGTCTCCTGATTTCGGCTCTAAGAGTAAAATTGACATAGAATTCTGTAAGGGCTTTTTTAGTCTGTTTTCAATGCAATGTCATAAGGCTCTGAAATATATTCAATAAAAATAAGCATACTATACTCAGATACCTGATTATGATCACAGTTGCACAAAAGTGATCTTATCAGGTACAACTTTTTTTTATCACTTCCCACTAAAAATATTTACCTCGTCAGGTAATTCAATTTTTACTTTTCAAAGTAAACACTTTCTCGTATAAAATCGGCTCTAAGAGTACAGTTGACATCTATATGGTCACTTTTAGTCTGTTGTCAATGTAATTACATAAGGTTTTAAAATAAGTGATAAAAATATGCATACTATACTTCATTATGATCAAGTTGCACATAAGTGATCATATCAGGCACAACTTTTGTCATCACTTCCTGCTAAGAATATTTATCTCGTCAGGTAATTCAATTTTTAGTATTTAAAGTGAACACTTTCTCGCATGAAATCGGCTCTAAGAGTAAAATTGACATCTATATGGGCACTTTTATCCTCTCTCAATGCAATGTCATAAGGTTTTGAAATATGTGATAAAAATATGCATATTAATATACTTGATTATGATCATAGTTGCAACTAAGTGATCATATCAGGTAAAACTTCTTTTATCACTTCCTGCTAATAATATTTACCTCTTCAGGTAATTCAATATTTACTATTGAAAGTAAACACTTTCTCGCATGAAATCGGCTCTAAGAGTAAAATTGACATCTATGTGGTCACTTTTAGTCTGTTTTCAATGCAATGTCAATAGGTTTTGAAAGATGTGACGAAAATTATGCATACTATTCATGATTATTATCATAGTTGCAAATAAGTGATCATATCAGGTACAACTTTTTTTTATAACTTCCCGCTAAAAAGATTTACTTCGTCGGGTAATTCAATTTTTCGTATTCGAAGTAGGTGATAAAAATATGCATACTATACTTGATTATGGTCACAGTTGCACATAAGTGATCATATCAGGTACAATTTTTTTTTTATCACTTCCCACTAAAAATATTTACCTCGTCAGGTAATTCAATTTTAACTATTATTTACTATTTTTTAGCAAACACTTTCTTACGTGGAATCAGCTCTAAGAGTAAAATTGACATCACTATGGTCACTTCTAGTCTGTTGGCAATGCAATGTAATAACGTTTTGAAATATGTGATAAAATAGGCATTCTATGCTTGATTATGCACATGAGTGCACATGAGTGATCATATCAGGGACAACTTTTTTATCACTTCCTGCCCAAAATATTTACCTCGTCAGGTAATTCAGTTGTTACTACTTAAAGTAAACACTTTCTTGCGTGAAATCGGCTAGAAGAGTAAACTTGACATCTATATGGTCACTTTTAGTCTGTTGTCAACGCAATGTTATGAGGTTTTGAAATATGTGATAAAAATGTGCATTCTATACATGATTATGATCACTTAGATGCACATAAGTGATCATATCAGGTACAATTTTTTTTATCGCTTCTCACGAAAATATTCACCTCATCAGGTAATGCAATTTTTCCTCTTTAAAGTGAACATTTTTTCGTATGAAATCGGTTCCAAGAGTAAAATTGACATCCACATGTATAAATAGTTACTTTTAGTATGTTCTCTATACAGTGTCATAAAATTTTGCAACATGATAAATATATGCAGCCTCTACTTGGTTACGATCATAGTTGCACATATGTGAGCATATCAAAAAACAACTTTTTTTTATCAATTCCTACTAAAAATATTTACCTCGTCAGGTAATTGATATGCAATTTATTCTAAGAGTACAGAATAATTTGTCTGGTGTAGCGGAGCAGTTTGCTACCCAATTTTGGGTTATTTCTACACAATAATGTTGCCTTAGCAGTTTTTGGCACGGAGAATAGTAGTTTTGACATTCGCAACCGGTTTTTTTCTGCGGCAAATTATCCCCTGCAGCAATAAAATTGACATCTGATGCATGCTACGGCTGATTTTGGCGATAGAATAAAATCTGATATGTTTCAAGTAGGACTCATCGATAATAATAATTAAAAACAATAATTAAAAACATGTTGGGGTCTTAGTCTATTAATGGCCGATTATAAGCTACGATGAATGACGAGATCTAGGACCCGAGTCGCGTTAGTGTAGGCCTGTAGAGCGTGTACGCATGGCTGTCCACGGGAGACGATAATAATGTATACTACCAATAATAATCACTGAATAGCGCGCCAACCACGACAAGAGTAGTGTGGACGCAATACGAGGACATTGTGCGGGCTGCACGTGCGAAATTTAACATGGGAAATGTAATCAGTTACGTTTTTCTAATATAAGTCTATTCATATTTCGCCGACTTATTATCTGATTATCATACCAGTGTATCTATATACAAGCAACGTTTTGTTGATAAATCGCTGTTCCCATATGGGAACAATCGGAAGATAAAATGCAATGGTTAATCATTTAATGGGCAGGTTAATCTCGTCTATCGGCTCGTGGCATTAAAACGTCACATCTGCACATAAAGCATTACCTGATAAACGAGTGGCGGTACCAGTTAGAGAGGGGGCATGACGTGGCTATATGCAGCGTGTTCTCACCTGCTCACATAGCCTGCAGACGGCCGAGTGGCGGCCCGTTCATGAAATACAAATATCGCATTTTAGTAAAAAATGAAATAAAATGAATGGGGTTTTAGGCCATCTTTGTGCAAATATAAGCTAAACCGGGCTAGGAGAACCTCTTGAGGATGGTAAGATGAATGAAACCTAATGGCCAGAGAGGGGTTCGAACCTGTGATCTGCGACTTTTCAAGCAGGCAGCTTTAACCACTGCACCAGGGCCCAAGCCATCGCATTTTAGAGACGGGTATCTTTGGCAGTAGGCCGGCCCCGATGGCTCATTCGATTCGGTTGTGGCTTAAAACGTGTGGCCGGGTCGTTGTCATCGGAGTTGTGCATATACAGTGCTCCAAACTGTTTAAAGGCCTGGAGTGTGCAGTGCTGTCTATGGTACTGTGCACTATAAGGAACCCTTGAATCCATTCGATAAGAGTAGGGCATAGTCCCAGCTTCGGGCTTCCTTCTGGCGCGATATTGCCATGATTGTGCAGAAAGCGACGTAAAGCAATATTAACATATTCACATCTACGGCAGATATGAATTTAACCATGTGAAAAAAATTCAGATTTTAACAATGTATAGCCCCCATTCCTTATATAACCCGCATCAGGCCTTATAATGAGTAAAACGTAGGGGGTTTTACACCCATAAAATACGGTACATAGTAACTTTTAGTATGTTCTTAATGCAGGGTCATAAGTTTTGCCAATCATCAATATGATATTAATATGCAACCTGTAATTAATTATGAGAATAGTTGCACATAAGTGATTATATCAGGTACAAATTATTTTATCACATATTATTAAAAGTATTTAGTTGTCAGGTAAATAAAATGCCATTTTTACCCTGCAAAGTAAACACTTACCGGTATGAAATAGGTTCTAAAGATAAAATTGAGACTTATATTGTAACTTTTAGCCTGTTTAGAAAATATTTACATTGAATAGTAAAAATGGCATTTTGATCACCTGACGAGGTAAACTTTTTTAGTAGCAAGTGATGAAAAAAAGCTGCACCTGATATGATCCGATATGATTATTTATGTACAACTATGATCCTAACCAAGTAAGTTGTATAGTGTTATCACATATTTCAAAACCCTATGGCCTTGTAATTAGAACAGACTACAAGTTACAATATGGATGTCAAATGAACAATTGAACAAGCAATTTCATAGGAGAAAGTGTTTTACTTTGAAAAGTGAAAAACTGCATTTTTAAAGCGACTGAATCAGGCTAAAATCATAAAATATAAAATCGGTGATTTTATTTTGGCTTCTTATTATGACCATATGATGTAAACATGTCCATAGATTAGAACTGCAAAAAATTTTTTTTAATTTTTGTGCTGCGCATTTACCAGTTATAGGCTGGATATAGAGACGAAATTCCTGTTTTCTTATTTTGGACATGCATGTCCAAAATAAGAAATACAGTATATCTCGCTTAACCATGTTAACTGGAAAATACGCAGCACACAAAATAAAAAAGCTTTTGCAGTTCTAGTCTATGGACATGTTTACATCATATGGTCATATTAAGATGCCAAAATAAAATAACTGATTTTTTGACGATTTTGGCCTGATTGAGCCGCTTTAATTACCTGACGGGGTAAATACTATGAGGTTGTAAAAAAATGGTACCTGATATGATCACCTATGTACAACTATGATCCTAACCAATTATAGGGTGCATATTTTTATCACATACACGCATTTCAAAACCTTATGACAGCGCATTGAGAACAGACTAAAAGTTAACATATAGATGTCAATTTTACCCTTACTACTTTGAATAGTAAAATGGCATTTTAATTACCTGACGAGGTAAATATTTGTAGTAGGAATTGATAAAGAAAAGTTGTACCTGATATGATCTCTTTATTGTGCAACTATAATCATAACCAAGTCTAGGTTGTATATTTTATCAAATATTTTCAAAACCTTATGACATAGCATTGAAAACAGACTAAAAGTGATCATAGAGATGTAAATGATCCTATGAGAGCCGATTTCATGCGAGAAAGTGTTTACTTTGAATAGTGAAAATTGAATTACCTGAAGAGGTGAATATTTTTAGCAGGAAGTGATAAAAAAAAATTGTGCCTGATATGATTACTTATGTGCAACTATGATCATAATCAAGTATAGTATGCATATTTTTATCACTTACTTCGAATACTAAAAATTGAATTACCCGACAAGATAAATATTTTTAGCAGAAATTTATAAAAAAAATTGTACTTGATCTGATCACTTATTTGCAACTATAATCATAATCAAGTATAGTATGCATAATTTTCGTCACATATTTCACAGCCTATTGACATTGCATTGAAAATAGACTAAAGAGGTCAATTTTACTCTTAGAGCCGATTTCATGCGAGAAAGTGTTTACTTTCAATAGTAAAAATTAAATTACATGTAGAGGTAAATATTTTTAGTGGGAAGTGATAAAAAAAAAAGTTGTACTTGATATGATCACTTATGTGCAACTGCGATCATAATCACGTATCTAAGTATATATGCTTATTTTTTATCACATATTTCAAAACCTAATGACATTGCATTGAAAATAGACTAAAAGATGTCAATTTTACTCTTAGAGCCGATTTCATGCGAGAAAGTGTTTACTTTCAATAGTAAAAATTGAATTACCTGTAGAAGTTAATATTTTTAGTGGGAAGTGATAAAAAAAAGTTGTACTTGATATGATCACTTATGTGCAACTGCGATCATAATCAAGTATCTAAGTATATATGCTCATTTTTATCACATATTGTAAAACCTTATGACATTGCATTGAAAATAGACTAAAAGATGTTAATTTTACTTTTAGAGCCGATTTCATGCGAGAAAGTGTTCACTTTCAATAGTAAAAATTGAATTACCTGTAGAAGTAAATATTTTTAGTGGGAAGTGATAAAAAAAAAGTTGTACTTGATATGATCACTTATGTGCAACTGCGATCATAATCAAGTATCTAAGTATATATGCTTATTTTTATCACATATTTCAAAACCTTATGACATTGCATTGGAAATAGACTAAAAGATGTCAATTTTACTTTTAGAGCCGATTTCATGCGAGAAAGTGTTTACTTTCAATAGTAAAAATAGAATTACCTGTAGAGGTAAATATTTTTAGTGAGAAGTGATAAAAAAAAGTTGTACTTGATATGATCACTTAAGTGCAACTGCGATCATAATCAAGTATCTAAGTATATGCTTATTTTTATCACATATTTCAAAACCTTATGACATTGCATTGAAAATAGACTAAAATATGTCAATTTTAATCTTAGAGCCGATTTCATGAGAGAAAGTGTTTACTTTCAATAGTAAAAATTAAATTACCTGAAGAGGTAAATATTTTTAGCAGGAAGTGATCAAAAAGTTGTACCTGATATCATCACTTAGTTGCAACTATGATCATAATCAAGCATAGTAGTCATAATTTTATCACATATTTCAAAACTGTATGACCGTGCATTGAAAACAGACTAAAAGTTACCATATGGATGTCAATTTCAATCTTTGAAACAATTTCATAAGACAAAATGGTTACTTCGAAGAGCAAAAAATGCATTACCTGATGAGGTAAATATTTTTAATGGGAAGTGATAAAAAAAAAGTTGTACTTGATATGATCACTTATGTGCAACTGCGATCATAATCAAGTATCTAAGTATATATGCTTATTTTTATCACATATTTCAAAACCTTATGACATTGCATTGAAAATAGACTAAAATATGTCAATTTTACTCTTAGAGCCGATTTCATGAGAGAAAGTGTTTACTTTCAATAGTAAAAATTGAATTACCTGAAGAGGTAAATATTTTTAGCAGGAAGTGATCAAAAAGTTGTACCTGATATCATCACTTAGTTGCAACTATGATCATAATCAAGCATAGTAGTCATAATTTTATCACATATTTCAAAACTGTATGACCGTGCATTGAAAACAGACTAAAAGTTACCATATGGATGTCAATTTCAATCTTTGGAACAATTTCATAAGACAAAATGGTTACTTCGAAGAGCAAAAAATGCATTACCTGATGAGGTAAATATTTTTAATGGGAAGTGATAAAAAAAGTTGTACCTGATATGATCATTTATGTGCAACTGTAATCATAATGAAGTATAGTATGCTTATTTTTATCACATCTATCAAAACCTTATGGCATTGCATTGAAAAGAGACTAAAAGTGACAATATAGATGTCAATTGTACTCTTAGAGCCGATTTCATGCAAGAAAGTGTTTACTTTGAATAGTAAAAATTGAATTACCTGTAGAGGTAAATATTTTAAATGAAAAGTGATAAAAAAAAAGTTGTACTTGATATGATCACTTATGTGCAACTGCGATCATAATCAAGTATCTAAGTATAGTATGCTTATTTTTATCACATATTTCAAAACCTTATGACATTGCATTGAAAACAGACTAAAAGTGATCATAGAGATGTAAATGTTACTCTGAGAGCCGATTTCATGCGAGAAAGTGTTTACTTTGAATAGTGAAAATTGAATTACCTGAAGAGGTAAATATTTTTAGCATGAAGTGATAAAAAACTGTGATCATAATCATAGTTGCAAATAAGTGATCATATCAGTATGCTTATTTTTATCACATATTTTAAAACCTATTGGCATTGCATTGACAACAGACTAAAAGTGACCATATTGATGACAATTTTACTCTTAAAGTCGATTTCGCGCAAGAAAGTGTTCACTTTAAATAGTAAAAATTGAATTACCTGACGAGGTAAATATTTTTAGCAGGAAGTGATTAAAAAAATTGTGCCTGATATGATTACTTATGTGCAACTATGATCATAATCAAGTATAGTATGCATATTTTTATCACTTACTTCGAATACTAAAATTGAATTACCCGACGAGTTAAATATTTTTAGCAGAAATTTATTTAAAAAAAATTGTACTTGATATGGTCACTTATTTGCAACTATGATCATAATCAAGTATAGTATGCATAATTTTCGTCACATATTTCACAACCTTATGACATTGCATTGAAAATAGACAAAGTGACCATATAGATGTCAATTTTACTCTTAGAGCCGATTTCATGCGAGAAAGTGTTTACTTTCAATAGTAAAAATTGAATTACCTGTAGAGGTAAATATTTTAAATGAAAAGTGATAAAAAAAAAGTTGTACTTGATATGATCACTTATGTGCAACTGCGATCATAATCAAGTATCTAAGTATAGTATGCTTATTTTTATCACATATTTCAAAACCTTATGACATTGCATTGAAAACAGACTAAAAGTGATCATAGAGATGTAAATGTTACTCTGAGAGCCGATTTCATGCCAGAAAGTGTTTACTTTGAATAGTGAAAATTGAATTACCTGAAGAGGTAAATATTTTTAGCATGAAGTGATAAAAAACTGTGATCATAATCATAGTTGCAAATAAGTGATCATATCAGTATGCTTATTTTTATCACATATTTTAAAACCTATTGGCATTGCATTGACAACAGACTAAAAGTGACCATATTGATGACAATTTTACTCTTAAAGTCGATTTCGCGCAAGAAAGTGTTCACTTTAAATAGTAAAAATTGAATTACCTGACGAGGTAAATATTTTTAGCAGGAAGTGATTAAAAAAATTGTGCCTGATATGATTACTTATGTGCAACTATGATCATAATCAAGTATAGTATGCATATTTTTATCACTTACTTCGAATACTAAAATTGAATTACCCGACGAGGTAAATATTTTTAGCAGAAATTTATTTAAAAAAAATTGTACTTGATATGATCACTTATTTGCAACTATGATCATAATCAAGTATAGTATGCATAATTTTCGTCACATATTTCACAACCTTATGACATTGCATTGAAAATAGACAAAGTGACCATATAGATGTCAATTTTACTCTTAGAGCCGATTTCATGCGAGAAAGTGTTTACTTTCAATAGTAAAAATTGAATTACCTGAAGAGGTAAATATTTTTAGCAGGAAGTGATCAAAAAGTTGTACCTGATATGATCACTTAGTTGCAACTATGATCATTCTAGTAAATGTTTACTTTGAAGAGTAAAAATTTCATTACCTGATGCGGTAAATATTTTTAGTGGGAAGTGACATGCGAGAAAGTGTTTACTTTCATAGGAAGAAATTGAATTACCTGAAGAGGTAAATATTTTTAGCAGGAAGTGATCAAAAAGTTGTACCTGATATGATCACTTAGTTGCAACTATGATCATTCTAGTAAATGTTTACTTTGAAGAGTAAAAATTTCATTACCTGATGCGGTAAATATTTTTAGTGGGAAGTGACAAAAAAAGTTGTACCTGATATGATCACTTATGTGCAACTAAGATCATAATCAAATAAAGTATGCATAATTTTATCACATACACGTATTTAAAAACATTATGACAGTACATTAAAAACAGACTAAAAGTTACCATAATGATGTCAATTTTAATCTAAGAACCAATTTTATACAAGAAAGTGTTTACTTTGAAGAGTAAAATTGCATTACCTGATGGGGTAAATAATTTTAGAAGAAAGTAATCAATGAGTAAAAATCATGAAAATTGCATTACCTGACGAGGTAAATATACTATTTGTTCCCATACAGTAATCACACAACACCGCTATGGCCATCTGGTGACTGCAACTGAAACTATGCGCTTTACCTGGTGAAGTAAATAAAATATTTACCCGTGGGCATCACTTTCTCTAACTGGTAAGGCACATGTTGGAAATACTATCTATTGTATGGATTTGTTTTGATATGGGGGTGTAGTACATGGCCTAGTTTGAAATATGGAATGTGAGTGACAAAATTTGCCATATATTTATCAACAGTCGTTAAAAAATAAATATTCTGCCACTAAAACGTACTTCACATATTGAACTATATATATGAAGAAAAAACAAGTAACAACTTTTCTGCTATAAAGGTTATTAAAGGTCAAAACAGCACACGACAGTGATTTTGCCAACTTTTGACTGTCATCACGTTGCCTGTACTTCGACATTTTTTGTTCAAAACCAGAGCTAAAATCAAGGTTTGAATGAATGAGACAATGTCATGGAATCTATACAACAAGCCCAGATAGTGTATATAGTCAAATTATTATATAGAAAAAGGTTTTAATGTTGGTTTGTTCCAACTGTGGTATATCAGATAGCATATATGCCACATGAATGACATAATTGCCAATGAACTCGGTAATAATCAATAAAATGTACCTATTTCGCTATCAAAAATGTTTTCTTCATTCGGCAATATTTATCATAACAACAATTGTAGCTATTACGAAGTTGTAAATGTCAAAATATTATACAACAGTGATCAAAACATGCGTTTTTGTCTTTATACTATTTTATCACTGACATAATTCCCTCAACTCCTAACTTAACCAAGGTTTGACTTGATAGAAATATAAAATAGAGCCACTCGAACAAGGCTAGAGATTTACGGTGTATATATATTTCATAGACTTTATATAGACTTTTGATGCGGAGTATATATGATTGCACAATATGAAATACATAGTTTAATGACAGAAGTGATAATACATTAGCCTGTGTTTAAGTATATTTCAATATTCTGGCATCACAACGTAGCATTCTGAATTAGGAATATATGTACTGATGAAAATGTGAAATAACAATAACTAAATTGAAAAGATGAGAAAACGTCCGCAGCCGAATGCCACTTCTATCTAAACATGTGTTATTATCATACTTTTTAAACAATGAAATAATGTTATCAATACCAAACCTAACCAAGGTTTGACCTGCCAAAACAAAAAAATAGGATCTCCTAAACAATTCTAAGAAATTTGTCTAGTCAACTTGAGGTATAAATAATGTTTTAAGTATTTTTTGTCATATGGAGTTATATTAAATGGTATAATCTAAAACACAGCGTTGAATGAAATAATTGAATCTTTTTAAGAATAACTAACAATGTTTTACACCAACACAGCTATGTTTAGTTTTAGTATTTTGTAAGTAGCAATAGGCGTGCCAAAGCTATAAAAAAATCAAGTGACTCCAATTTAGCCAGTAGTTTCTTTACACTACTTACAGGCTTTGAAACAATTTCCCCCTATGTGCCTGCAAGTTTACTTAGGCCATAATTCATCTCACACACGTTTTTAGACAAAACCTCGAGTGAACATTCCACTAACACGATGTAATTTATAATTTTCCTTGGGTGAGATGTAATATATTGTTGCAAGCATGTGTTGCAGTCGTTTTGAAAAAAACGTCAATAGTATTTTACACCGAGCTTATATATAACATAAATCGACTAAAATATTATTATCTTATATAAAATATGTCTCGTAGTAACAGGCTCATTATTTGTCAAATATACATTCAATGGACAATATTGTACGTAATGTTGTATGTTGTATGTAAGTTGTATGTAAGTCAGTATGCAAAAGCCACACAAACAATCCATTGTGAAGTGTCAAACAAGAGCTGTGAGCTGGACTTTTCATGGTTGAAGCAACATAACTAACTACAAAAGTACACTGAATTTATGTTATTTTCAACAACTCGTAACTGTAACTGATCACATGGTATTTTGTCAAATAAACCGTTTGATATGATAATCTATAACGTATTTTAACCATTAACTTATTTGAATCTTGCAGGCATACGAGAGACAATTATATCAGAATATGCTATTAGTTGTATAACGAAACTGCTGGCTAGATGGACATCACCTGTCGCATATAGCTGTGTCACGTATATTGCTACCTAATACATAGACCAATAAAATGTCGATGTTTTGATACCATAAACAATACATTTGATTGATTATTTGCAGTATTTTGCCAATTATGCCATTCAATCCTTGCTTCATAGCATGATATTATTACTGCAAATAAAAAAAAAAATATTCAACACATTATTTAGACCGCAATTTAATAATTCGTGCTACCTGGGATGATCTGATGATTTTTTTTCGATATGCTCAATTTTATCATTCTATAAAGTCAAACTTTGTTTAGTTTTGCGGTCAAGGGAGATATTTTAACGCATTCTATAAGTGTGCTGAAAACAACTGTTAATAACGATGTGACATGCGTTTTGGACCTTTGCTGACTTTTATAACCAGCACCTCATTTTACTTGTTACAGTCGAAGTATTCCACGTTAGTAGCTTGACGATATGGCACCGAATTATTGAAATCTGATAAAATATTTGAAAAAATATCAAACTTGGCACACATGTGTTTTAGCTGTGTGGACGTGTGTCATATGCAGCTGAAATATGCCTTTCATAAATTTTCAACCTGTCTCAGAGTGAAGGAGAATACATATAGATTCGTTTATATTCTGAAAAGGTGAACAGTTAAGTGATATTATAAACATTTATTTTACGTATGTAGTCTACTATATAGCAGTGTGAATCAGGTCAGGTCAGCGTGGGTCAACGCACCTGTCATTTTCACCTGTATTGACATACCTGCCCCCAACAGGGTAACACCTACACCTCTAGAGAGGTGTGAAAACATATAAACCGCTAGTACAGGCGCCAAGTGAACTATACAAATTTGAATATATGTTATAATACCGTTGTGGCCGGGTGATTTTTGGTTGTTGTTATTATTTTATATAACAACAATAAAGCCAAATCTTCATTGTCCAAGGCCGGGTATTATATTACAGCATTTATTATATCATGGAATACCGTCGTGGCCGGGTGATTTTTGTCGTTGTTATTATTTTATAAAGCAACACTAAAGCCAAATCTTCATTGTCCAAGGCCGGGTATAAAACAAAAGCATGACAATGCAAACCAGATCTAAGGACTTAAAACAGACCAGGGATGTTGACTTTCTGTACAGCCCAGATCCCACAAATACAACCAAAACTAAAACCAGAAAAAAACTGCGCAAAAATACAGCGGAAATGAAGAAACAACCAGAGCATGTCTATTATGATTACAAGTATGAGGATGTATATGGCTCCGGCATTCTGGCTCTGGAAGGCGAACCCACCAACGCCAAGTTTTATACAGATAGACCAGTATTGTGGAAAAATGCCCTACTCCAACATCATATGAAACTATACCAACAGAATACACACTACCAGATGCCTCGTTTTAGACCTTCTGAGAATGGAGATCAGCTATTGGTGAAAGGGAACTATTCGAGCGACACAGACGAATACCTGGTCACTGTCTTTGTCTACAAAACTGGCGTTGTTTTGATTCATGGTAAAGACTTTGTGAAGGGGACAGAGACGGACTTGAAATGTGTACGTTCTCTGGTAGGTGAGGACCAGCAGGCAGAGTAGATCAATCACTGAATGATTCCAGACGCAAATTCCTCCTCGTAAAACCCAACCCAAACGTGATGCACCACAACCTATGGTCAGTACCCCAGCGGGCACTGTCGTGATTGATACACCACCGGACTTGAATTTCTCTACTGATGACAGTGTCGGCTCAGTGGAAGCTCGTCAGACCGAATTAAAAGACCTAGAGGTGTTTTGTGACATGGTGCAGCAATTGAGCGACATTGAATATGACAAAGTTCAAGGCAGCCGTAAGAATGACACTACAGAGGACGTTACTAGTGATTGTGAGGGATGCCACGTATCTAGTGTCTCAATAAAGAAGTGGCAAGATTAGAGGATCAGCTACAAAAAACTGCGGCATCTGCCATCCTCATTTTAAAATTCAAAGATGCCGATGATTTTGCCAAAGAATTACTTAAGAGGAACAAATTCCTAGAATCACAGCTAATACATCCCTCATCAGATGTTAATTAAGAAGACAAAATCATCCCATCCGCCACTGTCACATCATCCAAGGATGTACAATCATCTGCCAAGAAAACAAGAAACGCTGCAGAAACTCGTAAAACCATACATTCCAAGGACAACAAAATGAAAAACACAGATGTAAAGATTGACAACAAGAACACAGACAATAAACCAACACGTGCTATCATCATCAGCAGCTCTATGGGAAGAGGAGTAGCACGTTAAGTACATGCAAATAACGCCGGCCGTATTGATTCTTTTGGCTTAGTACACCCATCAGCCAAAGCTGAAGATTTAGAAAATAGTGCAAAGGATATATTGGAAATCTACAAACCTGATGCTGTTACGCTGATGGGTGGTACAAACAATATAGCTTGTGGAGAAAGACCAAGGGCTGTTATTAGCAAAATTGAACACCTTGTGAGAGTATGTCAGAGAGCAAGTCCTTCAACGAAGGTAGTGGTTTCAGGTCTAATTACCAGAAGTGACAGGCCTGACCTAAATAGTCACATAAAAACAATAAACGCTGTCCTGGTGAGAAATTCTGGGAACAAGGACTTTTCATTCATGGACATTACCAACATTGGATTCAACCACCTGAAAGGGTACGGACTACATCTAAATTCCCATGGCAAAAATAAATTAGCCAGAAACATAGGTGGACTTATTTCTCAAACTTTCCCTTTTCACAACGGACACCAGAAAATCCACGTCTGAATGTTGACCCGGTCAGTGCACAACATAGGTAAGCAATAGAGCAGGCGAATGAATGTACAAATTCGGTTGACATCAAGAATTGAATGGATTTTAAACATGTGTCCACCATGTGCCCTGAGCGAACAAATGCGCAGAAAGAACATTATACAGATTTCGATGTGCTAAAAACTAAAGGTCTAAGCCTGGTATGTCATAATATTAACAGACTTTTTTCAAAATTAGAAGAAATAGGATACCATGTAAAACGAGTTCCCCAGTAGATATTTATGGTGTTGTAGAGACATTTTTGAATAGCACTGTTGATGATTCAGAAATTTGTATAGATAATTATAATATGATTAGAAGAGACCGAGTTGGTAGTAGCGGAGGCGGTATTGTGTTATACTTAAAAGATAACTTATTTTATAAAAGAAGGACTGATTTAGAGATACCTGATATTGAAACACTGTTTGTTGAACTTCACTTTAGCAATGGTAATTTTCTAGTTGGTTTTGTGTATCGACCACCCAATAGCAACTTGGTTCACTACTCTGACTGGCTCAAATGTATGGATATAACACTTGAAAAATGTCATAATGAGAACAAGAAGTTCATAATGTTAGGGGATTTTATTATTGATTTAGTACCAACTGTTTATCAACGAAATACATGGAATAATACATTTCAAAATTTTAATTTAATCCAATTAATAAAAGAACCAACTAGAATTACACCGCAGAGTAAAACATTATTAGACCATATATATGTATCTGAGAATGTGCATGTTTCTAATGCTGGTGTGTTGTTCTGGTGTCTTAGTGATCACAACCCTGTATATGTCACCGCTAAAAATCAAATGATAGAAAAACTAAGCTACATTACATCTAATAATAATTCGAATGTTGAACAAACAACTAATTCCTGGACATCGGAAATAGCGTCAATCCTTTACCGATACTGTCCAAAAATTAAAAAAAGAATTAAACGAGACTTTCAGCCAGTATGGTTAAACACTGAATTTCGAAAACTCATGAAACAAAGGGATTTGTGTAAATCGAGAAAAAAATTTGATGCTTACAAGAAATTGCGAAATGAATGTAAAAAGAAATTAAAAGAAGCAAAGTCAAATTATTACATACATTTAATAGAGACAAATACAATGACCCCAAAAGCTAAACAAAAATATTTCAAGATCTAGGATCCAAAAATAATCGCCATAAATCTATACAAAAATTAAAAATTGATGACAAAATTATTGAATGTAAGTAAACCATGTTTTTAATCAACATTTTACTTCATTGATAGATACATTTAATACTAATAGAATTGCTGTTACACACTGAGAAAAGGTATCACATTTTGTTGACAAAAACAGCTCACCAGGGATTTTTTACAAAATTCCATATGTTTCTCATGGCTTTGTTTTCAAATACCTCTGTAAAATAAAAACTTCTAAAGCTACTGGCTTTGATGAAATTAGTGCGAGATTTTCAAAGTTGTTTGCTCCATACATTACCGACAGAATAGTTAGACTTTGTAATTTAAGCATAAGAGAAAATATATCTCCTAATACTTGAAAAACAGCTAGACTTATCTCTTTGCATAAAAAATGGTCTACTGACGGCATAAATAACTATAGACCAATATCCATTCTGCCGGTTGTTTCAAAGATTTTAGAAAAACATGTCTCTTCTACATCTTATACATTTGTAAATGAACACAATTTATTAAATCCCAAACAGTCAGGTTTTCGTACACAACACTCTTGCCAAACAGCACTAACGTCTATGACTGAAGAATGGCTTAATGCTATGCATAAAGGTGAACTAACAGATGTTTTAATGATAGATTTATGCAAAGCTTTTGATTTAGTAGATCATTCCCTTTTGCTCCGCAAACTAAAAATTTATCGATGCAGCGAAGATGCTCTCACATGGTTTACATCTTATTTATCTGAACGTACTCAGAGAGTTTGCATAAATGGGCAAATATCAAATTCTTCAGATAACAAATGCGGCGTTGCACAAGGTTCAATTCTTAGGCCACTATTTTTTATAGTTTTCATAAACGACATGTATTTGTACCCAGATTTGGAGGATATATCTCTTTTTGCTGATAATGCTACAGCACATCGCAGTAGTAAATGTACTCAAATTATCACACAAAAACTTCAGAATGTAGCCACATCTGCAAACAAGTGGTGTGGAAATAATAACATGAAATTGAGTATTATCAAGATCAAAGTGGCATTAGTTGGTTCAAAACAAAGCGTAAATAGACTACTTGATTCTGATAAACAAATTAAAATTATTATAAATGATATCCCAATTGAACAAGTCTCTCATAGCAAATTACTTGGTATTCACATTGATGAATCGTTGACATGGAATTTACAGGTAACGAAAATAAAAAAGACTGTAGCTTATAAGTTATTTCTTCTCAAACGTATACGAACCTTCTTGCCAACCCAAAGTTGAATTATGTTTTTTAGCTACTATATAAAGCCGTATTTGGAGTACTTTTTGTAGTATATGGAGAAGCACATCCCAAGAAAACATAAATATAGTTGTAAAACTTCAAAAAAGTCCCGCTCGATTGATCATCGATGCTGACTTTTCAATTCGAAGTAAAGTATTATTCAGTGAGCTTAAATGGGTTCCCTTTCCAGAAATCGTTAAATTTCACAAGCTTAGTCTAGTTTTTAAATGTATTAATAATATTGTTCCCATTTAATTACACAATATGTTAAGCCCCAAATCCAATAATCATACTTATTTGTTGAGATCCTCTGGGACTGACCAATTAGATGTACCAAGACAACACACCAGAAGCTTATCGCTGATTGGTCCTAAATTATGGAACAATTTAAATAAAGAAATACGGAGCTCTTATCTAGTTTTCAATCTAGACTTAATCATTTCTTGTTATTTAATACCAAAAGAATATTATGTCAACAGCTACAATATGTATGTATGTCTACATCAATATAAATTGTCACATTTTCAACATGTTTATACAATTCTAGCTTTTAAGTTTAAGTTTTCATTGCTTTGTAATTATGTTATGTTCATATTCATGTATGTATCCATTATTATGTCTACATTGTGTATATATGATTTTTTCAGAGGGCCCCATGGCAGATGAGCGAAAGCTCAATGGGTCACCTTCTATAAATAAAGAATATTATTATTATTAGTATTATAAAATAATACCAATTGAACACTTACAGTTTTGATGCAAAAAGTACCTACATATTGTCAAATATATTGTCAATAATGTCCTTTCATTTTATGATTCAGACTGTGCCATTTTATATCCCACCGGAAAAAACAAAACGGTTTAAACGGTTTTAAAACATTATGTGTACCTCAGTTTGGCTATACAGGCTACGCGTGATTGTATTAGAAGATCTATTTTTTTTATTCCACCGATTTCGATCTCGGTCAAATTTGTTATTCAGGATTGTATTGAGGGAGTTATGTCAACGTAAAAATAATATTATGAAGAAACACTGTTCAGGTCGCTGTGGCATGGACTTTTGACCTTTGCTGACCTTGATAAATTTCTATATTTTTATATATTTTGTTTTCATCGTAGTTTTTACATTGAAGGTTGAACATTTTGGTACAAAAATTGGTAAATTTGATTGAGAATTTGCAAATGTATGGCCATATATGTAATTTTGCTATGGGCCACAGTCTATGTGCTATGTCACCGGGTGTAGTAAAATGACTGCAAAATATTTATATACCTTAATTTGAATATAGATGTCATCTGGTTTTGTTCTAGAATTTATATTTCGTCATATGATCAAGTCAAACCTTGGTTAGTTTGGAGTTATATGAAAATAGAAACAACGCTTTGACATAAAAAAAAACAGAACACACCTATCGTATAAGGATTTGACCGTCAATGACCTGTAAAACCTGATAAATTGTGCTGTTTTGTATTCTTATATTTACACCCCGTTAAACGTCTTATGTTTTGGTGACATAATATTTACAATTGAATGACTATCGACAAATATATTACCAATTGTGTCACTCGTATTCAATGTTACAGATCGTGGCATATGGGATACCCTACATTGAAAAAAACCCACAAAAAATATTTATATCACAATTTAGCTTTAAGTTCAGGCTGAGGTTATTTTAGATGGTATATACTATAATTCTATCATGCCCAACCTTGGTTAATTTTATTGCTCAACACATGATGCTAAAGTACATATAGCGTGATAACAAAACATCTGCTAAGATCGTTGTGGTACAAGATGTAACCTTCATTGACCTTCATAACCTAAACATTGCTGCAATGGTTTCATACATAGACATAAACCATTAAAAATATTATATTTTGATGCCAAAACCTTTAAAATTGATTGCATATTGACAAAGATATTGACAATTGTGTATACATGCTCTACTTTTTAATTATGTATACATACTTTACTTTCTCGTACACCCCCTACCCTAAAATTGCCCATAAATATTTTTTGATACCATTTTTTAATTGTACATATACCTGGTGTTGTTCTAGAATGTTTATACCATCATCCTAGCTAGTCAAACATTAGTTACTTTTGGTGTTGAACGAAACCAAATTTTCAGATTCGTGCTCCTGGACTACACAGGCTGCACCACACACTCAAGGCAGTTCAACTGTTTGGTACATTGTGAAACCCAATGTAATACAATATATTTTCAAAATAATGATTGTACATACAGTTTATTAACATTTATGTTTATTTATTTAATGGTTTTGTTATATTTCAACGCATAAGTCAGTTTACACTTGACAAATGTTGATAATTCAACGGATTCTCTGCAATTTAATTCACAAGTGGCCACGGAAGATAGTACGGATGCTCTAAAGGCAGTAGGCCTACGATGTCAACACTGCAATAAAGGGGCTTCCCAGATAACCCAGGGGCTTGTTTTACTATCATTCTCGCTCAGAAATAGCTCATTTGCATATGAGGATCGTTAAGATTAAACGAGTGGGTCAGAGTGGTCGTATCCTGCCTATACATGTTAAAGAGGTGACAACCGAGGAAAATCAACGAGCTTTTATATAGGTCACGAGAATCAATAAGAGCTCGTTTTACATCTGAGAATGAGTACCTAAAACGCGCCACAGGTCTTAACACATAAACATTATGGGAGCGCTCCGTCGGACCATCTTCCTGGCAGCCAGGCTCGCTGCTCTCGAGGTCGCAGACCGAGCCTTGCTGAATCAGTGTTATCATCCACCTATTGGGGTAGGGAGGATGATTTCGATATTGAATATTCATTAATTTTTCAACTAAATGCCAACCTAATGTTGGTCCACTGTCTGCGACATTGGCTCAACATTAATCCAACCCTGCCGCATGTAACGTCTCGTGTCTGGTGAGATGTGGTGGGAGCTGTCTGTGATACTTCCTGTGACCAGACATGTGCTGCTTAATGCAAGGCCGGCGTCGTAGACAGTGGCCCTGCATTAAAGCAGCACTCATGCCAGAGGTCAAACTTGGGTCAAACAGAAAAAATCTTTCTCGAAAGTCCCCACTCCAATAGATGGTTCTAACACTGATTCAGCAAGGCCTCGGTCTACGACCTCGGGAGAAGCGAGCCTTGTGTGGGAAGATGCGTCGGACCAATACCCCTGTTAGCTGCCAGTAGAGCAACAACACGGACACAGTCATGGCGGTGTCAACCTGGGTCTACATAGTCCATGGGCCAGATATGAAACCCCCCCCACCCCGGATTTTTAAAGAGGGTGATTTATGGACACCTTGTGATATGACTATTCAATATCTGCTTGTTTGCACTCAAAATATTGCGGCATAAAATATTACTGGGTGATCAAACAAATATAATTTACTAAAAGTCATGTTGTATATATTTTTTCAACTACGGGTATTTTTTCTAAGAATCAAACACTAGTTTGTTACAAGAAGATGCTATGTAAATCGAAAAAAAGTACAGGTGCTTGATTAATATATGTAATAACCCTTTAAATCCCAAATTCCACATATTGCTTTCTAAGTTTACATGCAAATCTAATATGAAAACCCTCTCCACTCCCGTTGTCCGATGCGACGAACAATTTTAAACACCTTTTTCAATATCCATTCAAAATCTGCTTGTTTGCACTCAAAATATTGCGACAGGAAAAAATATTGGGTCATCCAACATATGTACCCACTTGAATTTTAAGCAGTAAATTTAATTTACTAAAAGGCATGTTGTATATATTTCTCCAACTACAGGTATATATTTCAAGAATTAAACACTAGTTTTGTTACCAAGATGTTATGTGAAACTAACATAAAAATACTAATACATGTAATAATCCTTTTAAACATGTTAAATCCCAAATTACACGCCTCCTATGCTCCTATGCCCTCTCCACCCCCTCCTCCGGGGCGGGATTTTCAAAATTTTTTAGACACCTTTTTTTCTATCTATTCTAAATCTGTTTGTTTGCATTCAAAATACTGGGTCTTGAAAAAATAACGGGTCATCAAACATATGTACCCCCCTGAATTTTAAGCTGAATTTTAAGAACACATGTTGTGATCCAGGTATGTGTTACATGGAATAAACACTAGCTATGCTACTAGAATATGTAACAATATGCTATGTAACAAGAATATATAAAAAATTAACAAATATGGGGTTCATTATAATATATAATGACCCTTCAAATCTCAAAGAACGTCCTTCATGCTATCTGTATATGGGAACCAGAAATGAAAAACATCCCCTACCCCCTCCCAATGGGCTGGATTTTTAAAGACAGTAATTTTTAGACAACTTATTTTATATATTTTCAATATCTGCACTCAATATATTAGGACAAGAACAATTAATGGAACAGTATATTTAATATCAGAAAATACTGGCTGTATCTATTTGTTCAACTCCTGTTATTTATCACAATGATTGCAAATTATTATCATCCTAGTTATGTTAGTAAAAGATGATAAAAAAATAACCTAAATGAACAAATATGGGTTTATTATTACATGTAGTAACCCTTTAACTCCTAAGTTACAAGTCAGTTATATTTAACCAAGGTGTGATAAAATAATAGGGGTTTCATAATGTCAGTGGCATTAATAAGGTATGGGCAAAAATAATTTCAGAAATCACAAAGGGGTGAAAAAAGTATAGTCTTTTTGATGATTTGTTGCGTAGGCTACTTAAATATGAAATAAAGGCCATATATTTAATGAATCTAGGTCACACATTGAAGATTTTCGAAATGATAAACAAATATTTATATTGACATGTGACATTAACATTTGAGCCCCTACTTTAAAAACAATGCGCGAAAAATGATAACTAGTACATTTGCTTAACCTGCACCATTGAGAATTTTCAGGAATCCAAGATGGCGGCTTTGGTGATCTTGGGCATAGTGTCATTAGCAACTTTTGACTTGTGTGGCATACATAGGTATGTAATCCGTCAAGTGGGAGGGGGTGGTTGAGCGTGCCATGGTCATTTATCAGATTCCTTGTACAATCCAGACAATATGTGCTGCTTCACTATATGAAATGGCGGCCATAGATTTCATTAATTTATGTCACGTATTTCCGATTTTAGAAGCAATAAACAAAGATAAATGTTGATATAGATGTGAGATATTGACGTTTACTTTAAATAGAATGCGCATAAAGTGATAACATAAAGTGATTATTATTAACTAATCCTAAATTGGTATGCCTACAGGTAAATTTGACAATTGTTTTCAAAACGATACGGTAAAATATTTGTGAAAATTAAATGACACTGGAAGGTAAACACCTTTTGAAGTCGATGTGGCTGGTGTAGCAGTGGAGTCGTTTACATACCAGCCAAATTCTTGTCAACATCCTAAAACCACATGCGTGTACATATTGTCTAAACTAGGCCAGGAGAAACTCCTGAGGATGGTGAGATGAATGTGATGACACTGACTTACAAACACATGCTTCGAAATTTGATCCCTGGCGGTTTGAGGCCGAGCACTCCACATCTCGGTTACGGAGGCTCCCCACAATGTTGAATTTTTACGAGTGAGTGGGGAAGAAACTTTTGTTTCTTCGAAATCTAAATGCCAGAGTGGGGTTCAAACCCACAATCTCTGACTTTCCAGGCAAGCAGCTTTAACCACTGCACCAGGGTACCAGATAGGCATATGACACATGTAGCTGCAATTTTGCATCAATGGCGTCATCTTTTCAAAGGAGATTGCAGCTGCTGGACATGAATGCGTGTGTACTGTTCATCGTGCTCCATTTTGGCTGTCCAGAGCGACTAAGAGATATAATGTTTTTCTTTACTCTCCAGTAAAGAGGACAAATATGTCTGGATCATCTTTAAGAAAACAAATTGTTCAACCATCATCTTCAATAGCTTATAGCATATAGTAGAGCAGTGCGATGTCAGCTTCATAATAGCTGTATATCGATTTATTTATCGATTTTTTCTTCTAGATACGCCACTGGATACTAATTTTAGCAGGATGGGGATAGTATTTTCAATGAATTTGAACAAGCTCATGGGATTTCGAGATACGATATAGCACATTATAACGTCAACAGAAAGGATATTTCCCAGTCTTGTATTTGCAAATATTATTTGAATCTCGGGGGATCTTCTGAGACCCGTCCGTCGTCGATAGATTTATAAAAATCATCATGTATTTTGATAATGTGATTTGCTTACATTTAAAAATCATAATAAAATAATAATACACCCCTAATATCCCCACCTAAAGGTATTGCTCAACATTGTATGGAAATAAAATCAAAAGCAGATGTGGCGGCCATCTTGGGTTTTATAAAAATGCTCAAGGTTGCAAGTTTAGCAACTAAGATAAGTTAACCCCCCTACACATGTGTAACATGTTTCAACAATAAAAGTTTACAGGAATAGACATGGCAGGATTAAGTACATGCTACATATAGGCGGCAACTAGACTAGAATGACTGTATGTCTATGCATACATCTTTCACGTCCTACACATTTATACAGTTGATAGGAGGTGTCCATCTGATAAAATAGGTATCTTATTGCCATGTAGTTGGCCCTCATGAGGTGTAGCAGCAGGCAGGGCAGCTCAGGTTTGTGTTAGCATCTCCCCTTCTTGATTTTAGACCTGAATAGCTGCCACCGTAAAGCTGACATTGTCATTGGCCAGAGGACGAGTACGTTTGACATACAAATGTTTCCGTGCTTCCAAGGCTTTCAATGTACAAATATGCACTAGGGTAGGAATACGGTGCGCGTTCAGCCCAGGCCACCTTTCTATGTCAAATAATAGCTACATTTTTGAAAAAGAATATTTTTTTAGATTTTCATGTGATTTAACAACAGACACAAATTGACACTTTTGTCCAGCGTGTAAATATATCTGTGGAATATGTCGCCAAGCAAACTGACTAATTATTATTGTTGATGGCCTACACCCCACTGTCTGACACGTACAAAAACCTGGAACTGCCACAATGAAAAAAATCTGATACATCCGGGCAGACTATAATCTGCACGGGTGAATTACTAATTTTGCCGGGGTGATTACTAATTTATTGTGTCAATTATTAATCTGCCATGATAGAATACTAATATGCTCAGGCGGATTACAAATTTGTCCTGGGTGGAATACTAATCTGTCCGTGCAGTTTACTAATTTGCACGGGAAAATTAGTAGCAGATTTAATTTTCCAAGGCAAATTACTAATCTGCCTGGACGGATTCCTAATCTACCCAGGCGGATTACTAATCTGCCTGAGTAGTGAATATTGCTTGATCATGGTACGTGGCTTTCTTCACATATATTGTAACATTATGTGACAGGTGGAAGTCCAAAATCGGAATATACAGTATGCCCTACTATAATTCAATGCTTTAGAATACATGTAT
Source organism: Flabesymbios commensalis (assembly GCA_964017125.1). NCBI lineage: Eukaryota > Metazoa > Annelida > Polychaeta > Terebellida > Flabelligeridae > Flabesymbios > Flabesymbios commensalis. The sequence goes on along the minus strand of OZ024910.1, from coordinate 12,057,258 downwards.
TATGGAAACTGGACAGCCGTCACCAGCCACTAGCCAGCTCCTAATTCAATGACTTCAGTATAGGAAAAACCCCGAGAAGTTCTACATGCTTAGCTGTGAAAAAGGTCGAGGCCGAAGTCGGAGGCTTTTTTGTAGCTAAGAATTGAGAATTCCAAGGGTTTTATGTGACTTAAAACACATCTGACCATAATGAGGATCCCTCTTATTCAACAGCTCGGTCACACCTGACCATTATAGTACCATACACTTACGGTGATAATTGGTCTGTACTTGACCAACAATAGCTCTCGATTCCCGGCTTAGAATGTCATTGTTGGACAAAGGAAATTATGTAGCCTAGCGGTGTGTTTTAAATAATTAGATCTAGTGTGTAAGCATATGTAAATAGGGAATTGGGGGAGGGGGATAAAGTTGACCCTAAGTTTTCAAATGTCAACATTATCGAGGGATAAATAATTTCAACATATCCCTAGTACACTGCGGACTTTCACCATATTCTCCGGTGCGATGAAACCAGTTTATACGTAATCTGAAACTAGATGGGGTAACTTTAAAATGAACGATTTTCTAATGTCGAAGTATGCCCCGCTACTTTGAAAGTAGTACAACGTACCCAGTATGCGAAAAGCTGCTATAATTCCAGCAAAGTACTTCCCATTATAGAGCCGCAGCCTAATCAAATGAGAAATCGGATCCGAGAAGAAAGCCGGTAATCAATGGATTCTCTTTTAAAGTATACGATAAACGATGTCCGATAGGCTAGGATACATTATTTAGCATTTCTTCTTCTTTTCTTCTTCTTCTTCTTCTTCTTCTTCTTCTTCTTCTTCTTCTTCTTCTTCTTCTTCTTCTTCTTCTTCTTCTTCTTCTTCTTCTTCTTCTTCTTCTTCTTATTATTATTATTATTATTATTATTTTGGTTTTGGCTGGGCGAGGGACATGTGTGATGTTGGATGCTAAAGGAAAATCGTTCTGGATGTGTTTATAACTGTGCTTAGTCACTCTTTTTTTTCCTTTTACATTGTATTTTAGTTATGATTTTGGGTCTTTCCCTCGAGATGGGATCAATTTCCAGTAAACACTAGACTTTGAATCAATGTTGAGTTGATATTGGACCGCCGTCGTGGTGTTCTACCCCCAACCAATTCTAAATCAGGGGATGAAATATCATATTTGGGTCGTGTTTGCTGAGAAATGCGACGTTGTTTCTGTAATTAAAAACGCTATTTTTAATTTGCCTTTTTATGGCAGCTCATACATGTATTTGACAAATTACAGCTCATTTTTAGCACGTCCATGTAATAGTATTATTGCTGAGTTGGCCATTTTTCTCATGTGGGAGTACAGGACCAAAAGGATTGCACCATGACCAGTTACACAGCCCGCTACTTGATGTAACATGCATACCATTTTTAGTACATATATTCATTATTTATATGTTTACGGCGAAGATCATTTGGCCAATGATGTGCCAATGTTTCGCCAATACAAACTATCGTGTTTTCACGGCGACGTCGAAAGAAAGTGTGAGACTTTTCAGTCATTTACACCAGTCATGCAGTGGTGACAAGTGATTGTATGAGGGAACTAGGGAACTGCCAATCAAATCCTACAGTTGATAATTCTGATGTCACAGTAGATTAATGTGGATGACCCGCCTCCTAGAGCATAGACAGACAGACAGACAGATATTTTATTGACAGAAAGAAAGTCAATCCAGACTTATTTGTCATAGAACTAGAGATATGTACATGTATATACAACATTGTTAATTTGTTAAAATCATATGACAATATACATAGTATGACATAAATAACTAAAATCATGTTAACTGGCATTGCCATAAGAAACACTGGGTATGTACTTTAAATAAGATTGAAAGGCATTGCCAGGGTAACATAAGGTCTATCATTTTGTTTCCCGCACCAAAACCAGAGATAAAATAGCTACTATGTATGACATGCTAATTATATATATAGTAGCAAAAAAGACACTCTGGAAAGCGTAGAAACCTAGAATATATACAAGTGCATAATTATGCTACAGTAATTTGAGAATGTATTAGGACAATGTTAAAAATTACACGAGACAAGGGTCTCAGGTGGCTGATAAATCAGCCGAAATATGACTTAGTATTGGGCCAACATTGCCAACATTGCAAAATAATCGACCCATTAATAAAAACAATTATTAATAAAAATAAATTAATTATTCATTATAAAGCCACATTCATTCATTCATTCATTCATTCATTCATTCATTCATTCATTCATTCATTCATTCATTCATTCATTCATTCATTCATTCATTCATTCATTCATTCATTCATTCGTTCGTTCGTTCATTCATTCATTCATTCATTCATTCATTATTTCATTCATTCAATTTGAAAAAAACTGGCAATATTGTTAATGACATGTCCGCTGGTCCTGAAAATACAAAATCTGGGAAATATGGCTAAGTTATACATTGGGGCTGTGATCGTATATTTGACATCGTAAACTGGTTACAATATAATTACATTATATGGCTGGTTCCGTCATAGGTTCTAAATACGTCTTGTCTCCCACCGGGCCCGCACATCTACCGGACCTTTCTCGAGAACATATGGATTTTAATAACCCAACTGACAGATACGACGTCCAAAACTCCAAATATACATATGAATGAATGAATGAATGAATGAATGAATGAATGAATGAATGAATATGCGTAGAGAATGGAATATTGTTTTACGTCGCTTTCTGCACAACTTTGGCAATATTGTAACAGAAGCAAACAATAAGTCGATACTAGTTCCCCAATAATCTTGAATTCATTTGGCTCTTTATAGTGCACATTTAAGCAGCTCTGCACACTCCATACCTTGAAATAGTTTGTACACAACCTTAATGAGAAACATTCGACTCGGTCGTGATTTGAAACCAGTAGGCTACCTCTGAGTTTGGAGCCACAACCAAACCGCATGGGGCCATGAGAAGAAAATAATTCCTTGAAGGGACGTCATGCTCCTCCTATCACAGTTTAGTTATTGCGTGGAATAATGAATCATCAAGGGGTGGGATCATTCTAATATACCCACGACATCACCGACAGGCTGGGAAATTCAACTACAGGGATATTCAGGGCGTTCGGGTCTTAGGAAACCGTCCAGATTACTGATCTTCCTGGCAGATTAGTAATCGGCCTAGGCAGACTAGTATTCCGCCCGGGCAGATCAGTAATCCACTTGGGCAAATTATTATTCCACCTGGGCAGATTAGTATTCCGCCCGGGCAGATTAGTAATCCACTTGGGCAAATTATTATTCCACCTGGGCAGATTAGTATTCCACCTGGGCAGATTAGTATTCCGCCCGGGCAGATTAGTATTCCACCTTGGCAGATTAGTGATTCACATTGCAGATTATAATCTTCCCTGGCAGATTAGATATTTTTTATGGTAGTGGTTCCAGGCTTTCATAGCGATGGGCCCCATTTAATCAATAAACTTTTTTGAATAATAATGCAAATAATAAGGTAGGCCTCCATTAAAATATTTCACTTCTACTTTATGTACGTACATATTCTGTTTAGATATATATACAATTGATTATATACAACACAATATCACAAATTAAATTAAATACAAACACAAATTACATATGATATATTTTATATATCAAGCAATACAAAATGAATATATTTTTATTTCATAGCAAATCCCTTTCGGCCGTACCTAGAATATAACCACACAAGTATGTTGTGACAGTCCCTGGTAAATAGGAGAAGCCAAAATATATCATATTTTCAAAATTTGTGTCTGACCCCCGAGAAGAGGTACATTGTATGCTGAATGGGTATTTGGGGCACTGCTGACGTCGCCATGAACTATGTTCGCACCAAAATTATACAGAATACCAGCCATTCTCTTTACACAGGCGGCACTAACTGTAAGTGAGCAACTCTATGTAAGAGAAGCCAACATATTACACTTTTGAAGGAGCAGTTGTTTATTTTTTTATTTGAATGGAGCGCTCAAATCGTAAGGTTACCCAAATGGCTCCTTAACATAGGTATAACGCATCTTCCGTTTTTGTCTGATGTTTTTGCGTGTGGCTGATACGGCCTGGAATGTTTGGAATGTTTGCTTGTCAATCTTTTCGAATGTAGCTTTGGTTACTTTGGCTTTTTTTGAGGATGACCATGGTATGAACGAGTTGATAAACCATAACAAATGAGACAAAGCCAATTATTTTGTCTCATGTGTGAAATATGAAATATTATTTATTTCTCTTGAAAATAATCATTCTTTCTTTCATTTACAGAGCACCATCTGATGAAGGTTTATCTCCAAATGTTACCTGATAAATGCTGCCCCCTTTTTAGACTTGAGGAATCTCTATTTGTTCCTCGAGAACTAATAGATATGTACCTGCAGCCAAAGTTCTCTGTAAAACAATTCCGAAACGGAGCTGAGATAATGCTTAATTCACTGTCATATATTAAGTCTATGATTGAGGTTACTTCCATGGCTGATCCAGGGATGAGAATTATCGTTAGTGCTACAGCTGGCTTGGGTAAATCTGCATTCTCTTCCCATTCTACCAGAAGATGGTGTCATGGCACCGCATTGAATAAATATAATAGCTTGTATCTGCTATTACCACGATATATTCGAAGACATGCTGAAAAAATCGAAAGAATTATATGCACAGATCTTGAGTTACATGCTCCAACAGCAGAAGGACATGTTAGAAGAACCATGTTATATAATGCTGAGAAGATGGCATTCATTGTAGATGGATATGATGAGATAAATGAGAGGGAGAAGGACAAATCTAGTCTGAATGATGTTATTACAGGTAGAGTAGCCGCTCAGTCAAAAGTGGTTATTACGACAAGACCCCACTGTGTCGATGAACTAGCTAAACTGTGCAAAGGGAACTATATATTGGTGTCTTTAGAAGGATTGACCAAAGCTTCCTCCTATGAGTACATAGAGAAGATGTGTGCGACAGAAAGCGGCATTGATGCCATGCAGCATAGTGCACTAGAGATAATGTCTATGGTTCCACCTGAAGCGAGACATGTGCCTCTCTTGTTGAATATGGCCGTTTTGATCCACAAATGGAACTGTAAACACCCGACTGAAGCCAAAGAGTTTCCTAAGATTCGTACAGTGACTGATGTCATTGGCAGAGTTATTGGCATGTTCCTAGCTCTTAAAATAGAAAAGGAATCCGGGGGGAAAACAGTCCCGGTTTATACATCTCCAACTGATGAAAAAATTCCCAACTCTACAAGGAGATTGGTATCCCAGTTTTCAAAGATGTGCTTTGAATGTATAAAAAATAAAGAGTTTGTGATATCATCTAAAACACTTGAGCGCTTTTACTTTAAAGACATTGGAATACTTAGTAAACTGGGATTTCTAGAGCTTAAAACAAACGATCTGGGCGAGCTAGAATCTGCAGGCTGCGTGCATAACCAAATTCTTGAATATTTTGCAGCCATTTGTATCACCGAAGAAGAATATGCAATGCAATATCTCATCGATATCATATCTTCCATAAAAAATGAAGAGAGAAGTATGGCAAAAAATCTTGATTTCTGGCAGGATACACTTGTATTTGCTGCCGGTATTAGCTCCAAAGTCCTCCGGAAAATTTCTCAGGCTCCATTCTCAATAAAGGTACAATCCGACCTCAACAAGTATTTTAAAAATGGTCCAGATGTAAATTATGAGGCTCGCTTATTACATGAAACAGAAAATCCTGAAGCAAGAGAAATCTTTTGTGAAGCCCTAATGAAAGCACCACTTTATACAGCAAAAAAACTAGAGGTAATATATTATGCCTGATATTTATTATATTGCAGATCGAAAGTTTCTTTTCAATGTCACGGTCTAGATTTTATATTCATTCTTTATATATTTGTTGTTAACGTATTTTATAAGGCTGCATATATTACTTATAAAAAGCAGAATATACAATTAAAACTACACAATCATGCTAAAATCATCATTGTTATCTTAGCTCCTCAATATGTGCACACTATGTCAACATATTCATAGACTATCAATGCGAACGTTTTTAAATTTTGGGTTTCCTATTAACAAGTTAAAAGAAAAATAACGATGAGATTTAATTTCAGACATGCATGTCCAAAATAAGAAATACAGTAAAAACCGATAAAAAAGTTTTTCGGTACACTTGTTATATTGCCACAGCAACCAATATATAAAAGAATTACACAATTCTAGTCTATGGACATGTTGACATATTATGGACATATTAGGGGGCCAAGATAAAAATGTTAACTTTTGATGATGTTTGGCCCGGACAGCATCACTTTAAGTTATCTAACTGTCATGCGCTTTGTCATTTTAATGCAGGCATGTGTTCCAAAACCATCGACATATAACACTCTACTACAATGCCTGGGATCTGAGCGAGCATTACAGCTTATCAAAAAGGTTTATGGAGATGATCTTGTGATTGGAAAAGATGGCAAGGCTGGTTTACTGAGAGGCAACGATGGAAAGAGGCTTCTGACAGGTACCATGGCTCTGCTCACATGTGTATTCTATTTAGAACTCTTGGACACTACGTTTCTGGCTGTGCAATTCGCGGATCTTGCAGTGCTGAGTGATATCGAAAAGGTATGTAGATAAAGATTGATCAATAAACATTTCATTAACCTTTAATCTATTATCCTATGGTGTGTTTTGAGTTAATCTGTGTGCTTGATAATTTTCGTTCTCGCGCTCGCGTTGGTTGCGTTTTACGATTTATGCTTGTCCACTGTTCATGACGTTGGCCTAAACTTTTTAATAATAGCTATAATAATAATAATAATAATAATAATAATAGAAATAATAATAATAATAATAAAATAATAATAATAATAATAATAATAAACTTCTATAGCGCCTAAATTATATTAAAAGGTTTTACTTAAGTTATGTAAAAATACTCATTTAAATGACCAATGGCCATCAAGTTTAATTAAGACTGTAATGTGTAATCCAAATAATAGTTGTAACAAGATTGCTCCTGCAATTCAGACAATGAATAAAATCATACATTTCTACCATAATTAGGCTTCAAAATTTAAAAATAAATAGTTTAACATCGCGTATATAGTATACAGAATTCAACAATGTGTTATTAGGCAACGGATTCGGAAAGTACCTGCAAATCAACAACAAACACTCAACGAAAAATGGACACCCAGCCGGATTAAACGGATAAGTCCACATTTCTAGACAAATTATAGCATAATTACATTGTCTAAATAATATAAATAAATTAGCATCAGTGTCATAAAAAGTATAATCGTAGGTGGTCAGAATAATTTATAGACAATAAAAAGCCTAGTTATCTTTACCAAAATTGGCCCAACATTGGCCCAACGTTGGCCCAACATTACCCATAGGATTTGTAGATATTGTAGGCGGCCTAAAAGCTCTGACGATCAAACTATAGGCATATTGTAGGTGGTCAGAATAATTTATAAACAATAATAAACCTAGTTATCTTCGCCAGCATTGGCCCAACATTAGCCATGTGAATTGTAGAGATTGTAGGCGGCCTACAAGCTGCTGACGATCAAACCATAGGCATTTAATAGGCTTAACCATTTTCTTCGTAGGTATCGTCTACAGCGTGCTGCATTGCGGCCGCCGTCAATCAACACATTTTTTTACACATTGACCCATCTCTAAAATCGTGTCTCCTTTTTTCATATTCACTCTTTTCACAGCGGCAGTGTCTATTATTATACATAGGGACGATGAAGTATCCTCCTGTGGTCCAACCATATTTGTAACAAATTGTAACCAACCGCCACCATTAACATCTTCTCAAATTTAGTCAATGCAAAATTACCTCTTTTTAATGTATGTTTCAATCCGAAATTACTCCCACTACCACCTTCTCGACCAAATTTTAAAATGGCTATCTTACTTCTACTGGCTGGAGATGTCAGTTTAAATCCGGGACCCTCCGGCTCAAATGTTCGACCTCAAATTCCCGCTTCTCCAAATATGTAACATCTAAAAATCATGGCTAAAACATGCAGGATGAAACCAAATCAGCGATAGCTGATATCGCACCTCCTGGCTGTTCGTTTTTTCACGAACCTCGCGCAGATCAGCGGGCAGGAAGAGGTGTAGGCATACTAGTGTCTGACGAATTAAAAACCGATATCCATCCTCTGCCATCATTTAAAACGTTCGAAGCGATCTCTGCACTATCGGAAACAATTTATTTAGTGGTTTCGTTGTCTGTCTGTTTTGGCTTCAAAACAGTACATGGTAATTTTTTTATGAATTTCAATATTTACTAGAGAATATAATTCCACTCCATGACAATCTGTATAGATTGGGAGATTTCAACTTGCATCTAGATAACGCAAATGGACAAACCAATAAATTCAATGAAATCCTCAAGCAGCATGTTAATTCTCCAACCCACGTTCATGGTCATTGGCTAGATCTGCTAATCACCAAACACACTCCCAATTCTATCAAATCAGTTTTTTCGGCAGCAGGTATTTCAGACCATCTCGAGGTCATATCAGAGATTGACGGTTGCAAGACGAAATTGAACAAGGAAAAAATATCGTTCCGAAACATAAACAAAATTGATTATCAATCGTTTCATTCAGATATTCTAAATTCGGATCTAATTAAGAAATCAAAGAAAGAACTCTCAGCACTCTGTCAACAGTATGATTCTGTCCTTGGCTCTCTTTTAGACAAATAGTCTACTGTAAGTACAAAGACTCTACCCAGAAAACCACCAACTTCAAAGATGACTCAAGAAATAATGAAGACTAAAACCCTTCGCCACAATCTCGAGCGAGCATGGTGCAGATCTCGCACACATCTAGATCGTTCTTGTTACAAACATCAATGCCACCTGTGTAACAGAATGATGACAAAAGCTAAATCGAAATATTTAGCTGATGTAATTTCAGAAAATTCGGACAATCCTCGTCGTCTATGGAACTCAATAAATAACATTATGCATAGAATTCCACCGCCGGTTCTGCCAGAATTCACATCAGTAAAATCACTTTGTGACCATTTCTCTAAATAAATATTTTGTTGATAAAATGGAAACTATCCATTCCAAATTTCCGGATAAAGTACACAATATTCCATCAGTGAAAAAAAAACAGAAATTAGATCCAAAATGAACGTTTTTGAACGTGCGACAGAAGATGAAATTAAGAAGCTTATTTTGAGCTCATTGTCAAAATCATTTGATCTGGACCCTATTCCTACAAGCGTGCGGAAAAATTGTCTTGATATATTAATAACTCCCATCACTGATATAACATGGACTCCCAAATTGAAAAAGTTTGTCAGTCATCCTATTTCTGGTTGAGAAATATTCGCCGCATCAGATCACATTTAACACTTACTGCCACTCGCCAAATCGTCCAGTCATTGGTGATTTCTATGCTGGATTTGTGCAACGCACTATATCAGGGCTTACCACAGTACCAGCTCGATAGACTGCAACGTGTGCAAAATAGTGCTGCAAGGCTGATAACATGTGTGCGTCGTCACGAACACATCTCTGACGTTCGAATGCAGCTACATTGGTTACCAGTGATACAGAGAGTTTAAGAATAGTTTGAAGACTCATTTATTTAGGGAAGCATCTGGTGGTCTCCTTGATGCCTCATGTACATTTCTGCGCCCATGAATCTAATGAGAAATGACGGCGCATTACAAATGTTTTTTTCTAATTTTCTAATTTTTCTAATATAATTACCAGGATGAAGTTACAGCTCTGACCTTGCTTGACCTGTCGGCCGCTTTCGACATCATTGACCATACTACATTACCAAATAGACTTTCAGATTGGTATGGAATATCTGGGCAGGATCAAATTGAGTTTTCTTCTTATTTGCAAAACAGGCACCAATCCGTAAAAGCACTCAGATAAAGTCACACTCTCCTATGGAGTTCCACAGGGCTATGTGCTGGTACCAGTGCTTTTTACCCTATACACTACATCACTCAGCGCTATTATCTCTAGTTTTGACATAAACCACCATCTATATGCCGATGATACTCAAATTTACATGTCTTTATCCGTTTCCAATGCTCATGATTCACTTGAGAATTTGCAACGTTGTGTAACGGCAGTGTCGGTCTGGATGACAGGGTTTGAGCTGAAGTTTAATCCCAGTAGTAGACCAAACTTCAGCAAGAAAAATTCCTAAATAATTTCCCATGCTTAATTCTAAGTCAAGATCTTGCCAAGCAAAATGCAGTGGCACTGTTCAGTGGCAAGTTAGATTATTGTAACTCACTGTTTTACAATATACCAGAAAAGGATAGACTAGAACTGCCTTGCAAGACTGGAGTCAACACCTGCTGTGTATATAGTGTTAGAGAATTACCATCGGTTGACTGAATTATCAGCAAAATGAGACGCCGAGCCGGGCTAAAAGGAGCCTAAAAAATTGACCCCTGTAACCCCCCTCCCCCACCCTATTTGTATGGTAAGGGTCAATAAACTGTTATTTGCCATATCTTGGCCAATTTTTTGTATTTTTGATTTAGGGGTTTTAAACATCAAGGAATCGATTGGGCGTAGTTAAAAATGTCATTTATCATATGTCACGTGATATTGTTGCCTTGGCATTGTTTCACGGGTGCTAAAATGTATTTTCGCGTATTTCGACCTTTAACATTTTGTGCAAACAAATACATTCAACTGGTAAGGTGTTTAGAGAGCACGAGTCATATCTACTTTGAAAGTGACATAAATTAGCCAATAAAACTTGCAATAAATATGTTAAACTATTAATATTGTGGTGCGTCTTTACGTCTAGGGTTGCGCAGAAACTGACAGAAATGTAGGCGCACAGCCAGACAGAGGCAGAATCATCTGTAGGCACACAACACAACCAGCAAAAATCCAGCTACAAATGTGGCCATGTGACCTGGCATATGTCAAGGGACCATTTCAAATATCAGTGTGTAAGGGTTACTATGAGGTAGGCGTTGCGCGCAATGATGGTCTTACTGGCATTAAATGCAGACACCGACCTGTTGTAATGCCCCCCCCCCCCCCCTCCCACCAACTATACAGATAGCTGTAGCAGTCACTAACTGTGGTAGACATAAACTGTCACTTTCAAAACGAAAACACACTGCAGTTTTTAGAACGCAAGCTAAAGCCTGGTCTATATTGAGGGTGTAGAGGGTCTTGGGACTTTCTTTAGAGCTAAAAGCGTTTCCTAATCTGACATCGTCGATGTTGCTCGTCGATACTGCTCAGAAGCTTAAGCATGTTTCTCTTGTCATCAATATTAAAATGAATCTCCGCACATTACAATGTCATGTATATGCCTACAAGACAAGACAATACAAATGTATTACCAACATAACATAACATACGTAACTGCCAGGAAAGTTCCCGATGATATACATATAAATTATTGCAACAGTTTTTAATTTAATAAACATATACATTTTGCAACAGTTTTTAACTCTTTAATACATATCATATATAAACTACGAAATAATTCACAGATTTATTGAACATTTGGAAAATGTATTGAACGCTTAAACACCTATAACTTTGTAAAGTAAGCCTTGATGGGTTTATAAAGTAAGCATTGATGGATTTATAAATAAGCGGCATTTCAGATATAAAACTGCCATAGTAACTAACCACTGCGTCGAATAGTTCAAGTTGAACGTGAAAGGTGAAGCTTTCTAGCTTTTGTTATGAGGGCAAACACTGGTCGTCTCTTTCTCAATAAAAGTTCCTGTTTGGCTACCCAAAATTGACCGTTGGAATTGAATATTATTCCCAGATATTTATAAATGTCGGTATTGACTAGTTCTGTTTCTTTAAAATAATATATTTTTTTAATTTACCTCTTGAACTTGAGTTTTTGTAACATTTATATGGGGCATGTTTAATACTTTACTCTAGGCTGTACACACACCTCATATTCGCCCTGTATAATTAGATTCTAAGCTATTCACCCTTTTAATATGGGTTTACTCTCACAAGCTCAAGCTCAACATACAATGTTTCCTCTATTGGTGTCACCTAAGGCTTGCCAAACAATTACAGCAACCCTCTTCGCATAATAAACGAGATATGGTAGGAAAAAAGTACAAAAAGATTTGTTGGATGCGGTCTATAAATATCTTCTTTTCATTTGTTTATTGCAGTAGCGCAAATGTTGATCCACGCAAAGGAATATAATGGGATGTTTATAATGGGATGATTATATCACCACCACATTTCAACCTATCACAGTATTTTCCAGTCAAGGGAGGGTATCATTGTTTGGCACATCTTAGAACAAAATACTCGAAAAATGGCTATGACAGAATTGACGATTCGAAGTAAAAAACTAGTAAAAGTGGTATTAGAGAAGGTAAAAACGGAAAACGTCACAAGAAGGCAAGCCCTGGAAAGTTTGCATCGGAGCGTGGACTGTGAAAGTTTTATTGGATTAAAGGAAAAAGTGTGCATGTGGTGCTCCAAACCCGTTTACGTGAATCTGCAACATTCAGATTAAAATGTAGTACTCCGTGCAGGGGAATGACAGAAATTTTGAAATGACTATACATGTATGTACAGGAATTTAGAGATAAATGGCTACTAAATGAGCCTGTAAGGTGAACCCAATTACTTCTGGTTACATTAATAGATCGAGATGCGCACTGTACAGTAGTATCACAAAAACCTTGCCCTATGTATTTTAACAATGCGTGCAGAGATCTTGTATTGAAGGAGAATATTGGAAACGCTGTTTTTAATTTCTTAAAATTTGTTGCAATTGCTGCTTTGAAACAGTGTTCTGCATTGCTTCCCACCAGAGCAGCATGATAACAGCATGATAACATCTATCTTAAAAGATGCACAAGCTAATCTTTCTTCATCACCTGCAAACACTTGAAACATTGAACTGAACTGAACATTAATCATACAGGCTAAACTGGGCCATGAGAAACTCGTGAGATGGTGAGAAGAATAAGATAAAGCCGCCCACAGAGCATGCACGCTACCTCACAGTTGGGTAAAACATATTTATTTAACGATGATTAGACAGGACAAGACAGTGTTACACTAATGAATATGCTGTCCTCAAGACCTCTACCTCTCAGAGACAGAAGCTCCTTCCAATACTGAAACTTCTTGAGTGAGCGGAGAATAAACATCATGTTTATTTGAAATCTGAATACAGAGCCCATCACATGCCCTAAGTTAAAATTGCTCTCCACTCTTCTCTGTCTGTCTGTGGAAACCAGATGTGGGCTATGCCATTAGATGTCATATTAGAACTGTATTGTCAAGACAAGTTATGAAACCACGTCGTTTGAGCAATGCTGAAATTGGGGAGTAATATTTCAGCAACAAAGGGTGTCACATCAACTATTACGTGACTTTAAAACTGTACTCTAATATGCAGTCTAAGATCATCATATAATATAATTTCTCATTTGTTATTGAACTTTCACAGGTTGTGTGATCTCTTGATAAGAACAGTTCTCATATCTATAATAAAACACATTTGATGGTACAGAGATGTCGGTGGTACATATTGCAGCTGTTAGCCAGGACTGGAATTTGATCATTCAATTGGCTCATGCCATCGGTTTCATGGACAGAATACCAGATAAGTATATATCTCGATTTCAGCAATCGAGAGGACAAAGAATATATGTGTAACCTTGAACTCTGCCAATATTTATCTGATATTATAGCAGACCAGTATAGCTCATTCAAATCCCAACCCCCTTAGAAAGATCCTCGGGCATTCTCGATGTAGACCGTCCTTTGGCAGGCTTTCTGAAAATAGAGCTTCTCTCAACGTCTGTTCACTCCCAACAAGAACTCACACCCATTTACTTTAACACATTGTAAGCTTTATTGGATATATCATGGCATTGTCAAAGCTGTCTTTACTAATTGAATAGTTTTTTGGGGGATAGAATGGCTGTTAAAGGCCCTAGGTTTTTATGTCTACGCTTGCGCAGAAACTGACAACAATGTGGGCGCTCAGACATCTGTGCACAACACAACCAGCAGAAAGCCAGACATACATGAGGATATGTAAGCTGGCATGTCAAGAAACAGTACAAATTTCAGTCTGTGAAAGGTTTACTCTGAGGTAGGCGTTGGGCACAATGGTGGTCTTACTGGCATTGCAGACAGCAAACTGTTGTGACAACCCCCCCCCCCCCCCCAACTATATAGACTTCTATGGCGGTCATTGACTATGGCAGACATAAATTCCAGTTTCAAAAACATAAAAATTCCAGTTTCAAAACATTGATTAACAAAGCAATGGGTATTGGCAAAGAAACAATTCCCTTAAAGGATGAGGTATATAGGTGCGGAACTGTGTTTGCACCTGCGAAACAAAGCCAGGGTAATGATATCAAATAACATATGATAAATGTACATTTCAAACTAGCTTCAATCGATTCCTTGGTATCTAAAACCCTAAAAATCAGTCTAATTTTGTTCAAATGTACAAAAAATTGACAAAGATATGGAGAATTACAGTTTATTGACCGTTGTCGCGGAAATCGGGTAGGGGGGGGGGTAGTTCACGGTGTCAAATTTTTAGGCTCCTTCAAAAAAATGTTTCTTGAGAAACATATTTACCCAGATTTTATACTAAAAAATGTTGGTTATAATTTGCAGATATGAGCTCTTTCACGTGCATAAGCCTCCTGACTATTATATCAACATTGGGTCAATGTTTTGTGTTTGCTGACTTAAAGTTCTGGAAATAATTGTACTATTATTTTATTAATGTTTTCCTTATATACTCGCGCAAGCATGATCACCCTATTCAACTATCACTTTTGTGTCACCTTACAGCATTTTTTAACAGTTGTATTTAAAAAATAATGCTTGTCTCATGGGCATAATTTTAGTATTCGTAGTTGTTATATTTTATCATTTGGACGTCTATTGTTTATAAAACAATCGTCATAATTAGACTTAGGTGAATGAATGGCTTTAAAGAACATGACTATCGCCCAGAGGTCCCTCGAGTTGGTAGAACACAATAATTATCGGGACCCTGAAACTAATGCGTTTCCAATAGACGTTGAACCAATGATGATTTAATATTGGAAAAGCGTTGAAGACGATGGAGCAACATTAAGGCAACATTGAGTTGACATCCGTCGTTAGTAAGGAGGAAGTTATGCAGCGCAGCCCAGCGCCCTAATAAAATAATTAATTTGATTACTTCCCTAATTAGTGCAGCAGCAGGCGGTCTCTAACTGCAGTATTCAAGGATTTACACAGCCACAAAAAATAACATTATGTGTTATATACCAAATTAAAGCTTAGCATCTCTGGAGTAAGAAAAGTGATGGTGCTAAGTTCGCAGCTTAGAGGGATTTTTGCAATCTGACCTTGAAGTACACTGCCATCGGACATAAAAGTGATCAGAATTTGACATGTCAAAATGCCTGATACGCCAGTAAAGATATGTATTTGCATCCAGTGAATGCTCTCAATAACCAATAATTTATAGCCAGCCTTTGATTATGTATCCCGGTAAACACGAAACATCTGTTCAATGTTGGGCCAGCGCTGCAGACGGTGAACCAATGTTGGGTTAATGTCCCTTTGCTTGCTGGATTAGTAATCAGATATTTTCTTTCAATGGATCGATTCTGTAACCAAGAAACACATATTAAATACTGGTTTAATATTGGCACAGCGTCGCAGACGATGGCCCAGCAATAAATTAACATTAGATCAACGTCTTGTTTATATGGGTTACACATTTCCTGACATTGGAGACATTATATGCCTACATATATATCTAATAACGTATGTCCAGAATAATATAAGTTATGGTAGAAATGGAGAACAGGTACAGATGGCCGGAATGTCTTCGCAATAATATTTTATAGTTGGCATTAGAATAAACGCGCATGTATTTATATTTGAAGATGCACGTAGGTTTAGAAAACAAGACTTAATGCATGTACTTGTATTCGAACACACAACATATTTCAAAGACACGACGTGCACTTATATTCAAATATGAAATGATCTTGGCAAAACTATCGCAACATATAATAAATAAATTTGAATATATAACGTTTTACTTTGCACCACTAATGGTATAGCTTAATTAATACATTACTATATCTGTATCATATTATTATTTAACGCGGCCTAATTTTATGCATTACATAAGAAACAATATAAATACATATCATTTAATTCGTCATGCGAGAATTCGAAGTTGTCACAGTTTTTCCGCATTGTCAATAGATCTATTTTCTTTTTTTGGTGTTAAATCGATTTAACAAATTGTTTTTTTTAGATGGGTATCTACAGTATTAGAATGGGAATAATTCAACATGGGATGCATCATATATAATGTATGAACTGCAAATTTTACATTATTATACAATTTCGAATGTGAATTATCACAAACCCGAATCTTTAAAGACACAACCTGATGACTGAGTTGTTTAAAGTATCATAGTGAGCGACAGAGTCACTAAAAATGAGGGTGGACTATAGCTTTCGAAAAAAAAGTGGATGCATTTATATTCGAACACAAAATCTTTAGAAAAACATCCACAAAACATGAGATTTTCACTTATAAGTGCATGCACGTTTATACGCGGGGATACGGTATGCACAGTCATAATTAGATCTTTTCAAATATAAAACACATTTTATTATATATCACAATAAAGTTTTCCTTACAGATGTTAATTCAGATACTACGCAACAGACAAAACAATTGCTTTGTATTTAAACTAAATTAAACAGAAACATGAGTATGTTCCTGAATAAGAAACTTTCCACCTCAATGAGTGATCTCGATGAAATTTATTCCACAAAAATGTGATAGCAGTGAGTGAATTACTAGTGTTGTTGCTTATCATCTCACTTTTCTTTGGTCACAAGAAAAATGAGATTATATTATATATATATATTATATTATATATATTATATTGATCACTGCGATCATTTTTTAAAAGGATGTGAAAACTTCTTCAGTGACCAAGATGACTTTTCTAGTGGCTGAGATAACTTTTTAAATGGCTGAGCATATATTTAATCGCCAACAACACTGACATTTATTAAATATGGTTGTTGTTGGCGACGAAAGATGTTTCGTGGAATTTATTGCAAATTGATTCATTTCGCCTGTCCGCACTCCGTCAACTATCTGCCTGCCTACGTTTTTAAATATTATATGTTTTTAAAGTAGTTTTTAGATTGCATCAATGAACAACACCCAATAAACACAAAACATTTGTATAACATTTATACAAATGTGTTTTGTTTACTAGGAGAGCCATTTACATTGTAATAGCTGATTGGTTAATGCATTGTCTATTGTCTTCTTCAGTGGCCAAGATCACTTTTGTAGTGCCTGAGACCACTTTTATAGTGGCTGTGATCGCTTCTCCAGTGGTCAAGATCATTTTTGTAGTGGCTGTGGACAAGATTAGTTTGTTTATGGCCAAGATCGCTTTTGTGGTTGCGGGGATAACTTTTAAAGTGGCTGTGATCACTTCTTGTGCGGCAAGATCAATTTTCTATCGGCTGAGATAACTTTTGAAGTGGCTCTGCTCACTTCTTTGGTGCCCAAGATAACCTTTGTGGTGGCTGAGGTAACTTTTAAAAAGACCGTGATGATTTCTTTAGTGGTCAAGATCACGTATGAAGCGGTGAAATAACTTTTAAAGTAGATGTCACCATTTGTTCTGGGCCAAGAGCACTTTTGTAGTGGCTGAGATAACGTTTAAAGTGGCTGTAATCACTTTTTCAGTGGTCAAAATCACTTTTTATGTAGTGACTGAGATCATTTTTAAAGTGGTTGTGATCACTTCTACGGTGGACAAGATCAGGTTGTTTGTGGCTGAGATAATCTTTGTGGTGGCTGAGATAACTTTTAATGTGGCTGTAATCACTTTTTCAGTGTCGTAAATCATCTCTGTACGGGCTGAGATAACATTTAAAGTGTCTGTGAGCACTTCTCCACATTTGTAGCGGCAAAAGTAACTTTCAAAGTGGTTGTGATGACATCGTCAGTGACCGTGATCAATATTGTAGTGGCTGTGATAACTTTTGAAGTGGCTGTGATGACTTCTCTAGTAGTCATGACCATTTTTATAGTGACCGAGATCACTTTTTATCCCCCGCTCGTAGGGGAAGGGGGATTTTAGTCGCTCCAGGATTCTGTCCGGCGTCTGGCGTCCGGCGTCACGTTTTCTTGTGGGCGCAATAACTCAAAAACTAATCGATAATTTTTTTTGAAATTTCAACATGACATTACTAGCAACATGGGGATGTGCAAGTGAATTTTTAAAGATGCTAACGAAATTCAAAATGGCCGCGAGCTGTCAACTCCAAAAAAATTGTGGGCGCAAAAACTCTAAAACTTGAAGTCAGAAATTATTCAAATTTTACTATCACACTCCCCAACATATAGAAATGTGCAGGTGACTTTTTCACGGTTTTACTGAAATTCAAAATGGCCGCCACGGATCAACTTCATTTTTTTGGTGGGCGCAAAAACTCAAAAAAATAGTTTGGTCATTTTTTTTAATTTTAACATCACATTCCTAGCAACTTTTGGATGTGCAATAGATTTTTTAAAGATGCTACCAAAATTCAAAATGACCGCCAGAAGTCAACTCCAAAATTGTTTGTGGGCGCAAAAACTTTTAAACTTAACGTCAGAAATTATTTAAATTTTACAATCACATTCCCTACAATATGGGGATGTGCAGGTGATTTTTTAAGGTTTTGTTGAAATTCAATATGACCGCCATGGATCAATTTTAATTTTTTTAAGGTTGCAAAAACTTAGTCGTAAATTATTCAAATTTTACAATCACATTCCCCACGATATGGAGATGTGCATGCGATTTTTTCAAGGTTTTACGGAAATTCAAAATGGCCGCCATGCTTGAACTTCATAATTTTTTGTAGGCGCAAAAACATGAAGTCAGAAATAATGTGCAGGTGATTTTACTGAAATTTAAGATGGCCACCACAAGTCGACTTTCTAAATATTTGTGACCGCAATAACTCTAGCCTAATTTATGGCGGGGGATGATATAGGTCTTCACTCCTCTTGTTTAGGGACTGACATTAGATCGTTACTTGCCAAGATCACTTTTGTAGCGGTTAAGATAACTTTTAAAGTGGCTGTGATCACTTCTTCAGTGGTCAAGATCGCTTTTGTAGTGCCTGAGATAACTTTAAAGTGGCTGTGATCACTGCGTCAGTGGCCAAGATCACTTTATAGTGGCATAGATATCTTTTTCAGTTGCTGACACGAGTTGGTTAGCGGCCATGATCACCTTTGTAGTGGCTGAGATAACTTTTAAAGTGGTTGTAACCATTTCTTCAGTGGCCAAGATCATCTTTGTAGTGGCTGAGATCACTTCCAAAGAGGCTGTGATCACTTCTTTAGAGGACAAGATCAGTTTGTTTGTGGCTGTGATCACCTTTGTGGTGGCTGAGAATGACTTTTAATGTGGCTGTGATCACTTGGTCAGTGACTAAGATCACTTTTGTAGTGGATGAGATAATTTTCAAAGTGGTTGTGATCACATCTTCCGTATCAAAAAAACTTTTGTAGCGGCTGAGATAACTTTTAAAGTGGCTGTGCTCGCTTAATTAGTGGCCAAGATCACTTTTGTAATGGTTAGGTTACTTTTTAATGTGGCTGTGGTCATTTCTTCAGTAGCCTAGTTCACTTTTGAGGCGGCTTAAAAACTTTTTTCGGTGGCTGACAACTGTTTGTTAGTGGCCAAAATCACCTTTGTAGTGACTCGGATAATTTTTAAAGAGGATGTTATCAATACATTTGTGGCCAAGATCACTTTTGCAGTGGTTTAGATACTTTTTAAAGTGGCTGTTATCAATTCTTCAGTGTCCAAGAGCACTTTTGTAGTGACTGAAACCATTTTTTAAGTGGCTGACATCATTTCGCTAGTGTTAAAGATTACTTTTGTAACGGCTGAGATAACTTTTAAAGTGGCTGTGATCACTTCTTCAGTGGTCAGGATCACTTTTGCAGTGGCTTAGATAATTTTTATTATGGCTGTGATCATTTCGTCAGTGTCCAAGATCACTCTGTAGGGGCTTAGAACTATATCAGGGGCTGACACCGGTTTGTTAGTGGCCAAGATCAGTTTGTTTGTGGCTGAGATCACCTTTTCGGTGGCTTAAATAACATTTTAGGTGGCCGTGGTCACTTCTTCAGTAGTCTAGTTCACTTTTGCAGTAGCTTAAATATTTTATTCGGTGGCTGACACCAGTTTTTTAGTGGCCAAGATCATTTTGTAGTAATTCAGATAATTTTTAAAGTGGAGGTTATCTATTCTTTTGTGTCCAAGATCACTTTTGTAATGACTGAGATCGCGTCTTAAGTGGCTGACATCAGTCTGCTAATGTCAAAGATTACTTTTGTACCGACTCAGGTAACTTTTAAAGTGGCTGTAATCACTTCTTCTGTGGCCAAGATCACTTTTGTGGTGGATGAGATGACTTTCAAAGTGGCTAATATAAATTATTCAGTGGTCAAGATCACTTTTGTAGTGACTGAAATCACTATTTCAGTGGTTGGCATCAGATTGTTTGTGGCCAAGATCACTTTCGTAGCTGCTGAGATAACTTTTAGTGCGGCTGTGATAACTTCTTCGTTGTTCAAGATCACTTATGTAGTGGCTGAGATAACTTTTAAAGTGGTTGTAATCACTTCGTCGGTGGCCAAGATAAGTTTTGCAGTGGATGGGACAATTTTTAAAGTGGCTGTGGTCACTTCTGTGGTGTCCAAGATTACTTTTGTAGTGGATGAGATAACCTTCAAAGTGGCTGTGATCACGCCTTCAGCCTAGGCTCCACTATGTGAAAGGAACACAAAATATTAAATTGAGATACTAACTTATTACTGCCTAGGCTTTTTTAGATGTGATAAGCTGGACTAGTCTTAATCTACCCTTCTTTTTTTAGAAATAAGCATATCCATCCATATCATACATGTAGTTTAGGCTAGTTCAAGGCTGGCTGGCTTAACCACAAAACTATGATAGGCCTATCCCATATTATCTTCTGATCTAACTGTACAGTAATTTACCAAAAATGGTTCTGATCATTTCCTAATATGTTTGAAACGCTGTTAGTGTTTTTCAAACATATTAGATCACTCTAATAATATTTTAATTGTGGTCACTAACTCACAGACTCTTTGGCTGTTCAGTTATCAACGATAGGCGTATTGAGCGAACTCACGTAAAATCATTTTTTTTTGTATTTACGGCATTAATTTGCATACTATTTTTACTGTATCACAGCAGAACACTCCGAGCATGGTCTTAGTGTCTTTATTGACCCTGAAACCATGGGTGTAGATACCATTTTTGTTGCGTGATCTGGGATATTGCTCAAGCCATAGATAGATAGATATTTTTCGGTAATGGCGGCGCTAATTTGCATACTAAATTTTCTGAAACACATCAGATCACCCTAAAAATAGTTTTATTGTCTTATTTGACTTATAATGGGTGTAGACATCATTATTATATTGTTAGCTGTGATATTGACCGAGCTATAATTAAATATACATTTTTCGATAATGGTGGTACAAATTTGTATAGAAATGACACGTGGGAGCTATTTCCAGCTTGTAGCTGGTTAACATAGCTAACCATTTTCTACGGGGTTTTTACAAGCTTGATACACCAAATAGAAGTATATTTCCGAGGGTGCACGGGAACACTCGCAAATATACTTAATCCCACTAGACTACACGTGTCGGGTTGCTTGAAAATGGTAATAACGGCATATAAATATACATTTTTTTGTTTTAAGGTATTCTATGCTAGCTAATATATTGATTTATTGGTAAAACACCAGCAACTGGTAACTTATAAACTGCCGGTCAATAATAAAAAAGACACGGCTTGGAAAACATTCACATTTTGTTTTTTTTCAAAACCATGTGGTTTTTAAAAATTAATCTAAATTTAGAAACAAATAGAAAATAAATTGAAAAATAAAACAGTGAGGCCCAAATCTTAACATAATTGTGTGTCATCAGATTTGTGATTTTATGTGAAATATATCTTCATAAGGAGTTGTGACAGATTGCTTGAGTTTTTTTATGCAAGAAAATCGCAAATAATGCATTTTTTTGAATAAACAGTACCCTATTCAAGGTTAGATTACAAAAATCCCTCTAGGCTGCGGCCTTAGCACCATCACTTTTCTGAATCCAGAGATGTTAAGCTTTAATTTTGTATATGACACATAATGTTACTTTTTGTGGCTGGGTACACTAAATATGCTTTTTGTGCCCTAGAGGTTATTCTGATATATTTTCTTATAGTATATTTAATCGCCACATGCTAGAATTAGATATTAGAAAAATAGTAGAAATAATGTGAATAATTGTATACATTGAAATACGACAATAGTTCCTTCGTTGCTTTATTTTCAATATGAGTTTATTCGAGTGAGGTGTAAGTCGACACGCTTTAGCCTCCACAGGGTCAGACTTATCAGAGTTTCAAGTAGCAACTCCTACACAGCTGGTCGCGAGACATTGTGTTGATTACATTACACTGCCGTGTTGATGGCAATTGTGGAGTAACAGTTCGTTTATAGAAATAACGCGCTCACAACTAACTCCGCGTCCCCACAAGTACAACTTTGTCATCAGGTAATAAAGATGTACTCCACCCTACTATTATAAAAGTTTAATAAGTGTAACATGTTTAAATATGTTTACAAGATACTAAATATAATGTATTTTATATGAGGTGTTATTATTTTATTTTATATCAAATGTCATTATACCGCTGTTCTATGTGTATCAAAAATTTCATTCTTGATTGGAATTGATAAGGAATTGACTTTTTAGGAATTGGCATTGAATTGGAATTGACTTTTCTTAAAACCAAAGGAATTGGAATTGACTCCGGAATTGATGGAAAGGAATTGGGATGGATTTTGAAATTGATGAAAAGGAATTGACCCCAACTCTGATTGGCAGCAATGTTGAACAGTTTGGGACAATGTAAATATGAACAAACAAAATGACTAACATACTGTTTCAAACGCGAGCTCCTGAATATTGACACTTGCCGAGAAAAATGTGTCGAGATAACAAGATACTGCTAATAGATTATAATGTGATATGATAATTTCGCTCTGGTCTTAATTGGCAGGCTAATAATATATACTGCAAACTAATTTTATAATCGTTCTCTCGTGCTTAGGTAAACTTTCCTTTCTTGAATATAAAACAAGCCTTCCAACACAAAATAGTCGATGAACAATGCTAGTTATCAGAATATTCGGACTAACAGTTCATTATTTATTCTGAGCAAAATGATACATTTATCAAGGCTTGACATACATTGAACAGGTGACTACAAACTCAACACAAGTTGATAAATCTCTTGGGTTAAGTTCAAGATCATATCGACTTATTAACAACTACAATAAGCGAAATTATATAATGATGTCTTACGGACACAACATTTGATCCCTAGGGCATTCTAGAGGATTTATTTTTAGTTGTGCAAATTGTTTGTGTATATAAGAGTTTTTTTGTTGATAATAGATCATTTTTACATTTTTCACATCAATAATAATTTAAAGTATTCGATTAGCCAAAATAAAATAAAAATGAAAAAAAATATTTCAACATCAACAAACTTCCGTCATAATAATCAGTACGGATTTAGAAAGGAACTAAATCAGCGGTCATAGAAGTAATTGACAGGATAACGTGTAGTATGGACAATGGCAAAATTCAATTTTAATATTTAACTCGATTTATAAAAAGCATTTGACACGCTCGATCATAATATTCTCATAGACAAAATAAAATTGTACGGTCTGACGTAATCTGCATGAAAGGAAACAATATGTTCAAATGAATGATGTACATTCTAACGCTACACTTACCTCTTGTGGAGTACATCAAGGTTCAATTATTGTTATTTGACTATTTATTATATATAAACGATATGTTATTAACAAGCTAATACTTTCAATTTATAATACATGCACATGATACAACGCCGATGATAAATTTAAATAAGTTTGATATAAATAACGAATTATAACAAATATTTATATGGCTAAAATTAAATAATTTTTCCTCGAATATAAGTAAAGCTAAATTCATGAGTTTTCATTACCCACGTAATGCTATTCCTAGTTGAGAAATAACAAATAAAAAACTAGAACGCGTAAATCGATACAATTTCCTTGGTCTGAAAATACATACCCAGCTTACCTGAAAAGATCACGTGAATAAAATATCAAATAAAATTGCAAAACAAACGTTTGGACTTAAACTTACTTAATACTAAACAATTAACGGTACTTCCACAATATATATATTTATTTGATTTAAAAACAAATCACAATATTCATCTGCGTAGCACTAGACAAAGACATATTCTTCCAGAGTAAAACACAAATTTGCAAAAAGGATGTATTAGATATTAATTTACAAGTCAAATAAATGTAACCCCAGCTCTGAATATATATCAAACAAACACTCTCAGTTACCTCAGTTACCTGGTTTCAAAATATCCAACCAGCTGTACTGTATTAAATTGTTATGTTTACAATCACATATACCATATGATATTCCATTTAAATAATTTCTAATATATGTTTTATATTATGATTGACGTCATGATTAATCTGTATCAGTGTTTTCTCTCATACCATAGTTTTGTGTAGAAAAATAATATATGGTTGGCGTTTTTTAGCTCAAAACCAGTAAAGCGTGGCCACCGTGCTAGCGATCATGAGGTCTTAGCGGTCTCCGGACTTAACTACTTTACTAAAATGTATCATGTATAACTTGTATTTCTATATGTCAAATACAATTACTGAACTTGACCTTGGCACTAAATGTTTTTATTGATTCATATCGCAAGCTTTAAATATCAAAAAGAAAGATTATAGTTCAAAAGCCATGTTCAATAATGCGTTTCATAAAAATAACAAATTTTGATTATTTAGAACTGACTAAAATCAGATAATGGTAATTTTATCCAAACAAGAAACAAAATAACATCCATTTTCATTCATATATTTTAATTTATAACAGACTAGTTTAATACCACCCGTGCCAAAGTTGAACAAGCACATATGTTTTCTTAATTTTACGGCCATCATCTTGGACCCCGTCGTTGAATATCAAAGAATTGAAATATTTCAATAAATTAATTGAAAATTAAGATAAAAGATTAGACACAAAACCGTGTTTGTAAGATTACTGTTAGGCAAACCATGTTAAATAGCGCATTTTATCACAGTTCATAGTTTTCTCGCGGCCATTTCTGTGACTGAATGAATACAGATTTTAAACGATGTTTTTCATTGGCTACACCTCTATATCTTCTATAATTCTTTTCTTTACGATGCATATCTTTCCACATATTTGTCAAACAATTATTCCAAGAGGGTTTATATTTTTTATGACGTTTTTTTTAGAAAAGGACGATGCCTCAGTATAATGACCACTGCGATCCATTTCTCCTAATATAGTTTTACATATTTTGTCATAGACTTCGTCAATTTCAACCTGTGTTTGTAAACATTGTTCTGTATCAGTTCATTTATTGCATAACGCCACACATCATTATTCATGAAGTCAGGTGGGGGCTAAGACAGCCTGTATTTGCGTACACGTGCATGCGAATTTATAACGCTCTGACCAGTGTCAGTATTATTTACCCTGTTGCATGTATAACTGTTGGTATGCTGATTTACATTACCACATGCTATATCCACAGTCACAACGGAATGGTCCGGTGCTTTACATTGAATGGACAGCATTTATATTATCAATTATATTGTTAACAACCCGCGCTGTGAATTGACTTACACTATTTAGACACTCTTGAGGTGTTAGGATGTAGTCCACTACTGACTGTCCTCTACATGAGATACATGTATAATTATCATTTACAGCCTGAAAACGACCATTAGTAATATACATTTTAGAATCTTTCAAGAATGCTATTAGATCTTGCCCATAACTATTTCTACTTTTATCGATTACTTTGCGATCAGAAATATCGTCAAGTCCATTAATAACATCTGGCATATCACCCACCAGGGCATTAAAATCGCCACATAACAATATGTTATCACATTCAGACCCTCTATACAATTCACTCACATATTGTGAGCTTCAAGTTAGATAGTTACTTGCGATGTTACTTGCTAGACGTTATACAACTTGATATAATTTGTACTTTAAACATGTTTTAAAGGTATTTTTTTCAACAAACTGATAACTTTTTTGTTCTTCTCTTCATTTCTCATAATAGACCAGAACTGGAGCTTTAAATCATATTCAACTGCGCAGTACTACGGTCACATATACGGCAGAACAAGTCGCGAAGTTGGTCTACTTATTGGCACCTCCCAATGGCTTAAACATGCTGACATTAGGGTGTAGGCCAGCATTAACAACTGACCCACCAAATCACCGACCAACAGTGAGGACCATGGTACTTAATACATGTTACATACACATCTCTGATATAGTCATGCTGACAGAACATCTGGAAGTGGAGAGAATAGTGATTCTCAGATCAACACTATGTGTTGATGGCAAGGCAAGTGGACTATACTATAATTATATATATATGTTCATCGTCAAGCAAAGGAAACAATTTAACACAGACAGCTGTAAAGATAGAATATTCTCTATATAAATTTAATAAATAATTAATGCAAGTTATTTGCAACCACAAAGCCATCAATTTAATACATCTATTCAAGCATGTTTTATATATGTTTTAGAATGGAGAAAGTTTCAAGTTCAAAGAAATGTATCTTACTCGAAACGTGACACATTCTTGAAATACTTCAAGGAATTGGCTTCATTGCGAATTTCAGAAGACGCGAGGAAAGATTTCAATAGTGAAGGTGAGGAAGGAATACAAGAACCACCGAGAAAAAGACGTACTGAGAGTAGTAATGCTTTGTATTCCCATATACAAAATCAATCGGAACGAATAGCGAGAAAAATGTTTCTTGTAAATGCAAATAACAGTCCCATAGATGTCAAAGAAATAAGTAAATACTTATCTTGTGTCAACAAATCATCGCTAGATGACAGTGAAGCCGAGGAACATCTTGCTACGGCATGTCTCAGAGGACAGATACATATTTTATCAGTTGCAAGAACGAGTATCACAATATTGGAGGAAATATCAAATTCAATAGAAACATTGAGCATCTGCATTGAGAGCAGCCTGAAAGATGATGATGACGATCCACAGCCACCATCTGGAAACGCTGAACAGGTAAAACTTCCATCACAAAGGCTTGTATAAAGCTTTAATCACAAAGTCTTGTACAAAGCTTCCACCACAACCGCTTGTACAAAGCTTCCACCACAAAGGCTTGTACAAAGCTTCCACTACAAAGGCTTGTACAAAGCTTCCACCACAAAGTCTTGTACAAAGCTTCCACCACAAAGGCTTGTACAAAGCTTCCATCACAAAGTCCTGTACAAAGCTTCCACCACAAAGTCTTGTACAAAGCTCCCACCACAAAGGCTTGTACAAAGCTTCCATCACAAAGGCTTGTACAAAGCTTCCACCACAAAGGCTTGTACAAAGCTTATATCACAAAGGCTTGTACAAAACTTCCATCACAAAGGCTTGTACAAAGCTTCCACCACAAAGGCTTGTACAAAGCTTCCACCAAAAAGGCGTGTACAAAGCTTCCACCACAAAGGCTTGTACAAAGCCTCCACCACAAAATCTTGTACAAAGCTTCCACCAAAAAGGCTTGTACAAAGCTTCCACCACAAAGGCTTGTACAAAGCCTCCACCACAAAGGCTTGTACAAAGCTTCCACCCCAAAGGCTTGTACAAAGCTTCCATCACAAAGGCTTGTACAAAGCTTCCACTACAAAGGCTTGTACAAAGCTTCCACTACAAAGGCTTGTACAAAGCTTCCACCAAAAAGGCTTGTACAAAGCTCCCACCACAAAGGCTTGTACAAAGCTTCCACCACAAAGGCTTGTATAAAGCTTCCATCACAAAGGCTTGTACAATGCTTCCATCACAAAGGCTTGTACAAAGCTTCTATCACAAAGGCTTGTACAAAGCTTCCACTACAAAGGCTTGTACAAAGCTTCCACCACAAAGGCTTGTACAAAGCTTCCATCACTAGCTATGCGAAGTTGCTAATGTTTACGTTTAATTAGTAGTCGATGTGTCAAAAACAGTGTTCAACCCATTTGATGTATAATACTAAAAAAATAATGGCAGTCGTAGTAAAATAATGTCTAATGTTTATTTAGGCAACAATGTGATGCAGTAAACACAGTGTAGTCAATTGATAAGATGAATTATGTAGGCTAAAGATGATGACGTGAGCGTGGGGTGGGAGGCCATGGTCACTGGTGGGTTATTGAGATACTTTAGACATATTCATTTATTCGTATGAATATCATATTATATTTACATATACATTTCAGTAATATTATTATGCATTTTAAATTATTACAGGCATGCTACTTTCTTATCAAATATATGTAAGGCAATGTATTTCGTTTGTGGGGCGGTTCGTGTTCAGCGAATATACTAGCTATAACCATGATAACTCTATATATACGGAGTTCAAACTGTTCAAAGGCCTGGCCTGGGCAATAATGTCTATGATAATGTACACTATGAAGAAGGCATGCAAATAAGAGTGAGGCATAGTCCCGACTTCGGGATTCATTCTGTCGCGATACTTTCATGATTGTGCAGAAAGCGACGTAAAGCTATATTCACTCATTCACTCATTAGGTATAGGTTTCTACGTCTTTTTAGTATGTTTCGCTATTCGCAGATGTCATCGGCAATATTAAAAACACACCAAGAAATTCTTAAATAGCCTTGAAACAATCTTAGGCTTAAATAAAGGCTTAAATATAAAGGGATGTTAATGATGATAGTCACACTTATTCAGTAAGAGAACCGTAGGTCATCTGTTGCTCTCAATAGTGCATAATAAGTTATATTTTAATCCATTTTATTATCCGACTTTTACGTCATGATTCAGCGTTACATTATCGTCATTCTGATTAAACAGAATGCCCTCTCGACGCTGCATCACTGGCGGTTAATTACAATAGAGGCATGGGACACTGTTGCACTTGTTACATTTTGATATGTAACACTCCTATGTTTGTAAATATTATTTGTAATAAGTATTATTTGTACTATATAGATATAGATCTGTATCTATTAACAGCTCGTGTTATAGCATTCAACCAAAATTATAGTAAGTTCTATTTCATCTTATTTAGGCCTACACAACTTACGGGGGTCCCGTTTTATACCTTATGTATACTGTTTGTTTTAGTTTTTCCCATCACAAGTTATTGTTAATAATTGGTATTACCTAGCGTTGCAATTTATTTTGTATAAATATATGTTCTCATGCTTTATCTAAAATATCAAGTCGGGGGAATAGCCCTACTCTTATCCCATAAATTCAGGGCCGAGGTTACAACCTAGTATCTAGCACCACACATAAATAATCATCGGGGTCAGCCATTTATTCATGGAAGTGTAGGTTAACTGATATTGTTTGAATTACAGGTCGGTCAATGTCAAATGGTGACGTCTTTGGGTCCTAATCGACGCCTAGCTGCAAAAAACGTTGATATTATGGCCTTGATTATGGAAGAATATGGGAGATGTTCTAATTTACCATCAGTACCAGTGAGTCTTAAGCACTATTTTAACGGTAGATGATTTTCATATCAGATGAAGAAATGAACATGAATTTATATATAAAATAAATGAAGCGTGTTTTATTTTATTTTTATTTGTGGGTTATATTTGGCTCCATGTGAGACTACTTGTTCCGGAGCCCATAAAGGGACTTTTTTTAAGTGTGGTGTTTTTTATCTCATTTGTATGAAGTAATATTTCATTTGTACAAAATAATAATTTTGTACAAAATATTATTTCGTTTCTACGAAATATTATTTCGTAGAAACGAAATATTATTTCGTTTCTACGAAATAATATTTCCTACAAAAGAAATGTTATTTCGTACAAACGAAATAATATTTCTTACTAACGAAATAATATTCGTACACCCGAAGTAATAATTTCATACAGACGAAATACTACATCGTACAAATCGTACAAATAAATAATATTTCGTACAATCAAAATAATATTTTTCACAAACGAAATAATATTTCGTACAAACGAAATAATTTTGTACAAACGATATACCATTTCGTACAAACGGGATATTTTTCGGACAAACTAAATAATATTTTGTACAAACGAAATAATATTCGTACAAACGAAATATTAATTCGTACAGCCGAAAGACTATATCGGACAAACAAAATCATATTTCGTACAATGGAAATAATATTTTGTACAAACGTACTAATATTTAGTACAAACGAAATATAATATAGTACAAACAAGATTATATTTCGTACAAGCAAACTAATATTTCGTATAAACGAAATCTTTTTGCACAAACGAAATAATATTTCGTAAAAATAAAATCTTATTTCCTACAGACGAAATGATATTTCATACAAACGAAATCATTTATCGTACAAACGAAATATTACTTCGCACAAACGAAATAATATTTCGTACAAACGAGATCACATTTTACAATCGAAATAATATTTCGTACAAACGAAATAATATTCCGTACAAACGAAGTAATAATTCGTACAGACGAAATACTACATCGTACAAACGAAATAATATTTCATACAATCGAAATAATATTTCAAACAAACGAAATAATATTCCGTACAATCGAAATAATATTTCTTGCTAACGAAATAATATTTCGTACAATCGACATAACATTCCATACAAACAGAATAATATTTTGTACAAACAAATTTATTTCGTACAAACGATATACCACTTCGTACAAACGAAATATTTTTTTCGGACAAACTTGATAATATTTCGTACAAACTTGATAATATTTCGTACAAACGAAATAATAGTACGTAAAAACGAGATCCCTTCGTACAATCAAAATAATGTTTTGTACAAACGAAATCATTTTGTACAAACAATATACCATTTCACACAAACGAAATATTTTTTTCTGACAAACAAAATAATATTTTGTAAAAACAAAATAATATTTCGTATAAACGAAATCATTTCCTACAAACGAAATAATATTTCGTACAAACAAAATATTAATTCGTACAAACAATATATTATTTCGTACAAACGAAACCATTTCGTCCAAACGATATATTTTTTCGTACAAACAAAATATTTTTCGTACAAGCTAAATAATGTATAGTACAAGCGAAATAATATTGCGTACAAACCAAATTTTATTTCATACAAACGAAATAATATTTTGTACAAACGAAGTATTATTTCGTACAAACTGAATGATATTTTGTACAAACGAAATATTATCTTGTACAAACGAAATATTATTTCTTACAATCGAAATAATATTTCGTATTAACGAAACGAGCAAACGAAATAATATTTCGTACAAACGAGATCAGACAAAAAAAATTATACAAGCAAATACAATTTCGTAGAAACAAAATAAGATTTTGGACAAACAAAATAATATATAGTACAAACGAAATAATATTTCAAAACAAACGAATTAATATTTCGTACAAACAAAATCACTTCGTACAATCGATACTATATTCCGTATAAACAAAATAATATTTCGTACAAACGAAATATTATTTCGTAAAAACGAAATAATACATCGTACAAGTAAAATTATATTACGTACATACGAAATAATATTTCGTATAAACGAAATCACTTCGAACAATCGAAATATTACTTTGTACAAACGAAATCATTTCAAACAAATTAAATAATATTTCGCACAAACGAAAAATTATATCGTACAAACGAGATTATATTTCGTATAAACAAAATAATATCTCGTATAAACGATATCGTTTTGCACAAACGAAATAATATTTTGTACAAACGAAATTTTATTTCGTACAGACGAAGTAATATTTCATACAAACGAAATAATTTATCGTACAAACGAAATAATAGTTCGCTCAAACGAAATAATATTTCGTACAAACGAAATAAAATTTCGTACAAACGATATCACTTCGTACAATCAAAATATTATTTTGTACAAAATAAAAATTATTTCATACAAACGAATAATACTTCGTACAAATGAAATAATATTTTGTACAAACGAAATACTATAAAGTAAAAACAAAATAATACTTCGTATTAGCAAAATAATTGTTTGTACAAACGATATCACTTCGTTCAATCGAAATAACGGTTAGTACAAACCAAAAAATATTTCCTACAAAGTAAATATTGTTTCATTCAAACGAAATAATATCTCGTACAAACAAAAGAATATTTCGTACAAACAAAATGACTTCATACAATCGATATAATATTTTGTACAAACGAAAAATTATTTCGTACAAACAAAATCATTTCGTACAAACGGTAAAAGATTTCGTACAAACAAAATATTTGTTCGTACAAACTAAATCACGGTTCGTCTACACGAAATATTATTTCATACAAACGAGATTATATTTCGTACAAACGAACTAATATTTCTTGAAAATGAAATCTTTTTGCACAAGCGGAATAATATCTCTTAAAAACGCAATATTATCTCGTACGGAAGAAATAATATTTCATTCAAACGAACTAATATATCGTACAAACGAAATAATATTTCGTAGAAACGAAATTATCTTTCGTACAAACGAAATATTATTTTATAGAAATTAAATAATATTTCGTACAAAGTAAAAGTATTTCGTACAAACGAAATAATTTATCGTACAAACAAAGTAATATTTCGTACAGACGAAATAATATTTCGTACAAACGATATCACGATATCACTCCTACAATCGAAATAATATTTCGTACAAATGAAATAATATTTCGTACAAATAAAATAATATTTTTACAAATGAAATAATTTCGTACAAACGAAGTAATATTTCGTACAAATGAAATATTATTTCGTACAAACGTAATCGTACAAACGATATAATATTTCGCACAAATAAAATATTCTTTCGTACAAGCTAAATAATATTTCGTACAAACGAACTATGTTTTCGTACAAACGAGACCAATTTCGTACAAACGAGCTAATTTTTCGTACAAACGAAATCATTTCGTACAAGCGGAATAATATTTCGTATTAACGAAATCAATTCGTACAACAAACTAATATTCCGTATAAACGAAATAATATTTCGTACAAATGCAAATATATTTCGTATGAACGAAATATTTTTTTGTAACAGCGAAATAATATCTCCTATATTTCCTATTACCTATTGTACGGTGAAGAAACATACTAATAATATTTCGTACAAGCAAAATAATATTTCGTACAAACGAATTAATAAATTGTACAAGCGAAATATTATTTTGTACAAACCAAGTATTTCGTACAAACGATATCATTTCATACAAACGAAATAATATTTCGTACAAACAAAATATTAATTCGTACAAACAATATATTATTTCGTACAAACGAAACCATTTCGTCCAAACGATATATTTTTTCGTACAAACAAAATATTTTTCGTACAAGCTAAATAATGTATAGTACAAGCGAAATAATATTGCGTACAAACCAAATTTTATTTCATACAAACGAAATAATATTTTGTACAAACGAAGTATTATTTCGTACAAACTGAATGATATTTTGTACAAACGAAATATTATCTTGTACAAACGAAATATTATTGCTTACAATCGAAATAATATTTCGTATTAACGAAACGAGCAAACGAAATAATATTTCGTACAAACGAGATCAAACAAAAAAAATTATACAAGCAAATACTATTTCGTAGAAACAAAATAAGATTTTGGACAAACAAAATAATATATAGTACAAACGAAATAATATTTCAAAACAAACGAATTAATATTTCGTACAAACAAAATCACTTCGTACAATCGATACCATATTCCGTATAAACAAAATAATATTTCGTACAAACGAAATATTATTTCGTAAAAACGAAATAATACATCGTACAAGTAAAATTATATTACGTACATACGAAATAATATTTCGTATAAACGAAATCACTTCGAACAATCGAAATATTACTTTGTACAAACGAAATCATTTCAAACAAATTAAATAATATTTCGCACAAACGAAAAATTATATCGTACAAACGAGATTATATTTCGTATAAACAAAATAATATCTCGTATAAACGATATCGTTTTGCACAAACGAAATAATATTTTGTACAAACGAAATTTTATTTCGTACAGACGAAGTAATATTTCATACAAACGAAATAATTTATCGTACAAACGAAATAATAGTTCGCTCAAACGAAATAATATTTCGTACAAACGAAATAAAATTTCGTACAAACGATATCACTTCGTACAATCAAAATATTATTTTGTACAAAATAAAAATTATTTCATACAAACGAATAATACTTCGTACAAATGAAATAATATTTTGTACAAACGAAATACTATAAAGTAAAAACAAAATAATACTTCGTATTAGCAAAATAATTGTTTGTACAAACGATATCACTTCGTTCAATCGAAATAACGGTTAGTACAAACCAAAAAATATTTCCTACAAAGTAAATATTGTTTCATTCAAACGAAATAATATCTCGTACAAACAAAAGAATATTTCGTACAAACAAAATGACTTCATACAATCGATATAATATTTTGTACAAACGAAAAATTATTTCGTACAAACAAAATCATTTCGTACAAACGGTAAAAGATTTCGTACAAACAAAATATTTGTTCGTACAAACTAAATCACGCTTCGTCTACACGAAATATTATTTCATACAAACGAGATTATATTTCGTACAAACGAACTAATATTTCTTGAAAATGAAATCTTTTTGCACAAGCGGAATAATATCTCTTAAAAACGCAATATTATCTCGTACGGAAGAAATAATATTTCATTCAAACGAACTAATATATCGTACAAACGAAATAATATTTCGTAGAAACGAAATTATCTTTCGTACAAACGAAATATTATTTTATAGAAATTAAATAATATTTCGTACAAAGTAAAAGTATTTCGTACAAACGAAATAATTTATCGTACAAACAAAGTAATATTTCGTACAGACGAAATAATATTTCGTACAAACGATATCACGATATCACTCCTACAATCGAAATAATATTTCGTACAAATGAAATAATATTTCGTACAAATAAAATAATATTTTTACAAATGAAATAATTTCGTACAAACGAAGTAATATTTCGTACAAATGAAATATTATTTCGTACAAACGTAATCGTACAAACGATATAATATTTCGCACAAATAAAATATTCTTTCGTACAAGCTAAATAATATTTCGTACAAACGAACTATGTTTTCGTACAAACGAGACCAATTTCGTACAAACGAGCTAATTTTTCGTACAAACGAAATCATTTCGTACAAGCGGAATAATATTTCGTATTAACGAAATCAATTCGTACAACAAACTAATATTCCGTATAAACGAAATAATATTTCGTACAAATGCAAATATATTTCGTATGAACGAAATATTTTTTTGTAACAGCGAAATAATATTACCTATATTTCCTATTACCTATTGTACGGTGAAGAAACATACTAATAATATTTCGTACAAGCAAAATAATATTTCGTACAAACGAATTAATAAATTGTACAAGCGAAATATTATTTTGTACAAACCAAATATTTCGTACAAACGATATCATTTCATACAAACGAAATAATATTTTGTACAAGCGAAATATTATTTTGTACAAACCAAATATTATTTTTTACAAACGAAATATACTTGTACAAACGAAATAG
Source organism: Flabesymbios commensalis (assembly GCA_964017125.1). NCBI lineage: Eukaryota > Metazoa > Annelida > Polychaeta > Terebellida > Flabelligeridae > Flabesymbios > Flabesymbios commensalis. The sequence continues at coordinate 12,021,362 of OZ024910.1, read as the reverse complement.
TATCTCGTGCAAACGAAATATTATTTCGTACAAATGAAATTATTTCCTACAAACGAAATAATATTTGGTACAAACGAACTAATATCTCGTACAATCGAAATAATATTTCGTACAAACGATATCATTTCATACAAACGAAATAATATTTTGTACAAACGAAATATTATTTTGTACAAACGAAATATTATTTCTTTCAAACGAAATATTTTCGTACAAACGAAATAATATCTCGTGCAAACGAAATATTATTTCGTACAAATGAAATTATTTCGTACAAACGAAATAATGTTTAATACAAACGAACTAATATATCGTACAATCGAAATAATATTTCGTACAAACGAAATCATATTTCGTACAAACGATATCATTTAGTACAAATTAAATAATATTTCGTACAAACGAATTAATAAATTGTACAATCGAAATAATATCTCGTACAAACGAAATAATATTTCGTACAAACGATATCATTTCATACAAACGAAATAATATTTTGTACAAGCGAAATATTATTTTGTACAAACCAAATATTATTTCTTACAAACGAAATATACTTGTACAAACGAAATAGTATCTCGTGCAAACGAAATATTATTCCGTACAAATGAAATTATTTCCTACAAACGAAATAATATTTGGTACAAACGAACTAATATCTCGTACAATCGAAATAATATTTCGTACAAACGATATCATTTCATACAAACGAAATAATATTTTGTACAAACGAAATATTATTTTGTACAAACGAAATAATATTTCTTTCAAACGAAATATTTTCGTACAAACGAAATAATATCTCGTGCAAACGAAATATTATTTCGTACAAATGAAATTATTTCGTACAAACGAAATAATGTTTAATACAAACGAACTAATATATCGTACAATCGAAATAATATTTCGTACAAACGAAATCATATTTCGTACAAACGATATCATTTAGTACAAATTAAATAATATTTCGTACAAACGCAATATAATTTGGTACAAATGATATAATAATTCGTACAAACGATATATTTTTTCGTACAAACAAAATATTTTTCGTACAAGCTAAATAATGTATAGTACAAGCGAAATAATATTGCGTACAAACCAAATTTTATTTCATACAAACGAAATAATATTTTGTACAAACGAAGTATTATTTCGTACAAACTGAATGATATTTTGTACAAACGAAATATTATCTTGTACAAACGAAATATTATTTCTTACAATCGAAATAATATTTCGTATTAACGAAACGAGCAAACGAAATAATATTTCGTACAAACGAGATCAAACAAAAAAAATTATACAAGCAAATACAATTTCGTAGAAACGAAATAAGATTTTGGACAAACAAAATAATATATAGTACAAACGAAATAATATTTCAAAACAAACGAATTAATATTTCGTACAAACAAAATCACTTCGTACAATCGATACCATATTCCGTATAAACAAAATAATATTTCGTACAAACGAAATATTATTTCGTAAAAACGAAATAATATATCGTACAAGTAAAATTATATTACGTACATACGAAATAATATTTCGTATAAACGAAATCACTTCGAACAATCGAAATATTACTTTGTACAAACGAAATCATTTCAAACAAATTAAATAATATTTCGCACAAACGAAACATTATATCGTACAAACGAGATTATATTTCGTATAAACAAAATAATATCTCGTATAAACGATATCGTTTTGCACAAACGAAATAATATTTTGTACAAAAGAAATCTTATTTCGTACAGACGAAGTAATATTTCATACAAACTAAATAATTTATCGTACAAACGAAATAATAGTTCGCTCAAACGAAATAATATTTCGTACAAACGAGATCACTTCGTACAATCGAAATAGAATATTGTACAAACGAAATAATATCTCGTACAAGCGAAATATTATTTCGTACAAACAAAATAATATTTCGTACAAATGAAATATTATTTCATACAAACGGAATAATATTTCGAACAAACGAAATAATATTTCGAACAAACGAAATAATGTAGTGTACATTCAAAATAATATTTCGTACAAACGAAATAAAATTTCGTACAAACGATATCACTTCGTACAATCAAAATATTATTTTGTACAAAATAAAAATTATTTCATACAAACGAATAATACTTCGTACAAATGAAATAATATTTTGTACAAACGAAATACTATAAAGTAAAAACAAAATAATACTTCGTATTAGCAAAATAATTGATTGTACAAACGATATCACTTCGTTCAATCGAAATAACGGTTAGTACAAACGAAAAAATATTTCCTACAAAGTAAATATTGTTTCATTCAAACGAAATAATATCTCGTACAAACGAAAGAATATTTCGTACAAACAAAATGACTTCATACAATCGATATAATATTTTGTACAAACGAAAAATTATTTCGTACAAACAAAATCATTTCGTACAAACAGTAAAAGATTTCGTACAAACAAAATATTTGTTCGTACAAACTAAATCACGCTTCGTCTACACGAAATATTATTTCATACAAACGAGATTATATTTCGTACAAACGAACTAATATTTCTTGAAAATGAAATCTTTTTGCACAAGCGGAATAATATCTCTTAAAAACGCAATATTATCTCGTACGGAAGAAATAATATTTCATTCAAACGAACTAATATATCGTACAAACGAAATAATATTTCGTAGAAACGAAATTATCTTTCTTACAAACGAAATATTATTTTATAGAAATTAAATAATATTTCGTACAAAGTAAAAGTATTTCGTACAAACGAAATAATTTATCGTACAAACGAAGTAATATTTCGTACAGACGAAATAATATTTCGTACAAACGATATCACGATATCACTCCTACAATCGAAATAATATTTCGTACAAATGAAATAATATTTCGTACATATAAAATAATATTTTTACAAATGAAATAATTTCGTACAAACGAAGTAATATTTCGTACAAATGAAATATTATTTCGTACAAACGTAATCGTACAAACGATATAATATTTCGCACAAATAAAATATTCTTTCGTACAAGCTAAATAATATTTCGTACAAACGAACTATGTTTTCGTACAAACGAGACCAATTTCGTACAAACGAGCTAATTTTTCGTACAAACGAAATCATTTCGTACAAGCGGAATAATATTTCGTATTAACGAAATCAATTCGTACAACAAACTAATATTCCGTATAAACGAAATAATATTTCGTACAAATGCAAATATATTTCGTATGAACGAAATATTTTTTGTAACAGCGAAATAATATCTCCTATATTTCCTATTACCTATTGTACGGTGAAGAAACATACTAATAATATTTCGTACAAGCAAAATAATATTTCGTACAAACGAATTAATAAATTGTACAAGCGAAATATTATTTTGTACAAACCAAATATTTCGTACAAACGATATCATTTCATACAAACGAAATAATATTTTGTACAAGCGAAATATTATTTTGTACAAACCAAATATTATTTCTTACAAACGAAATATACTTGTACAAACGAAATAGTATCTCGTGCAAACGAAATATTATTTCGTACAAATGAAATTATTTCCTACAAACGAAATAATATTTGGTACAAACGAACTAATATCCCGTACAATCGAAATAATATTTCGTACAAACGATATCATTTCATACAAACGAAATAATATTTTGTACAAACGAAATATTATTTTGTACAAACGAAATATTATTTCTTTCAAACGAAATATTTTCGTACAAACGAAATAATATCTCGTGCAAACGAAATATTATTTCGTACAAATGAAATTATTTCGTAGAAACGAAATAATGTTTAATACAAACGAACTAATATATCGTACAATCGAAATAATATTTCGTACAAACGAAATCATATTTCGTACAAACGATATCATTTAGTACAAATTAAATAATATTTCGTACAAACGCAATATAATTTGGTACAAATGATATAATAATTCGTACAAACGAAATAATATTTCGTACAAACGAAATGATATTTCGTACGTACAAATAAAATAATATTTTGTCCAAACGAAATAAAAAAAAATCACCAAACTTATTGTCCCTTTTTGGGCTCCATATATGGGGATGATCATGTGACAAAAATATAAATAATTTGGAATTCAACATCATAAAATGGTTGTCACAATACCTTTTTTTCAATTTGTCTTGCGATTAGACAATATGAAGGATCGAGATTGAATGAAGGAAAACATGTTTAAAACATCAATCATAAAATTATATAGAGAATATATATTCAGATTAGCTTCAAGATTATTTACTGTCATAAATTTACATCAGCAAAAATAGGCATTATGTACTGATGATAATAATAATATTATTATTAATAAGTATTAGTAGTAGTAGTAGTAGAAGTAGTAGAAGTAGTAATTCACAAAGTCATTCATGAGCCAGCATCATATTTAGAAAGTTTTCTATATCAACTTAAGTTTTAGACAAAATCTCCTGAACCCTGTCAGCGTAGAGATTAACTTTAATTGGGATATAAACTTGACAAACCCTGTGGTCTTCATGTTTAATACAAAAATATTTCAGCTTTGTAAGAGTTAAAGTAGATGAGTCGTCATGATTTGCTGAGTACAGATAGTGGGCTCACCCGCATGCGCAGCACGGTCACCGTCCACAGAAGTGGGATCCACCACAATGTAAATATTATGTTTTAGTGAAATAACATGACCCAACAGCTTCTTTTTGATATGAACAGATAGGCCTATATTTGTTAACAAAAAAACGAATCTAAGTCTTTGGTTTTGAAAAATACATTTTCTTACAAAATAATTAAATTATTATTGTTAAGTTAGTGGTTTTTATCACGTTTCAGTCATGCTGAAATGTGTATTAACTGCATACAAACCTATTAGCTGCATAATAGCAGCGATTAAAAGACAATAACTGGTTCAACTACGACTACATTTAAAAACATTTAAAATGTTTTATTTTATCACACAGTATCGTGGTTTGGTGGTAGACATGTAGAGTAACATTCCGTCTGGGCAGGACCTTGCCAGAATTATTGTGATGTACAAACAAATGGGGTATTGGGATGATTGCTAGTAGTACTATTTTTCGCCCCCATACGGGGAGAGTCACAGGGATCTGTTCTATCTGTCGCATGATTTATGGTATGGTACGGAATCACTAGTCTACAGCAATCATCCAAGGGAAACTGCAGCCTCCACGAGTATGGCCATAATCTTCGGGCGGATTGCCAGTGGCTTACCCTGGTTCCTCCGTTCGACAACAGTGCTAATGCAGCTCCGACATCAGTACAGGCACTAGTGTAGGCCATGGTAGCCTTGAAACAACCGTAAATAGAGTGTTAGACATTATGTGTCTCACTTAGGCTGAATGGACTTAATAACCCTTAGCCATTGTTACTATGGGGACTATCCGACCCGAGGAAAGCGGAGCTGTGCGAAATGTCACGGAGCTTCAGCATTAAATTGCATAGCGAAACCCAAGTCTCCGGCCGTCAGGGCATGTCTGGGGGTAAATCGTCTAGACATGGTCAGAACCCCTTATCAGGCGAGCGAGGGAAAACGCTCTCAATAACCCACCATTCCCATAATCATCTGTACATTGTTCATCTCATCAATTGACTACAACGTTTCTATCGTATTACAATGTCACTTAAATGACCATTTGGGTCGAAAAGTGACGTAAAACAATAATTTACTACTACTACTACCAACAGGAAAATAAAGCGTGGGCCTACGGTGAGTGTTGTATGCTATTCGTGTTTTACAGGTCAATCAGAGTGTAGACGAGCTTGATCTGAAATGTTGTGTCAGTTTGTCTTCTCTGGTCAAGCTGATCAGTAGACTTAGTGGCTCGCAGGTTCTGGTACTTTCTCCTACATGCGATTTGATTAATATACCAACGTACACTGCTCCACCTGGACAAAAACAACTGGTGAGTAAAACAAAGTATATGATTAAACATATTCCGTCTCATCTGTCTTACCCGGCATCAATTTGTTGATAATATCAACTAATTGATGCCGGTGTAGCCGTTTCAACGTAGGCCTATCCTCCCCCGTTTCAGCATACCAGGGGTACGTTGAAACTAGTTTCAGCTTACCGGACGGTACCCCCGTTATGCTGAAACTGGAAAAAGGCCAGTTCAAAACTAGTTTCAAAGTGCCACTTGTATTTTGAAACTGGAAAAATCTACTTTTAATTGCCCCAGGGCCTACATAGGCCTACCAACTATTATTATTGCTAACTTTTTAAGTACCGCTATACCTACATTAAAGTAGGTTGGTTGCAATGCTTCGATGAATAGGCCTACACTTGTTTGGCCCACCTACATGCACAGCATGGTCAACGTCCACATGGGTGAGGATCGCAGCCATGATTAAGTGAATCAAAACAAACCAACTGCTTTAAATTAAACATAGTCCAGTCAAATATATTTGTTCCGAAACGTAGTATTATAGTTTAGGAATATAAATACTATTATGAATATTGCATATATTTTTCAGATTATGGATCTCGTTCAAGGGTCTAATGTTTACTGTTTATGTGCGTTCGTTTTTCTATGCGCAGGAAATGTTGTTGTGGTGTCATAGATGGCTGGCATTGCGTATATGTTGAAGGCATGTGTGCAAGATAGGCCTCTATGCGGGTGTCATCTGCACTAACCCCTTAAACTCTCTGGTTATTGCATTAACCGCTTAAGTTCCCTGGTTATTTGCATTAACTCTTTATGCTCCCTCTTTATCTGGATTAACCTACTAAGATCAATCTGTTGTTATTTTATTTTTGAAAATAAATTTATAGTACTACTAAAATAAAACAGGCGGAAAGGTAGATAACGTCACATCTACAATAGATAAGTCGATCATTAATAACGGCAATGAGAGCGCGAGGCTTTTTTTGTTAGTTACCCCCAGAGATCATAAGGTTATATGGTGATTAATGTGGTTCCATACATCGTCCTAACAACATTTTCTTCGTTAGTTGCCATAGAAATCAAAGGGTTATATGTAGATGAAAGTGTTTCGAGACCTCGCGCTAAATATGAAGATTAAAGTGTCTCAAAAATTCTCCTATATGATAATTTTATTATCATTGAAAGTTAACCAATGTGGGGGTAATTTGAAACTAGAGTGGATAACTTGAAACTAGTTTCAGATTACCTGTTACAGCGGCTTTAGATCTGAAATATCGAATAATTTATGTGAATGTGTGTGAAATTATATAATAACCCAAATATTTGCTTTGACCTACAGGCTTGTATTAATTATTATGTTAACTATGCACATGGTAAAGCTGAATAAATATAATACCTATTGTTTCAGGTTGTTTCCTTAAAAGTGAACAACAAATTAAGTATTGAAAACTTAGATGCACTCATCTGCCAAGTACATCCTAAAAATCTTACACTTGGCAGCGGCAGTCATATAATAGAGGGTCCCTGTGATGTGACGTGTGAGGGAGACACATATACCTCTCTACCTAACGTAGAAACTGTGGTAGGTTATAATTATATACTTATATCCATGCCTGTCTATCTGTCTGTCTGTCTGTCTGTCTGTCTCTCTGCAGGTGCCTGCCTGCCTGTCTTCTTGTTATCTGTTTGCCTGCATATATGCCTGCAGGCCTGTTATCTGCTTGCCTGCTTGTCTACCTGCCTGCCTGCCTGCCTGCCTGCCTGCCTGCCTGCCTGCCTGCCTGCCTGCCTGCCTGCCTGCCTGCCTGCCTGCCTGCCTGCCTGCCTGCCTGCCTGCCTGCCTGCCTGCCTGCCTGCCTGCCTGCCTGCCTGCCTATACTAGTACATGTATATACATTTTTATATGATGGATTTTTGTTTACAACAACAATATAAGAATTTGGCAAACTTTTTTGTTTTAGATAGTGGCCAATTTTCCAGGCGCATGTGTATTTTTTGGTTACGTCATGGCACCTCATGTGAAAAAAGTAACTATAACAACATCTGAGACAGACGACGAGTGGAACATGATCACAAAGGCAGCAGTCAGACGTGGATGTTCCGGGGCGGAAATAACGTGTAGGGTCAGAGCTAAAAGAAGGTAGGTAGACCCAATTTAACTGCTAAGAATAAGAGACCCGTGTAATTAGTATTTGCTTATCTTATATGTAGAAGATATAAATTTAAATTATATAGTAACACATACTTCACAAACATGAGATATACCTCATAAATTTTGGCAATACTCATTGTTATTAATCCTACATCTGTGTATTTATAATAATTATTAAGTATACATGTCTGGAGCGGATTTTTCTAGATGTAAATATATTGATGGAGAAGAGAACATAATCATTGCAAACACGAGGCGTTTAACAAATGGTGGTTCAATGTTGTGCTAGCATCACAGACGGTGGTACAACAAAAATATTGGGTCAACGTCTCGATGTTTGCGGGGATGCGCGTGATCGAGCAAGCAGGTCCTCTAGTATAGTGACTATAACATTTCTAAACCTGGCGGAATTATCGGTTTCCTTTTAGGTTGAAATCAAAGCTGGGGGACCAGATTTCGGATTGATTCTTTTTTTCTGGAGGTGTAGTGACGGGGATAATAACAGTTTTTTTTTCTCTTTCTACATTAGGCCTACATTTACCCCATCTCATTTGTCATCCGATGTTTATTTGCGTGGACCGTATTACTAGCTATTACACTACTTTTAAATTAAATATATCTTATAAAATCTTTCCATACAGACACTGAAATATTATTACAAAGGTTCAAAAAAAGCTTGCGAGAAATTGCACAGAAATTAATTGCAATAAGCTTAACTTCTCTTCAGCTGTAGATATATTTACAAAATAGATATATTTACGATTTTTGAAGTTTACAAATTGGATTCAATTCAGTTTGATAAGAACAGCTCCATTGTATGTATACATATAGTTAATATAAACTCTAACTGGTAACCTGGAATCCTAATTAATTAATCAATCCGATATGCTTAAAACGCTTTAGGGTAACTATTCACCCGCAACTGTTGGTAAATAGCTACTCTAATATATGTCTATAGGATAGGAGTTATTCTATATATGAAGTTTCAGTGAGCCGATTAAATCCCACAGTCAAAAAATAGTTAACCACCTTTAAAATGATTAGCAGCTACACTAAACATGGTAAATATGGGAGGGGCTGGAAAACATACCTTACCGGTATAGAGCGTGGCCGTGGTAAGCATTGTCACTATTGATTGTCAATGTCGACTCATTAACTTTGGAGCAGTCAATGATTTTTTTGCTATTACGGAATGAACACATCGCCAAGGAAACACGATATGTTGACCCAAACTTGTTTTATTATTGGTCAATCGTAAACCACGCTGGCTAAACAATAAATCAACATTCACGAAACACATGCTTTGAAAATGTTACGCCACGTGGTTGCGTGCCTTGTGTATGCCTGCAGGTGCGCCTGATTGCAGAACACTATACCTGATTAGGTATTTACTGACATCACTCCCAGCCGTCAAATAAATGTATCGATTATTTCCAAATATTTCTTTGGAGCTTCTACCATAACCATGACAGCATAAACACAATCTACATGTTTAATGGCTACGCCTACATTAATATTCATCAGGGCTTTTTTGAACGGGAAGGGGCCTGATCAATTACAGAAAGATTCGAGTTGAGATCGGATCAAGGTCGGATGATCATCGCACGGATATGGCCTAGGGCAGTGACCGCCCGACATCAAGGTCATTGTGCATCAGCCTGGGAAAAAAGATAAGAGATAGTTAGAAATCAATAATTTGATCAAATGCGAAATCAGATCGCATAGGGTCAAATTATTGAGCAACGAAGCAAGAATGAGTAGGGGAGAGTCGCGTTAGTGTACAAAGTTTTTACGCTATTTTGTCAGGTGTTTTCCCAGCTGATCGCAGAATGGTTGGGATAGTTTTAAAACATTACATACATGGCTATATATTACATACATATTCAACATCAATGAAAGATGAAAAGAATAATTAAAAAAAGTCATGGATGCACAACTGAGAGTGGCGAAAGTGGCTCAATTAACCCGCTGTATGGGGTAAATTGTGCCAACCAAGGGGGTAAGTTGATCAATAATGGGAAAAATCACAAATGACAAATTTAGGCCTACATGCCAACATGTTCTTTTTTTGTCCAGAAATGCAAAAATAAAAAAATAAACACTTTTGTACATCACATAAGGCTCAAATTTGTCGACAAATCTCTTCCAAGTCCCAAGTATTACAATCGGCATTATAGCCTATATATTGATGCATGGATCATTGTTTTATTATATTTATTAAGAAGATATATACTATTAGTATGTGTCTTTATTATATTGACCTATTATATAATGTCATTTGATACACTATATCACATTCTATAATAACCAATTATATTCCCAATAGGGTATGATGAGCCATGTGGAGTGGGGCTAGTTGATCCTCATTTTGTAATAATATATTTTACCTACTGGGGTAAGATGAGCCATGAATGGGGTTAATTGACTTACCCCACAACAGCCATATTGTAAAAAGTAAAATTTTGTGACATTTCAATGATCCAAGTTAAGTGTTACATCGACATAGGCTACCTTTATGTATTTGACTGCCTAACCCTATAGCAAGAATGTACAGAATTCCTATTGCTTCCGTAATATTAATGCAAACATTATAATATCTGAATTCTACTGACTACAGCGAAAAATGCATTTTTGATCCACAAAACTTCCTACCTGCAAAATGATCTGTGCTCACAACGTGGCCATGCAAGTAATATCACAGTTAATCACCAGGTGGTGTTGAAACTTCCTTAAAATCCCATGTGTAGAAATGCGAGGGGGTGGATAAATTAACCCTGTGGCTCAATTAACCCGATTCTCCCCCACTTTCCACTTGCAATAGGTCTACTGCAGGGTCTACTGCGACGGACGACATTTTAGTGCCGTGCTGTAATCACTCAGGACCCCTGTGTAGATTTAGTTGATCCATGCGTAACGTTACAGGTCGATTCAAAATTACTTTTCAACAAACGACGACTTAACATGTGTTCTCTAGCCTACTGCCCACTAATGCCCCTAGCAAAGTGTAGATTTAATCGGCACGTGTTCAACAGTCGGGCAACTAGCCCATGCACTATTTCATCATCAAGCGATTATTGGGCATTCAAAAACATATATGGAGGTCTAATTAAAGCTGCAAAATTTATTTTTATCGGCTTTTTATATTCAGAGAACAGTGATGTATATATAGAGACCAGAGATACTTTCCAGGTTACGAGCCTCCTTTCCATCCAGAATTTGTACAACAGAGAATGTAGCCTACTTGGTATATAGGCTGAAAAGGACGCACTAATCTGAGATCCTAATGCCATTATCTTGCTATTAACGTTACTCCAAGGATGCTCACGCTATAAAGCCGGCAAATGATTGGCTTTATCCAAAAGTGCTCCGGAACTAACCGAGTGTCACCGCTATCATCGGCAGATCCCCCGGCAGCCGGGTCACATATATGAGTCCCAGGCATAATGTCCACATAAAATACTTTAACAAGAATTCGCTATGCTGCAATAAATATATCATGAAAATACCCACACTATCAATTATCACTTCTACGAACATATTTTTCTCCAGCCGCACTTTGCAATATAATATGCCTACATTTCCCAGAATGTCGTATTATGTTAAACAAGAGCCGTTGACCCAATGTTGTCCCAATGTTGGGCAAGCAAAGCAGACGGTGGACAGATAGCCTAATAAACCCACATTGTATCAATGTCTTAGTTGTTTGTTGGAACACCTATTTTTATTCAAATGCAACCCTCACCAGGTGCGTCAATAATGATTCAATTTTAGTTTTTATTCTCATGATTATTGAAATACATTAGTCTAATGATTCTTAACAATAAAAAAATGATTTACCCACCCGCTAATGCACCAGGCTAGTGTAGACTTTTTGACGTCCATAACAAAAATAGGTGGTTGGCTAGTCCCTTTAATCCTTGTGAAATGCTGACATCGTTCACAATGCATTTTTCAAGTTCTTGTTTTTGTTTTGTAGAGAAAATATATTTTCCAGATCACGTAGAACGCAACAGACATAAAAGTTTTTGAATCATCAAACAGAAGAGTTTGATTATGTATCTACATGCAGGAGTGAAAGATATAGCTGAATCTATATAATTCTGAATTGCTGAATCATTAATGAAATGAGGAGCCAAATGTGAAAAAAACACAAAGTACAATTTTATGTTGTAAGCATTCACTTCAGTCAGTGTCATATTATGATTAATAATATCGTATTGTTGACAGTTTAACACGACGCAGGTATGGATTAACATTCTTTTTCAAATCACACATAATAAATCACATTATTTATAGACATTAGTGTTTTTAAAAAGGATATTACATGCAACTATACAAAATAGTAATTCTCAAACTTCATAGGTGTTGGTGTGTAGAATCAGAAAAGTTCATTTATATACATATTAGAAACTGCAGGCGCACATGTGTTTATGAAAACCTACCTTAATAATAGTTTTTAGTCAACGTTAAAGATCATCATTCATTGTTCACTTATAACCACGGAGGCTTAGAGACACAGTGCCTCATAGTCGTTCGTATCTAATCAAACTACCATGTGAACTTTTCTGTTTTGAATGCTTTAAATTTTAACATAGTAGGCCTGTATCATGATTATGTTGATGGTTGATTATTTTGTGATGAGAGATGTAGGCCTATCAATGTAATTACATTATTTTAAATGTAATATGTATTTATTTAATATAAATTTCATTGTTATATATTATGTTGTAAGGCCTATTGTGTTTTACTATATGCGTACACGAAGTACAGAATTCGTATATGTTTTGTCAACTTTATTAATACCGGACGCACCAGAAATATAACGCTAACAGAAATATGAGAAGAAAGTTTTTTGCCACAAAAATATGGCAGTAAATAGTTTGTTGACGGAATTGATGAAAAATATGTTGATTTTGACTGGTATGTAAAAATAAAAAATAGTGACTTGGTTGTGTCAAAACATCAAAGCAACTGAATGCACATCTTTATTTTCTCTGCATATTACAATACAATGAAACCGAATCTACCTGTTTATTTTCTCTCCATATTACAATATCATGACACCCTACACAGATAAAATACACTTGTGAAGCGTTTCCAAATATTGTATGTAAATAATATAGCGAATTATTGAGTTCATATTGGTAGACACAACAAAAATACTTAGTTAGATATGTGTGAAACAGGAAGCAAGTAAATATATATTGAGACACCAGATAACTTCCAATAGACTACCAAAATGGATCCCCGTGGCACGGTTTACAGTTTTATTTTTAGAAGTTTCAACTAAATGACTTCCATGAGTAAAAGGCACTGGTGTCTTTGTATTCATTAGATGGTATGATGTAGTATTAATTCTAGTGTATAGTGTAGTATTCATTTGTTGAACATGCTGTGCATTCTCCATTATCTGGTGCCATAATTGTTTGTTACAATCGTCAGTCACACATGTGCAGGTCAGTCCCGGACCTACTATTAATTGCGTGTTTTTTCCCGTCGTTTTCTCCATGAATTTTTTATACGTGTCCGCCTCACATTTCCCCACACCATCTCGCTCTAGACACCCTCTGACTACACCATGCATTTCGTCTGAAGCAGAAACTAAATAATTACTTACATAACTATCGTTTTTTACGTTTTTCAGAGTGTGTTTACTACTATTTGCTTATAATAATAGTTGTAAATATTAGTAGTCATTTTACATTGTTTGGTAATGGCCACATTCTTGTATCATGGAACGTATCATTAACATGCTCATTTATTATTGGTCTTTTAGCTGTACATATATTTTACTCCATTATGTGTTTTTGTTATACTAAAAAGTGTATGTAGCACCATGCATTATTTTGTTTACTTCAATGACACATAATAAGATTCCATGGACTTTCCGTCGTAAATAAATAAATCTTAAACGTATCCAATCTAACACATGCAGCCATAATATACTGAATTGAAAATGAAATATAATAATGAACTTGTAGGCAATAGTGACAATAATACAACAAATTATATTAATGAACAAAAGCACATAAAAAGGTCACTTTTGCAATAAAAATTGAAAAATGATAAGGCTGCGAGATGTGATATTATACCTGCACAATCCCTGAACCTTTTCACTACCATATATGACGGAAATTTCCGTCGTCATTCGTCAATAAACGTAACCATAAAATGACACAAATTTTCGTCAAATATATACTACATTTATGTATTTTTCGTCATTTGAAGCTGGAAATTGCGTTAGCAATTCCAGCTTCAAATGACGAAAAATATAACTCCTACACCAGTATATCTGGATCCTGGCATGCACTCCGGCCTGGAAGTCAAAGGGTTAACCTGGAGACAGCGAGAAAGTTATTCATCTATACCGCGATTCATAACTTTGAGTAATTGGAAATTTGTAAAAATGCTTTTAGAATGGATTCTTGAGCTATTGATACATTTATCTTAAATGCAATCATAAAAATGTATAATTCATTCTGCAGACCACTCTCTAGTGTTTGTTGTGCCTATTGTATGAATACAAAGGTGTTTGGCTACATATACTGAGATGTAAATTGCTTTATCAACACAAACTACTCAAACGTGGAACCAATGTTAAGTTATTATAAACATGAAAGATGTGATGGATACAGTATTCTGTTAAACCTTAAGTACTACGCCAAAATATGACTATATGAATCAGGGAGACCAACGTTTTTTTCAATTTGAAAATTATTATAAATGTCTTACTTGGCACTTTTTGCTTCATTTGAATACCTTTGTTATGGGTCTACACCATTTCAAATAGTTTACTCTTTCACTGCTAGGACCGACAATAGACAGCAGTATATGATGTTTTTTGAGTCAGATTCTGACGTCTAAAGTTGATCATAAATGGAACACAATACAACATAATAGAACAATAAAGTTGACTCCCGTTCTGAAAGGGTTGACTGGAACAATAATGCTGATAGAAAGACTCGATAACAAACATAGTGTAGTAAAGGAGTGGAGTATGTAGCTCAAAATTGTTAACATAATTTATACAATTCCTCTCACTAAGGTGGCATCGTTTTATCTGATATATATTTTTTGTTGCTATATCAGATACATGCTGATTCAATGTTGGGGCAACGTCTGAAACGTTGGCCCAACATCTAAACAATGCCTGGTAACTGACCCATGAGTTATACATGTTTAGAACAATTGCCACATAGACCAGACGTGGCATGGGGTAAGGTATCACCCGGAAGGGGAATTTAGGTCACTGTTATTTTCACATATAGCCGGACCACTCAGATGGGCCAGAACTAGCCTGTTGATCATGTAACTGCCGCTGCTTTACTTAATTATTGCCAAAAATGTACATAACATATGTGCGATTTTGGTCCGATTTTGAGAAATCGAGTGTATTACACATTTTCTCCCTCAGAGTAGTCAAATATTGAGATATTGCTATACATTCAATTTAAATAGAAAGCTACTGACACGGCTTTTATATGGATGGAAAATATTTTATGTCATTGAAAAATGCACACAAGAGGTTTAAGTTGGTATTTTAACCCTTAATTTTACCTATTTTCCATAATTGTTCAGTAAATAGTCGAAAAAACTCTCTCAGCTGATTTTTGTTGCTATAAATGTTTTGTTTTAATTCAAACATGCTCTAAAACTATTGTTTAATTAAAAGAAACTCATCTTGAATAAAAATATTAAGTTATGTGAACATAGTACATGCTTTATCGGTTAGCCGTAAAATTTGCCCGTTTTATTGCAGGCTCTGGAAAATTGACAGTATCTAACATTACTGCCCACAGAGTGGTCAAATTTTGTGCTATGTAATTATATTTAATACCAATAGAAATCTGCTGACACAGGCTTTCACATGGATCTTAAAAAATTGTGTTAGACAAATGACAAATGCACCAGAGAGCATTTTTTTATTTTTCATACTTTTTCAATAAATAGTCAAAATACTTTTTTATCTCATCTGATTTTCTTAAGTGAAAAATCTTGAGTTTTTATTGAAACAAGTTCTAGAACTATTGTCGACTTAAAATAAACCCATTTAGAATAAAAATAATGAGCTATTTGAACAAATTACACATTTTTTTATCGGACGTAAAATTTGCGCACTTCCCTCATGGCTCTGGAAAATCGACAGAATTTCACATTTTACCCAATGAGTACCCAAATTAAAAACATGTGCCAACCTCTTTGATTTCAGCTGAAAGTCACTTTCGAGGTTTTTCACGTGGATACATAATATTTTATTTCTGTTAAATGCGCAATAAACAACAAAGTGCTAAGTTTGTATTTTATCCCTCCAATTGAACAATTTCCAACTTTTTAGTGATATGAATACAAGCAGGACTTCTCGGCCACGTTTACCATGGGCATATGTGGTATACATATTTATTATTACTTTTACATCCCCTTGAGCTTGACCACTGAGGAAGTAATTACACCCTCTTTAAAGGTATATCAGCAACTACAACGTGACCTTGGCCTCTGAATAAGTGATCACAGCCATTCTAAACGTTATCTTAGCCACAACAAAAGTGATCTTGGCCACTGAAGAAGTGATCACAGCGACTTTAACAGTTATCACAGCCACTCTAAAAGTGATCTTAGCCACTGCAGAAGTGATCACAGTCACTTTAAAAGTTATCTCAGCCACTATAAAGGTGATCTTGGCTACCAAAGAAATGGTCACAGCCACTTAAGAGGTTATCTCAGCCATTACAAAGATGATCTATGCTACCAACATACAGACACTGACAAAATCATCGAAACCACTACAAAGTTATCTTGGTCACTGACGAAGTTATCACAGCCACTTCAAAAAAAATTCTAAGCCACTACAAAGGTGTTTTTCACCACTACAGAAGTTATCACAGGCACTTAAAAAGTTATTTTTGCCTCTAAAAAGTTGCTGTAATAATTCCTTTATTGGACAACGTAAGTTTGTTTTTGGCCAAGATCATCTTTTTGGTGGCCGAGATGAGTTTTTTAAGTGGCTGTGATGGCTTTTTCAATGGTCAATAACACTTTTGTAGTGACCAAAATCAGTTTTTTAGGGACTTTGTATTGGCTGAGATGATTATTAAAGTGGCTGTGGTGGCTTCTTTAGTGGTCAAGATCACTTTTGGAGTGACCATGCGCAATATCACATTTCTAGGGGCTGACATAGAATTCACAGTTAGTGGCCAAGATAATTCCTTGCAGCAGCTGAGATAACCTTAAAAGTGACTGTGATCACTTCTTCAGTGGCCAAGATACCTTTGTAGGGGATTAGATAATTTTCTCAGTGGCTGACACCCGCTAGTTAGTGACCAAGATGACTTTTGTATTGGTTGAGGTAACCTTTAATGTGGCTGTGTTTTACTTCTTCAGTGGCCAAGATCAGTTTTGTAGTGGCTCACATATTTTTTTAAAGAATTCCCAGTTTTTGTTCCGGAATTATTCAAGATTTTCTGGATAACGAAGTGTTAATCATGCCGAGTCAATGATGTACATGTCGGGTGATTATGATGTCATATTTTTCTTTGAGTTTTTCTCCAATCGATTTCAAACCTTGCCACTATGGTCCCCAGGTATTGAAGTTTATTGCTATGACTTTTTATTAAGAATTCCTACTTGTCATTCTGGATTTATTCAAGATTTTCTGAATCCCTATGTATGGATCGATGTCGATTCAATAATGTACATGTCTGGTGAAGCCTGTTTCATTGTATGAGTAGACTGAAATACGAGCAGCTTGTCCAGGCTTGGTTGCCCTATTAACTTTATAAATAGTAGGCTTGTTAATCAAATTGTATTTTTCATAAAGCTGTTTTAATGCAGGGCCAGTCTTGCAGACCTTGAGTGTTTACTATGGACATTAGTAAAGTTTTAAGTGCTAAACTTGACTATTAAAATAACAGTTGTAATAAAACACGAACCATCGACCCAATGTTGTTTTAATGTTGGGCCAGCGTCGCAGACAGTGATACAACATTCAATCAACATAGAGACAAGTCAATGTGTTTACTGGGCCCTCTGAATTTGTTCCCATTTGACAAACAAATACATATCTATATGTTTACTGACACCTCTGAATGTGTTTCCATCCCACAAACAAAAATATATCTTGTAACTTGTAACTTCAGTGGGGATTTCTGATTGATAAAATTAGAAGACCGACTTTTGAAGTCTGAAATGTGCAATTCCAATTCAAAATTGCTGCTAAAAAACCCATGAACAAAATTCCGATCAATCCGACAAAATAAATATAACCCAACACAATTCAAAATGGCCGACAAAAAAACTCATAAAACTTTGTCCAAACATTATTGTTGCTTGAAAAGTCACAATTATCTTCTAGATTCTAATTGATACAGCAAGTATGGTAATATCAAGTACACTACCATCACTCATAAAGTCTCATCCTTAGATGACCAGTGGCCGGTGATGCTTGTTGTCTCACATGGAGGTAGATTTAATCTGTCTGACAACGATGGGCGTTGTAGAGTTTGGAGGACACAGGGTGAGAGCTTTCTCCCAAAAGGCCTTTATCAAGCTCAGCAAAACACCACCCAATTAATCATTTTGTGGGGGTGCATCGGTCGTGGGTGACACTTCATGTACGAGGATGGTTTAGATAAGTTTTAAACTGCGCGATTAGTAGGAGCCTACTTCAGCGGGCTTGAAATGATCTTCACCTTGAATCACAAAACTAATGGCATCAATGAATTTTCCATACCGAAAAACCTGGGTATAGAGCCATTATTTACCATATAATAATCGCTTGTCAGTGACTACGAACCCAAATGGTCTCTTTAAAAAATCGCTTTCTCTCAACTTGTTAACAGGTAAATGCCCACACTAGAAGAGTAGCCATTTCATATATAACTACAAAAATGTAGATTTTCGGCGTTTAGCGGTTAATACACAAATTATCATTCTGAGACAAAGCTACCATTTTGACATGGCCACTAGACATTTTTGGGATCTACAGATGCATACCTTTCAGAAAAATACAATGTCAATTAGTCACAAATTAGGTCATTCTGAGACAAAGCTACCATCTTGACACGGCCACTAAACATTTTTTGGATCTACAGATGCATACCTTCCAGAAAAATACATTGACAATTAATCCCTTGAGATGGTACCGAAGAGTTGTCTGGCTCATGCACTAAGTGGTCTATATGAATTTACTGACCACCAAACTAATTAAAATGATATATGAAAACTATTGAGCTTAACCTAACAAATTTACAAAACGACGACGGCCATCTTGGACGCCATCTTAAATTTCTCAAAGAGCCACAAGTGGATTTTTTGGAACTGCTGATATGGTTACATAGGTACGGTACCTAGGGAAACCGTTCCTGAAAAAAACAGCTTGTTATGTAAATTGTGTACGAGTTTAAAGCTAGGCTTCATTTTTACTGGGCTATAAGCCTATAGAATAATCGAGAGCGTGTGTAATAGTGATAAAATATCATCTCTCTAAGCATTACTTTCTAATAAGGCCTACCGTGTTGTGGCAGCAATACAAAACTGATTGCCATCACAAAGCATTCCTGTTTCTCCTTACACCACGCAAACTCCCTTGATGCTCCGGTGTAGCAATCATTGTCCAATGGTAGTGGATCTTTAAGGAACCATTGGTTGCCACATGACAAACAGCGTAGTCCATCACCTGGTTAACAAAGTAGTAAACACATAAGTAAGTGAGTTGCGTAGCCATATAGCCATATAAATGACAAATGCAAATTAAATACAACCTTATATTATGTGTAATAAAAGTATAGTAAAAAAGTCAAATTGATAACAATGATATTAATATGTTAAATAATTAGAGTCATTATGCTAAAAACTGTCAATGGTAAGATGATGGTGTCCCTGACACCTATATAGCCGATAGCGAGACGTGTTGCAGCACCTGCACTATATATATGCCATGACAAAATTCAGATGACTGGAATAATGTATGTACAAATTGAACAGGTGAGCAATGCATATAACATTCCAATAATAACTGTTAATAAGCGCTATTTTTCAAGTTAAACAATAGACATTTAAAGTTAATTCCACAGCCGTTTTCGTCATTTGTATTCCCCCCTCAGTCTATACTTATAGACATATAGAAAACAAGTAGTTTGTGTGTTGGTGTAGTTGCTGGAATAAATGAATAAAACGTTGATTTGCCTGTGGGAGTCGTGTGTTGCTTACTGCCTAAATAACTCCTAATGTCATCCAATCACCAGTCTTGGACGTCTGGTAGTAGCCATAATACGGATAGAAGGACACTGTTAAAGTCTATGTGACATGTTCTGACACAGAAACAAGTCAGAATTCTTGTAGATCGTGACACATGAGAAAGTAAATTGCATAACGTCACATGTCAGGCAGTATATAGTCATATAAATGACATTGAAAATTTAAAACAACCTCATAATACGTGTAATAAAAGTATGGTAAAGAAGTTAAACTGATAACAATGATATCATTACGTTAAACAATTAGTGTCATTATGTACAAATTCAACAAGTGAACAATACATATAACATTCCAATAATAACCATTAATAACTAAAATTTCTGATATTAAACACTTTACCCTTAAAGTAAAGTCCATAGCCGTTTTCATCACTTGTACATGTCCCCCAGTCTATGGTTTTTTTTATTGATAAAAATATTCAATACAGTGAATGTAATATAAGTAAAAAACATATAATGATAATTAAAATAGGCATAATTATACATTAAAAAAACACAGGAAGCACTGAGCCGGTTTCCGTCCAGTGTAGGAGAACAAAGAACCAACACCGGCCCAGTGCATCGCATATCTAGAAAACACGAGAGGTTTAACCAGCGCTGGCGCTGAGTTGTTCCAGCATCAACGACGCTGGCTAAACTTTGCCCCAGCATCGGACCAAACCTCCGCGCCTGGTGGGTACCCAGAAAACACGACACATCAATCCAATGTTGGGCCAATGTGTGCCCAACACCGGGTCGATGTATCGTGTTTGCAGGGTATTGTATCATGTGTGAAATAGAATAATCTATTACAGCATACATAGGACTATTCGAGCGGGAGCTAGATCGATGTTGGAACCACGCTATATAGATGCTGGTACAACATCAAAAACGACACCGGGTCAAAGTCTACGTGTTCTCTGGGTGTGTTGCACCATGCAGATAGTCCTACGATCTGCCATGACATAGAGGTGAAAAGTGTATTACACAAGTTAAGCGAATAGTATTAGACCTGTAAACAGCCTGAAGGGGAAAAAAATATGCCCAAGCTGAATTTTTCAGGATACCTTCCAAATACCATTAGAAACAACATACTAAAACTCCCCGTGATTCCCGCTGGAGCCTTTTCCATTATTCAAGATGGCGTCCAAGATGGCCGCCAAAATGTTGAGACCGCTATATCTCGGCTTGTAATCAACATAACTTGATGATTTAAATGTCTACATTTGCATTTATTGTCATAAGGATTCCATTGAAACAGAGTCACTAAATAGTCACGCATATAATTTATTTGCAATTTAAGGTATATTAATAAGCAAAATAACAAGATTTTGATATGTATGACATTTTAAATACTATTTCTATCATTAACATATCAGAAATTGAAAATAAATGATATATGTGACTATTTCGTGACTCAAAACCTGTCTCATTGTAATCATTTTGTAAAAAAGAACATTTTGATATAAAACATCGTGAAATTATGTTGATTACAAGCAGAGATACTAGGTCGTCGATTTATGCAAACATCCACTCGAACACCCCAAAAAATTATACCAAAGATATTTTCCAGAGGTTTTTGTCACCAATGAAATGTATTTAATGGCAGGAGAAAGTCTTTCAAAATCTGACTAACAGAAAAAGTGTCAAATCCAAGATAGTCGCCAATGACTCTAGAAGAAGGAAATTGCTATGACTAATTAGTGTATACCTACTGTTTAAGTGTCAATGTCAGTGCAGGCACTGATGTTGGCCGTGGTAGCCTTAAACAACCGGCAATATAGTTACCTTCAGCCATTGTCACTCTGGGGACTATCCGACCAGAGTCTTTGGATGAATGGACATGCATGGGGTAAATCCCCCAGACATGCCCAGAACCCCTATGTTATCGGGCAAGTGAAGGAAAACGATATCAACAACTGACCGTGCCCTATCACCCCAAACTTACATCATAATCTGTACATCATTCATCTCATCAATGGTCTGTACTGTGATCATGATCATGATCATTAGTGCCAAAACGTGACGTCACGCAATAATTTACTGGGAATTACACTATAAAAAAGCAGTGAAATTCAAGAAATACATGCACATTGTGTTTACATCATTCAATTTGTTAAGTTCTTCTATCAAGCTAAAAAAACATGTGTTTATGTTTTTCAACCCCTCCCCCTGACATAAAAAGGAACCTATATACTATGCTCCTGGTGTACCACCCACGGTGCCCACCCCTCTCAATTTCCGAGAAGGGTGAAAAACATATAGGGGCCTATGCAATAAATTAGATGCATAATAGCTCGTAGCGGTGTGGTTTTGACTGCATAATATAATTCTTCTGGGTTTTTAATGATTAAGCATGCTCAGGTGAAAAGATCAACTTAACAATGTGAAAATGTAATTTTGAGCTAGGAATTACAAGAAATTACAAGGCATTACAAATGAAGGGGCGGGAGGCAATGGGGAGGCGCTAAAAGGCGACGCAGAGGCATTGAAGGGCAATGTAAAGGCGTTGAAGGGCGACAATGAGGCGTTAAGGTGCGACTGGGTGTGTTAAAAGGTGGTATGGAAGGCAGTACAAGGCGACGAGAAGCGTTAAATGGCAATGGGAAAGCGTTAAAGAGCAATGGGGACGCGTTGAAGTGCGATGGGTAGGCGCTTAAGGACGACGAAAAGGCGTTAAGGTGCGCAGAAGGGGCGTTAAGAGGCAATGGGCAGGCATAAAAGGGAAAGTAAGATGCGTTCAAGTGTGACGGGAGGCGTTAAAAGGCAACAAAAAGGCATTAAAGGGCAACGAAAAAGCTTCAAAGGGCATCACAGAGGCATTAAAGGGTGATCATGAAACAATAAAGGGAGACAGGGAGAAGTTAAAGAACAATGGGGAGGCGTTAAAGAACGACGAGGCAGTGCTAAAGCGCGACAACGAGGAATTAATAGGCGACAGAAAGGTGTAAATATGGTAATGCTATTGTCTAAAATGCGATGGAGGGGAAACAAAAGGGGATGAGTCAGTGTTAAAGGGTGACAGAGAGGAGTTAAATGGCGATTGGAATGTGTTGATGGGCGATAGGCGGGAGTTAGAGAGCATCTGATGGCGTTAAAGAGCAAAGGAAAAATGATAAAAAACGGTGGGGAGGCGTTGAAGAACACTTTATTCAGTCAAACATAGCTAAATAGCCTTATAAATGTCAATAATTATGAAAAATCAAATGAAATGAATGGGGTTTTAGTCCACCTTTGTGCACATTCAGGCTAAACTGGGCCAGGAGAACCTCCTGAGGATGGCGAGAGGAATGAGATGACATAGGCCTCTAGTAGTAGTAGTAGTAGTAAATAATTGCTTTACGTCACTTTTCGGCACAAATGATCTTTTAAGTGACATTGTAATACGATAAAAACGTTGTAGTCAATTGATGAAATGAATGACGTACAGATGATGATGTGAGGGTGGGGGTGATAGGGCATGGTGGGTTATTGAGAGCGTTTTCCTTCGCTCTCCCGATAAGGGGTTCTGGGCATGTCTAGGGGATATACCCCCAGAGACATAGGCCTCTAGACACAGGATTCGAAATATGACATTTAATTATCAAAATTGTACTACAATAAATGCAGTTAAACCCTCATCAAAGATATGGATTACACTTGTTTCCATTTTTATTTGTGTAAAATGTTTTTTTTTGGAATGAGACTTTCAATAAAACTACTACCCTAAAAGGATTTTCTACTCAAAATTAAATTAAAATAAGGTATTACATTGTGTTATTTTAATTTGCTAGAATCATCTTTTCGCTCATTTGACCTTAAAATTGACATTTCGACTTTGAAGATGAAGTTGAATCGATCACTAAAATATTATCAGAAATGGATCTTCCAGTAAGTTAGATTAAGTCGGTTACCTCTTTTTACAAAAAAAATAGGTATTACGCTTGCTTTTACTTGACCTTAAATTGACGATTTGACATTAAAGACCTTTGATCTTCAATTTTTTTATACATTTTGACCTTGGAATTTACCTTTTAATGTCGAAGAAGTCCTAGCATTACCAAAATAATAACATAAGTAGATTATCCAGTAAAATCACCTCAAAACGAGGTATTACATATGATGTTTTTTTGATGCTTGTATTTGTTTAAAATATTATTTTCAGGAATTTGGCCTTAAAATTAACCCTTTGACCTTAAAGGTCACCTTGAATCACAAACATAATACCATAAAAAGACTTACCAGTCACAATTCCATGAAAATGGGGTATTACACAATTTCTTAACTTAATTTAGTAAAAATTATATTTTTGATTATTTGACCTTTAGATTGGCCCTTTGACATTGAAGATGACCTTGAATCATAAAAATAATATAAGAAATGGATTTTCCAATCAAAATTAGACGAAAAAAAGGTATTACACTTGTTCCTGCCTTTATTTGTTGAAAAATCATATTTTACCTTGGCCATGATCTTGGATTTTGCCATACCTCCCCTCCCCCTTCCCCCTAGCCCCACCGCCATTTTAGGAATTTTGACACTGGCTAAATGTTATTGCATCCAATAAAAACAAGAATCATTGTTTAATTGTGCAATTTTAGGCAATTTAGGGTGGTTTTACCGATTTTTACGGCCGCTGGCGGCCATCTTGGAGTTTTCATCCATTTTTAGGGGTCAGATTTTGAGTGACTGTAATTCATTATATATCCAGTGAAATAGAAAACCGTTATAAAACTTTTGTCATATTTTTTTGGGGGTGAGGTGGTATATCAACCCGTCTATATAGCTGAGTAAACATTTTGGCGGCCATCTTGGACGCCATCTTGAATATTGGAAAAGGCTCCAGCGGGAATCACGGGGAGTTTTAGTATGTTGTTTCTAATGGCATTTGGAAGGTTTCCTGGAAAATTCAGCTTGGGCATATTTTTTTCCCCTTTAAAACCTAATACTATTCGCCTAAGTGACCTGAAAGACATGCCAGCAAGGACGAAACATATGTACAACGCCGGTCCAGCGCTGGGCCAACATCGTCGATAGTGGGTCAACACTGGACCAGCACTGCGCCCATGTCTCCCGTCTGCAGGGATGTTTATAGAAAAGTGTGGTTATAAAATTTCAGACCACAGTTGAGTTTTGGGTGTGAGAATTTCTTTGTTCTCGAGGTCAGCCATTCACCTGCTCACTGCATAGCACAAACTGTGGGCTATCCAGCATTCTAAATACTGACCCCGAGATCAGCTTTTGTGACCTCACCAACATTATGAACAAAGACACATTCCTTGCTTATGGTTTATGAAAAGGTGTTGTGGTGAGAATCCCTTAGCTATTCGCTCTCGACATATAGAAAACAAATACTGTGTGTGTTGGTGTAGTTGCTGGAATGAATAAAACGTTTATTTACATATGGGAGTCGTGTGTTGCTTACTGCACAAATAACTCCAAATGTCGTCTGATCACTTATCATTCTTGGACGTTATGTATTAACCCTGGTACTGATGGAAGGACAATGCTAAAGTCTCGGTGACTCTTAGCATGTTCTGCCAGAGAAGCAAGTCAAACTGCTTGTAGATTGTGACACATAGTTTATTTACAGAAAAAATAACTCTACTCGTTCACAGTTTGACTCAACAGTAAATCAATTTACTTCTTGCCTATGCTTTAGGCTCATTTGCGTGATCATATGATAGCACACAAAGCATTGATTCGTTTGGACTGGAACCGCACCTTTGACGAAACATAAGACAGTAACTGGTCACAACACAGCGAAGACAGAGACATTGATCGACCGCTTCAGCACCAGAAGACGGTATCCAAGCGAAACTCAGCACCTGTATACCGTCTTTCGTCTCTTGAGCATTAGCCATCTAAATATATTATAGCAAAAGTTCGCTCATCTTTGTGCTGAAGTGAAAACATATTTCAAAAAAGTGATAATTATTTAATTTGCTCCTCTATGGAGCTGAGGTACAAATAGTACATATGTCTATATATATATTAATAACAAGTTGTCAGGGACATTACGAATCAGACACATGTGTTTTGACGTAAATTGTGATTGCATTTTACTGATGACATTGATGGCTTTTTCGTCAGTTTCAAATGTTCTAGTTTTTTACTCAGAACATTCACATTGGTTTGTCTTCCAAATTCTCCAGGTGCCATGTTGGCCATATACAGGCACATGACTGACATACACTGAAGAACGCTTATTGTAAATATATAATTATAAAGTTATACTTTTTCTATGTACACCTACCTCGATAAAGTAGCATCGACAAGCCGAATATTATTGTATGATGCTTCCCCATTGCAATGCACCTGTAATAGAGAAACTTTTTTTAAAATAATTTTGAAAATAATAAAATTATTATGTCTGGCAACTTTGTACAATCGACAATTATTTGGGTCGAATATATAGAAGTAGCAATCTTATATTTAATACATATATCCAACCTAGCGAACAAGAGACGCTGAACCAAGGTTAGCTTAATGTTGGACCATCGTCTTCCACGCTGGTCCAACATTAGGCCACCATTGGTTCAACGGCTCGTATTTGCTGGGGAATAGTATCTGGATGTGAACGTCATGTTCATTATTTAGTGGGTAGTGTCTATATATTAAGAGTTAAGCTGTCCGCTGTTATGTAGGCCCTATTTGTTACTGAAACAATTTTACTGATATAAAGTACCAATTTGTATATAGGGGCCTACATATTGCACTGTGTCTAACATACTACAAAGTCACTCGATGGGCCGTCCCGATCGAAACCTGATGTTAACCCTTACAGCGCTGGGATCGACTTTAGACGTTAGAATCTGACGTACATAGACTACAAATTCTAAGGTCTAAAGTCGACCAGCGCACTAAGAGAATTATCAAAAAGTATACTGGCCGTAGACCCATGCCATAGGTCATGTAGGTATTCAAATGAAGCTGAAAGAGATAGCTAAGAAATTTATGATGATTTCATATTGAAAGAGCTTTGGTCTCCATGGTCTATACAAACACATTTCAGAGTTGCTAAGGTAACCGCAAGTTCACTCACTTAGCCACCTACCAATATAACGTAATGCTACTAAACACTTGGTCACCCTTTAGCGAGGCACTTTATACATCTGAGATAACAAAATGATAGATGGTAAAAACCAGTGGTCTCAGTACGGAGCCTTGTGGAACTCCATATAAACGTGTGACTCTATCTGAAAGAGTGTTTTAAATTCTTACTAACTGATGATTACTAACTGATGATGTTGTAAATAGGAATAAATTTGATCCTGATCTAATATTCCATAGGCCTACCCGTCTGAAAATATGTTCGTTAATGTAGCAATGGTGTCAAAAGCAGCCGATAAGTCGAGCAGTATCATAGCTGTAACCTTGCCTTATCGATACTGACAATGTAACGGCAATTCTGTGGCACTATGTGTCCTATGAAGTGGGGATATCTGCAAAACCCTTTGACCCACAACCCTTGATCCACAACCCCTCGACCAGATAAAAATTTTGATTATTTTGATATGGTAACAAAAAATTCCTACTACCAAATATCCCAAAATGGTATGAACCCCAAATACCTTTAAATTTTATTACAGACCTTTACATACCCGTAAAAAAACCCTCATATATCCCTAAAACCCATAAAAACGTATATATCACTAAGTAGGTTACACTGCCTCTCGTACACTATGCTACTTCGTATGTTAAAATTTGCAGGTAAGTGACGTCATATGTCCCCCACTCTCAATTTCAAGTATTGTAGTAAGCTTGTGATAGGCCGGCTGACTTGCTAAAAGTACCCTGATCGGCTGGCGAAAATATTATGGAGGGGAGGGGTGGGTGTAGACAGACACCTGTGTGGAGCCCAGCAATCAGGAGGATTTGACCCAAGGTTGTTTCAATATTGGACCCCCACCAACGTACCTGGACCAATATTGAAACAACATTGGGTCAAGTCCTCGTGTTTCCTGAGAGAGCTGTCTGCATTTTGATACACGCGTGCCGTCTGTGTCTGGTTGGAACAGGCTGCACAGTCCTCTGTGTATAAGTAGGTCTACCCTTAGATATCGGTAAGCATCCTTACAAGCTCTTAAATATCATTAAGTAGGCCATCCTTATCATTTATGTGCCCTTAAAACCCTTCACATAATTTCAAGTACTCTTACATACTCTTACTACCTATAACTACTCACGACTATACTTAACTACACTCTACAACCTTTAACTTTTCACTTAGGCCTACTCTTAACTAATTGGCGAGAAAAAGGATGACCACACGTCCTCTTGTCTGTTCATCTGCACGAGGTTTGAAAAAAAGATTAGCCAGGAGGTGAAACATCAGCTGTTGTGGATTGTGTTAAAGGGACCCCTTGGGATGAGACATTTTCAATGTTGTCAATTTTGAAAATTTAAGTTATTTGAGGCTATATAGCCTACTGATCCTGAATAAAATGAAAAAACATAACAAAAACAATTTTAAAACACTGAAAACGACTAAACTAGTTTTATTTCCAAGACCTAAATTGTCATATCAGCAAAACTGCCCTGGATAACTACCATCTCAGACGGCATGATCAAAGCAACCACCTGGTCGAATCAATAGCTGCCGCCCTTAACACCTGCTTAATTGGCCTGGGAACGATATGGTGGCGGGGTCCCCCCACAGCACCGATGGTCTGCTCAACGCTGGGCCGACGGCATCAACTTGTGGCCCAATGCTGTGCTAGCATTCAACTTTAGGTCAATACACTCAATGTTAGGGTTATTCACGGATTCCTCTAAATATTGTTATATATATTAAAAAAAGTTTTTGAAAATCGGAAAAATCCAAAAAAAAGGAAATAAATACCTGTGAGATACACTACTTCATAACAAAATTAAAAACGAAAATTGATGTCATCATGATGAGTCGCTTTAAATAATGTCTCAATAAACACGTTTGTGTCGCTACCGAAAAAGCTAGAATTTTAGACCCGCTAGAATAATAGGCCCCTACATGAACCGTGACTATGAATAGAAACCCAAAAATTCACAATTGATACTGTTTATCATTCATGAAGAAAGTGCACTTTTAAATAAGTTGAGTCCATGTAAAATCGATATAATTTGTTATTGCTGCTCTGTCAATAAACAACGTTCAGCTGTCACCCTACCTGTGTACGAAGACACGCAGAAATGATATTTATTAATATTTGTTAAGATTAGGTTGATTTTAAAACAATTAATTCGATGCGGATGGATCATTTCTGAGCTTGTCAATCAGTTACTTATATTGTATCTGTCATGTAGCTGATTTGATATAGTTACACTTACCGGTCTGAGCCCTTCAGTGAAACTATGATGATTACTCATATTCCTGGATAAGTGGGGTTTTCCTAAGTGTAAAAAATATTGTTTCAATCAGTGGAGTAGTCTGCGTTATTTTAATGTGTGCATCGTGACTGATTTATATGTCAGTATAATTATCTAAAGCAGCAAAATCTGAATTTCGATACGATTCTGGATGAAATTTTTTTCTACACATGTCATCCGTTCATTTTGATATCAAAAACATCTAAATCGTATTGCAGTTTTTTGATAATCATTGAAATAGATATTTCAGACCTTAACCATTACACCTCTGGTTCTTAATCCATTGTTATTAGCAGATAAAATCACTGTAATTGGGAACGAAACTAGAATTAAAACATCAAGATTTGCAATGTTGGTCTCAAAATAAACAAATATAAGGTATTTTTTAATGTTAAGTGGTGGGTCGTGGTAGCAAGACACAACTTGTTGTGGGTGAAAAATGTAATTGTTTAATTTAGCGCTTCAAGGGTTAAGCCACTAAAGTTAAACAAGGATATATGTTACAGAAAAATCTGTATTTCAATGCTTATACCTGAACGAGAAAATATGTATATTTTCAGTGTGCAAAATCCATTTGTGAATCATTTCTAAATATCGAAACTATATGTCATTCATGCATTATGATATTAGGCCTACAAACACCAATCTCTAATTGATTTTTTTCTTACGTCTGTTAAAAAATTTTCACATCTAAAATGACAGCAAACAGCCAGCAATGAGATGTCACTTACATGGAAACAATAAGGACATAAAATACAATATATTCACTAAATGACGGCTCAATGTTGGGCCGACGTTGAAGACGGTGGGCCAGCATTGAGCTGACATTGGGTGAACCAAGCCGTGTCGTCCTCTCCGAGGCCGTGGATTGAGGTATTTGCTTTACCTGAAAAATTCAACATGGCGGTGACTGAGAGCGGTCTCGACCCCAAAGTCCGACTGTGCGACCTCTGAGCTGAGCATGCGGGCGTGGAATTGGAATGCTACCGATTCCAAGAAAAACTATTTTCGACCTGATTATTCCGCGATATATTCAGATATGACAGTCCAAAGAAATGTCCCACTATTTTGTGCGCGGTCAATCTGTTTCAGCCACTGGGACTAGGGTGAACGCATCGTGTTCGCTGGGAAAACAGGACTGCGAGACAGTTCATAATGTTGTCGTCAAAAGGAGCCCCGCCATCTATCATCTCTGTGTTCGATTGCATAGGAAATGCTTGATCTGTCCAAATCGCTTTTAATACCATAATGGTTTAACTTGGACATAGGCCTGTGAATCGCGATTGCGCGACACAACTTCCACTGAATGATTTTTTTGTTATTAGCTTCGACCTCTAAGGGTCTAATATTCCCTCAAGTAGGCCTACAGGAACAGTTTCCTTAGCAGTAGATTTCTAGTAGATAGTTAATGATGTAAGTGGTAAAGATCAGATATTGTATCACTTCAAAATATCCTCAACTGGCTATTTATTTTCTAGTCTCGTTTTTTTTAGAAAACATTGAACCTGGGTGTCCGGCTGGCAGCTAGAGTACAGCCGTGGTCAACTAGAGCTAGCAATTTCAGCCGGCTTACTTAATAGTAGCCATCTCTATTTCCATGATTTAAGATCCTCCCTATGTTATCTTTCTGATTAATTTCACATAATATATAATAATAAAGGTTCTGGCATTATTACCAATTAGAGAATATAATAGATGTTTATTTGTCGCATTTGAGATAGTTCTGATCTTTCAAATTGTGATAGTTTCCTATCCCACATCGTGTATATAATATATGGGAATGATCTTAACAAATTTGAACATATATATATATATATATATATTAATATCCTTAGATTTCTGAATGATCGTAGAGGGTGAAACAAGTTTTGAAATGTTTGAAAATTCTATTTCTGGCGTACGACAAAGATCTATCATAAGTTAATGTTAACTCGATCCTAAATCAATTTTAATAGATCGTAAGGGATTGTAAGCACAACGATACGTTTTGCGCGATCACAATATAAATTTGTTAAATGTCGTGTTACGATAGTCCACGATTTATTGAGATCTCCACGATTCTTAAGATATCCAACAAACCACCAGCACTCTCATGTATAGCCTACTGATGCTTCTGATCAGTGGAGATATCGAGCGCAATCCTGGGCATATTTGCTAAGGTACCCTTGTGGAATTTGCGAATGCCCAGTAGCCGTCAGCCACCCAGACAACATCACTCCAGTAGCCCACCAGTGGCTTTTAGCGGCTCATAAGCCACTGGTGGGACACCAGTGGCACGCAGGCGGCAATCGGAGGGTGGGATTTGCCACTGATGAACCACCGGTGATACACCACCGGCAAACAATGTAGCTAGTGGGCCACCCGCTATCAGCTGGACATCCGTGTGGTGGGCCACCACTGGTAACTGGTGGCATTTGGTGGTGGGCCACCGGTGGCCCACGGCCACCATTATATGTTGCTGTCTGGGAACAGAGCCATATGCTGTGACTTTTGTGACACATGTAGATATACACATTAAATGTGCTAACATGTCCCCCAATGTATATCAGAAACATCATAACAGCAGCTGCACATGGATAGACCTATGGATGTTTCAGGTGTGGCATGCCCACTTTAGTAATTCTTTGAAAATTCTAGGCTCTAGGCTCTAGGCCTACACTAGGGGCCTAAGTAGGCCAAATCTAAAAAAACGTTGACTATAAGCCTAATTCGTATCCGCCCTGTCACTATCAGCTTGTTTGGTCACGACAGTAAATGAAATGAATCGGGCTTTAGGCCACCTCGGTCACGGAGGCTCCCCACAATATTGACTTTCACACGTGGATGGGGAAGAAACATTTTTTGTTTCTTTCAAACCGCCGAGATCGGGAACCGAACCCCGAACTCTGGCGTGAAAGGCAGCGGTGCTAACTAGTCCTTGGGCCAGACCAAAATTTAGTACTAATTGGGGTGACTAAACTTTATTGTGATTTTCAGTTAGATACATATATGAGGGGTCTTAATATGTATGATGGCCTTTCCAGAACGGTAGCTTAAGCGCAGTAATTTCAGTTTTAAAAAGGGAGGGGCATCTCGGAATCAAAAAGTAAGTATTAATTATATCTTTTCATCTACAAAATTCCATAATACATCGTTTCTGACATAATTCGGGCCAAGGAATAAGTTTTTGGTGTTTTGGAAATGATTTAACCAATATTTCGCCGACAAATCCAAGATGGCCGCCGATTTAAAGCTGTATTTCTTAACTCTATAGCATAACTGGTTTATTTATGTCTATGTAATGTTTTGAAAGTATATAATAATTTGTAAGTAAATTTTCTAGCTAGACAATCAAACTAGGATTAAATTAAACTATGCTTTTTATATCTTGTAAATATAAAAAGCAGTTTAGTTATCCAACAGACGCGTGCTTCATAGCACTTGTTGTGATAACCGAAAGCGTATCTTTATGAAATGTGTCACAATAAGGCATACATGTCTAGTATTTGTTTATATTATCTATTTTGTTCTTGGTGGAATTAAATAATAAATATTAAAAAATTTCCAACAAATTAAAAAAGAAAGACTAATTATCAATAAATTATTGATAGCATATATGGTTCATTTCTTTAGACGTTTTAGATTAGATACACTGTAATCATAGTAATAGTGGTATGTTATTTTCTTGTTGTTATCATAATTATGTGATTGAGCCAGACCAATATTTAGTACCATTCGGGGTGACTTGAAAAAACTACTCTAGATGGTTTTGTATGCCTTACACATATACACAAATGTATGATGGCCTTTTCAGAACGGTAACAATAAGGTCTGTTATTTTATGTTCAACGAATTCAAAAGAAACTGTAAATATAAATAAATTAATGATAGCAGGGTTCATTTCGGTAGACGTTTTAGATTAGATACACTGTAATAATGATAATACTAGTATATATTTCTTCGGTTGTTATCATGATTATGTAGCATGCTGGTTATTTATCAATTTTTATAATTATCAACAAAGTATATACCTGAGTAGCTCGATATAGCAGTTTGAATATGATAACAAGGTAGGCCCCTATAGTTCTTTGATTTCAGCTTAATGTATTAAATCCGTTTCACCTGTATAAATTTGAATTCCGCAGTAATGATGATCGTAAACAATGTTCTTTTTTCAGCTTGATCTATGTTTACGTATTTAAAACAGAACAGAAACCAACTGTTCTTTCTTAGTGTTAAATCAGAACTAAGTTAAAATTAAATTAAGATAAAATAAATGAAATAAACATGCTACCAAGATCATTACCAGCATTCAGCTATGTAAAAATACTACAGTATTAGTAAATGTACAGTGTACAGTAAATATCGACATGTAGGCCTACTACTTAGCTCTGTGATCCAATCATGTGATACACTATATATATTTAAAACGCAAGCTGTAAATGCAATGGTGGATATGTCCTTAATTGCATGTGTCTTTGTTTAAAGTGTGAACACGTCGTTGAACAAACTTTTCAATCTATCACAAAAATAAATTGGGTGTTTATTATTATAATTTATCATCATCTGTGTTATCATCGGAAGAAGGACTGAGTGCATATTCATCATCGTTAAATACATGTTTGTACAGTCTTGCAAACTACATGCATCTGTACATTTTAATATATTTTCAAGACATTGACAATGTGGCAGTTTAAAATACGCTTACAAGTAGGCCTACACGAGAGGAGATTTAACACAGCACAAGAACCAGACATTCATTCAAGTTTTTATCTCAAGCATCCAAAATCCAGCCGCTATCATCATCAGGTCTAGGGATATCAGGACAGATAACCAAACGCCTGTGATATATGCCTGCTTGATATTTGGCATACCGCTATATAGCTATCTCCGCACGATGCACTTATTTATTCCTGAAAATTTTGAAATCACACGTTATTGATTTTGGACAATATAAACGGCATGTGAACTCTTGGGAGTACGTCATAGAGCTCTGGTGACAGTGCTCAGTTTCAACAGAGATTTGCCAATGCATCTCTGTAACAATGTAGCCCTATAAGTGTAACCCTATAAATGTAGTCCTATAAGGTAATATCTATCAATCTCTGTCAAACTCTAGTACCACTTTGCATATATAAATGACACTGTATGTTCGTGCTAAATGCCGTTGCGTCCATCTGACATCATCTGTTCCATCTGTTGAGTGCACAGTTTAATATCAATTCAATTAAGACCGTTTGGACAGAACAATGTGGGAATCTCTACGAATTAAGATACGCGGGGAAGGCTGCACTAGTTTGCCCAGGGTAAAACCTGGGTGAAGTTATGTCTCTTCCATGACCCCCCCCCCCCCTCCCTCTTAATACGACAACATTTTTGACATTTTTGGACGTTTTTATAATTTAGCTCAGATTTTGATCTAGCACAGCATTTTTCTTGCTGAGTGAAAACTGTGGAATGTGGTCAAATATTTTTTTTCCCAGCAGGCAATTTTTCGCCTCAGTTGAAATCACGTTGCGACGTCGGCTAACCTCAATATACAACGTCGCATCGACGTTGTATTTCCGACGTCGTCTTAACAAGAAAAAACGACATCATCACAACGTTGTATCGACGCCATGCTTGAAACGATGTTGACAGGTTGAAATCGCGTTGGAATTGCGTTGAGATCACGTTGAAATTATGACGTTGAAACGAATTTCATATGGAACTTTTTTTCAACGTCGTTTTAACGTCAGTTTGCTATTTTTTAATGTCGTTTCAATGTTGAAACAACGTCGCTGTGCCTGCTGGGTTAGCATGTCGGCAGTTACGAAAAAAGGCTCAGCATAATTTTATTCGACAATTTTCAAAATTATTGAATATATAGGCCTAGGCTACCTACCATAGGGCCTATATGGCTACATCCATTAAAAACGTAAATTAATATAATAATTATAAGATCTCTAGACTTAAAGCAATAATGCAGCAGTCAATGTACTCCCAGACCCACCCCACCGCGGGGCAGCCTGGGGGTCACCACAGGGTTCACCTGGGGGTTTGCTGTTTGTTCAAGCCCCTAGGGTGAGGGGGTTTTCGCAAGTTTTGTCCCCAGGCAGGAATCAAGGGATTTTCCTATATTGAAAATCATTGACTATTCAAGTGACTGCTAAAAAATAAAAGTTTAATTTATCAAAACATTGAAACTGTCATGTTCAAGTTCAGTGGAGGGGTTGATGTGCGAAAGTCATATATGTTCAAGGTGATGGGAGAGGGTGCAGGGGCGTCAGCCATAGTCAAGGTGATGTGGGGGTGTCAGCCATGTTCAAGGTGATTGTAGGGGGAGGGGGCGATTGGCGTCAGCAATGTTGAAGGTGATAGGAGGGGGTGAGGGGCGTCAGTAACGTTAAAGGTGATAGGAGGGGGTAAGGGGGTCAGCTATGTTCAAGCTAGTGATGTGAGGGGGTGGTGAGGGGCGTCAGCCATGTCCAAGGTGATGAGAGGGGGAGATGGACGTCAGCCATGTTGAAGGTGAGGGGGAGGGGGGGGGGGTGAGGATCGTCAGCCATGTTTAAGGTGATGACAGGGAGTGGGGGTTGAGTGAGGGACGTCAGCCATGTTGAAGGTGATGGGAGGGGGGTGTGGGGCGTCAGCCATGTTGAAGGTGATAGGAGGGGGTGAGGGGCGTCAGCCATGTTCAATGTAATGGGAGGGGGGTGAGAGGCGTCAGCCATGTTCAAGGTGATGACAAGGGGGGAGGGGGGTGAGGGGCGTCGGCCATGTTCAAGGTGATGGCAGAGGGTGAGGGGCGTCAGTCATTTTCAAGGTGGTGGGAGGGGGTGAGGGGCGGAAGCCATGTTCGAGGTTATAGGAAGGGGTGAGGGGCGTCAGCCATGTTGGAAGTGATGGGAGGGAGGATGGTAGGTGAGGGGCGTCAGCCTTGTGTTCAATGTGATGGGAGGGGGGTGAGAGGCGTCAGCCATGTTCAAGGTGATGACAAGGGGGGGGGGGGAGGGGTGAGGGGCGTCGGCCATGTTCAAGGTGATGGCAGAGGGTGAGAAGTGTCAGTCATGTTCAATGTGAGGGGTGTCATCCATATTCTTTAATTGAGAGCACAATGTGATATATTTATTTAATTATCAATAAATGCGAAATGTTTTACACAACTTTTAATCATACAATTTTCTCATACAGCAAGTTTTTCTGATATAATATTTTATCTACTTTTATGTGCCAAAACGTATTATGTAATTTTAACCAGCTAATTTATATTCTCATATACATAAGCATTTTTCTATATAATTCTTACTCACGTTTTTACATTTCATGTTAACTTCCTGCCAGCCAACCTTCTTGTTTTAGATGTTATCTTTATTGTTTATTTTACATGTCGCTTGACTGATTAGAGCTAATGTTATAATGTTTTACTTTTTGCGACTTGAAATAAAACTTATCTTATCTTATCTTAAGGTGATGGTAGGGGGGGGGGGGGGTAGCGACATCAGCCATGTTCAAGCCGATGGCAGGGGGTGAGGGGCGTCAGCGATGTTCAAGGTGATGGCAGGGGGTCACCTCTGAGGGGCGTCATGCAGCTATGTTCAAGGTGATGGCAGGAGCTAGGTGAGGGGCATTAGCCATGTAGGCCAATTGTGTTATAATTGTGTCCCAATAGAGTAGAGTGGGGCAAGGCGCCCCCTCTAAGGTCACAACGTCCTACAGCTGAATATATTGCCCGCAATAAAAAGTTACTAAATGCTCACATAGAGGCATATGATAGGAACATAAAAAATGATAAATGACTTATTCCAAATTATTTGCTAAGATATTATGAGCTGTAATGTATAATGACAGAAAGGGGCATCTTACCCCACACTCGGGGCAAAATGCCCAGGGGGGCATCTTGCCCCAGGGATAAGGGGCATCTTGCCCTTTATACTCGTGAGTTGGGTGAGTTGAGTGAGTTGGGTGAGTTGAGTGAGTTGGGCGAGTTGAGTGAGTTGGGTGAGTTTGGTGAGTTGAGTGAGTTGGATGAGTTGAGTGAGTTGGGTGAGTGGGGTGAGTTGAGTGAGTTGAGTGAGTTTGGTGAGTTGAGTGAGTTGGGTGAGTTGGATGAGTAGGTCATTGAGAGACTTGGGTGAGGTGAGTGAGTGGGTGGTTGAGTGAGTTGAGTAATTCGGGTGAGTTGGGTGAGTTGAGTGAGTTGGGTGAGTTGAGTGAGTTGGGCGAGTTGGGTGAGTTGGGTGAGTAGGTCGTTGAGAGAGTTGGGTGAGTTGAGTGAGTTGGGTGAATTGGGTGAATTGGCCGGGTGAGTTGAGTTAGTGGGTGGTTGAGTGAGTTGATAAGTGGGTGGTTGGGTGAGTTGAGTGAGTTGCGTAAGTTGAGTGAGTGGGTGAGTTGGGTGAGTGGGTGGTTGGATGAGTTTAGTGGGTTGAGTGCTTGAATGATGTGAGTGAGTTGGGTGAGTTGAGTGAGTTTAGTGAGTTGGATGAGTTGATAAGTGGGTGGTTGGATGAGTTGGGTGAGTTGAGTGAGTTGCGTGAGTTTAGTGAGTTGATGCATTTTAATTGATGTAATATCACTGGACTGATAGCAAAAAATGATCGCCATTTCCTAGAAAATCATTAAACAGTGACCAAGTTCTTGAGATCACGCGCTCACAGGGTCTGGAAAATTAAAAATTGCAGGTCCTTTTATGAAAAGTACCGTGACGAAAAGTTACAGTGATTAAGACCAGCGGTTCTTGAGATAACGCGTTCACAATGTCTGCCGTTTCTGTGAAATTCACTAAACCATGACGAAAAACTTTTCATTCGTGGCTAGGCGGGTAAGTGCTTAGACATTTAAAATCACGATTGATTCGGACCAGCGGTTCTTGAGAGGCGTTTACAAGGTCTGGAAAAGTTAAAAATGGCTGCCATTTTCATGAAAATCACTGAACCGTGACGAAAAGTTACCGTGATTTGGACCAGCGGTTCTTGAGATAACGCGTTCACAATGTCTGCCGTTTCTGTGAAGATCACTAAACCATGACGAAAAACCTTTCATTCGTGGCTAGGCGGGTAAGTGCTTAGACATTTAAAATCACGATTGATTCGGACCAGCGGTTCTTGAGAGGCGTTTACAAGGTCTGGAAAAGTTAAAAATGGCTGCCATTTTCATGAAAATCACTGAACCGTGACGAAAACGTTTCCATTTATTGGTCAGGAAGGTAATGCCTACGAAATTCTCGCATTTTCTATTTTTGACATGGTTGTCAATAATTAGAAATCGGGAATTTCGTCTCTATATCTAGCCTAACTGGTGAACGCGCAGCACAAAAATTATAAAAATTTGCAGTTCTAGTCTATGTACATGTTTGCATCATATAGTCATATTAAGAACCCGAAATAAAATCACCGATTTTTTGATGATTTTAGCCTGGGCCAGTCCCTTTAATATAATAATTATATTAAGATCTCTAGTTTTAAAGCAATAAAAAAACAGTGGGCCAAAGTCACGGTAGGCCTATTTCTATTTGAAAAAATGTTCCCTAATCACCTGGTAAACTAAACAAATTAGAAAACATTCCATGACCTGGGAAACCAAACAAATTAGAAAACATTCATCACAGCCGGCCAATTATTCATGACGTGTAGGCCTACCCCTCAATTTTTATTGCTATGTTACAATATGCCCAGGTCTCCCCTGGATGTTGTTTGTTTTGGATCTCAAGATCTCAAGCTTTTGTTAGGCTACACTGTCGAAGTAAACAAGTTCCACAATAATTACTGATAATGATTGAACTTTAAACTGACGTTTAAACAACTGGCATATTCGTGTGCGTTATTGCATAGTGTATTATTTGTATTTGTTCGAAGTAATGTCTAATGTTGGAAAATGTATTTTTACTCATTGGAGCGATAATAAAACGTCATTTAGTGTGGGCGATAAAATGTGAAAACATATCCAAACTTAGTGGGGGAGACTGGGGCACCAAGTTAAAGTCATGAATTATTATGTATTTTCGAACTAAGGAGACCAAAGGTTTTTTTCAAGTTGAAATAATCATAAATGTCTTAATTATCAATTTCAGCTTCATTTGAATACCTATGTAAAAAAAAGTATGTTATCTGGTTATAGTTTTACGGCCATTACAAATATTTTTACTCTTAGACTTACAGTGTGTGGATCACCTTTAGGCTTTACTTACAGTCTGTTTCACCAGATCCTGGGAGTAGCCTTTTTCCAATTTGCTCGGTCGCTCTTTAAAAAAAAATATTCTCGAATCAGTTTTTTATCTTCACCC
This sequence comes from Flabesymbios commensalis, assembly GCA_964017125.1. NCBI lineage: Eukaryota > Metazoa > Annelida > Polychaeta > Terebellida > Flabelligeridae > Flabesymbios > Flabesymbios commensalis. Next base: position 11,981,482 of record OZ024910.1, on the reverse strand, counting down.
AACATCCCTGAAACTTTAGTGGATTTTTTTTGTGTATTAGCGAAGTTAGACCATTTGACATGTAATACATTTTCAAAATACAGCTCTCTTTAACACCATTACTGTGAGACAAGAATTCTATTACATGCCAAATGGTCTAAATTCCAAAATACACAACAAAATTGCACCAAATTTTCAGGGATGTTAGGGGAAGATAAAAAAATGATCCGAGAAAAAAAATTCTTAAGTTTTTTTAAAGAGCGACCAAGCACATTGGAAAAAGGCTACTCCCAGGATCTGGTGAAACAGACTGTAGTCTTAGCCTAGATGTCAGATTCTGCAATATTCTGGCCTACTTTGCATCTAATAAGAGCTTTTGACTTCTGTTGCTGCCCTCTTCTTCTTTAGACTAATATCAGGGTTGGACCCTCAACCATGACATAAATGAAAAATCATTGTAAAGGTTTAGCTAGTTAGCGTAATTTCCTTCTTCCAATGACAAAAAATATGTTTATCTATGAAAAGAGTTGATGAGTTATTTGACCCCTTTTACAAATACTGGAGGCGTATATATTATCAAGCATTTTGTTAGATCAATATATTATAAGCAGGGTTCACAACAGTGCCGGAAATGCCGGCTGCTCGACCGGATGAATTCTAAAAAAAAAAAAATTAAATTAAAAAAAAAAAATTTGTGGTGTCCTTCTGCAAATTTTATGTAGCAGTGTAAGGGTTAAGCTGCTCGCGCACGCTAAGTTATTATTTTTGAGAGAACAACCAGATGATTTTTTTTCTGTGGGGAGCCCTGATTATAAGTATCACTAAATTCTATAAAGTAGTTTTTGGTAGATGCTTAGTGAATTATATAATTCATTATCATCAAGATCATTTGAAATAACTATTTTGTATAAATATAAATATTTTTCTTCATTTGAAGCTGGAGCAATTCCTGCTTTGAATAAAATAAAGAAAAATAGAAGGAAACAATTCAACAGGACAAGGATTTTCATTTCCAGTACAGCATTTTAGTTGCTTTGACACATGTATGCGTGAAATAGGTCTAGCACAACCAGGATTAACTTTTCTAATGTTGTTGTCTTACACAGGATGCCTCAGCAGTGTGCATGGCGAACATGTAAAAACAGCTCAAGGAGAACTAGCATTACTCCTGTTACTGGCTTCACATTTCACGCGTATGTATTTATAAACACAAGACATCAACCCAATGTTAGTTGGTTTCCCAGCAAGCACGAGACATCGACCCATTGTTGGACGAATGTTTGGCCATCGTCTAAGACGCTGGCCTACCATTGGTCTAACATTGGTTTATGTCTTTTGTTTGCTCGGTTGCCATTCACAATTCTGGCCCAATATTAACCAATCAATGTATTGTGTTTTCTCCTTCTATCAAATTAATTTTTTCCCTTTACCTTCAAATGTTTTTGTGTTAAATTTTTAGTGTCTAATCTGGTACATTATATCATATAGTATTATATTATTGTCTCTCATCAAATCATCAACTCATGTTGACATATTATATATGCACTCTATCCGATATCAGTAATTTCTATATCAGGTTCCCGAGAGACCCTAAAAGGAGGAAACGCTGGAACTACCTGATGAGAAGGAAAGGATGGGCAGCTAACAAGTGGGACAAAGTGTGTAGTGCACATTTTAGAGAGGAAGATTTTGATAAAACTGGTCAGACTGTTCGGCTACGTGAAGGGGTCGAACCAAGTATTTTTAGTCCTCCTTTTCACACACAGGTAAGTATCATAGTTGACAAATAAACCCACTCAAATTGTATTTAGATAAAAAAAAGATTTTCTTTCATATTGACATTTGTTATTGATGTTTATAGATAGTGATATATTATAAACTGTAGAACATATGAATAAAGACAGAGCTTATGTCATGACAAACATATTTTTAAACAAAAGAACACATATGGAGATTATACAATATTTCAACAATTTACCCTGTGAATTTTATATTCAAAGATGCTTTTATGGTTTTACCAGTAATATTTGATAAATTTACCATTATCAATAATCTCACACCAATTCATTATTTATTAATAAAAAAGCTTAGTTTAATTTTTAAATATCAAACCAAATATTTAAGTTACAATAACATAATTTCTACACTGAATATCTGGTAGACTAACACCTTTAGGTTTTGGTAGCCCCAGCCCAAATATTTGGCATATAGACCAAAATAAACATAGGTATTCAAATAATTCATTAAGAGCTAACTGAGACATTTATGATGATTTCAAATTGAAAAAAGCCTTTTAGTCTACATGTTTTAAAATCACACCATTTTTCTGTCCTATTCTGCTATAGCCAAGAAAAAAAAGAACAACTGTGAATAGTACTGGGAAGAGGACGGATTCGACAGGTCTGAAAAGTGTGCCTATCAACAGCATTAAAACAGAGCCAACATGTAGTGATCTACAGAACAGTGTGCCTATCTACAGCTTTAAAAGTCATTCAGCATCGACAGATGTCAAAAACAGTGTGTCTAGTATAAACAGAACTGAGTCAGAATGGAAATATGTGGAAAACACTGTGCCTATCTACAGCTTTAAAAGTCATTCAGCATCGACAGATGTCAAAAACAGTGTGTCTAGTATAAACAGAACTGAGTCAGAATCGAAATATGTGGAAAACACTGTGCCTATCTACAGCTTTAAAAGTCATTCAGCATCGACAGATGTCAAAAACAGTGTGTCTAGTATAAACAGAACTGAGTCAGAATCGAAATATGTGGAAAACACTGTACCTGTAATCATTGCAGAGCCAGCATGGACAGATTTAGAAAACAGAGTGAGAACTGATGATAACAAAACAGACTCCACATTGGCAAATCTGGGCAAAAATGTGATAGTAGACTCTAGTGATATGAGGCTTCCAGACGTAGGACACACTGTGACAATAAGACCTGTATCTCTAGTTGTAAACGGTAATGCATACATGCATAAGGCAGTCTCGCCATCTGCATCAGCAGACTCGCCATCTGCAGCGGTGGGCAAGGTTGGTATTTTATACATAATATTCAAAAAACAAAAAATTAATTAATATTATTAAGTCTCCACCCGCTATGTGGTGGAGATTTATTGTTTTAGTGCTGTCTACTGTTATTTTTATTTTTCAACAATTTCACAACGTAATCGCTCTCCAGTCGGCAATATTCATCCGCTCTTTGCAATTTTTTTTCTGAACACCCTCTTATGGATTATCCTGCTTAAGTGCGAAACTCAGCAAACCAGCATATCAAAGATGGCCACCATGGGCTGATTTGCATATCCACGATCCAATAAATGTTCTCCAGTCGTCAATATTCATCCGATCTTCGCATTTTTTTTTAACGTATAAAAATTTAGTGTTTCATTGGATAAAAATGTTGACTGCTCTATTACATCATGTTTTAATCATGTTTTTTTTCAGTTTCACACTTATGCAGCTTCTAGTGATCAGTCTTTCAAGAAACGTTGGCTCATTGCAGAAGAGCACGTTGAGGACTTGGAAAAACGACTGCGCAACGCTTACAAAAGGGAACGCCGAGCCGGAGCTAATTTGGGTAGTCTGTTAAAAAAACTACAGGAAAAAGAAAAACAATTGGAGCTGCTGAATCGAAGATTATCCCAGCAAACAAGAGATTGATTCAATGTTGGTTTAATGTTGGTCCAATGTTGTAAAAAATAGGCCAGCATTTAACCAGCAATTGGTCAACGTCTCTTGTCTGCTCAAATGTGATCATACTGCTAATTATGAAATATGAGAATTCCGTTACTATAGTCCATCTGGCGGTGGACGTTGGTCCAAAATGATAGTAAGTTTATTGGGTATTGTTTGGTCAATTTCTAGCAATTTTTACGAAATTTTGCAACCATGCTTATTTAGCAACAGCCCTGCATATAGGGATGAATTTAATGAGTGTATAGAGGGGGCATGATAATTAGAAATTGACTACATGTGAAATGGTCTGTTTGAGCTATACCATTTTTTTACGAAATTTTAAGGACAGATGTCATATGACTAGGAAATAAACCTTACAAAAGTTCATGAAAATCGCTAAAGAATTTACTGAGTAATCGAAAAAACGCTCAATTTTATTTTGGACAATCCCCCACCGTTGAACAGACTATAGCGAGTGTGCTTTATAATTTCATCATATTTTCATTCACTGTGAGGTGTGAATTGCTAGCCCAATTCCCACCCCAGAGTAAATAAAAATTACCGTATTTATTCTAATAAACACCATAATAAAATAAACGCCCTTGATCATGTGCAGTATATGATCAATAAAAAAATACTCTGAAAAGAGCCCATTCTAATCGGGGCGTTGATTAGAGTGAATACGGTACCTTATCTCATAACATATATCAGTGTAATATATATCAAAAGGATGTGTTGTGTCATTTTTGTTGAATTTCATCTATGGGAAAATGCATGTTATAGAAGATAAAGAATTGACACTTTGAGCTTCGTCATGCCATATTTTGAATAACATTTGTCATATAGAAAATGATATAAGCCATCACAAGGAGTGTCTGAGCCCGTATTCTCGTACAAACTATGATATATCGTAACTTGTACAAGAATACGGGCTCTAAGGTTTAATCTGAGTTATTATTATACTTGATAAAATCGGGTCAGTTGTATTTGATGTGAGTTGGGAATTGATGTACCACAGTGAATAACAATTAGTAAATAGCTGGGTGTAAACACTTTAACCCTTACAACTATGAAATTTGTTTGTATAAACCATGTGGACCGAAGGTTTTTTTTAAATTTGAAATCATTATAAATGTCTTACTTAGCATTTCCCGCTTCATTTGAATATGTGATGGGTCTACAGCCATTATAAATTTTAAAGTTTTTTCAGTGTGGGGGATCAACTTTAGATGTCAGGATCTGATGTCTGTAGAGGTAAGATTCTGATGTCTTAAGGCGGTCACCGCTCTGAAAGGGTTAAACCCTCACGATGCACTAAAACATAATTTTGCATCTCTGGACTTAATTCCATAACACATAGGGGTTTTCGAACTAAAATTTTCATGCTGTTTTAATAATAGCATTACCTTTATAAATTTGCCACCCACTTCAAGTCATATTCATATACTACAAGTCGAGATTTTTGACAGTAACTCTGGGCTTATGGTGGATGAAAATGACAATGGTAAATTCAGGCTTTTAATCTTTCTGTTGCCGAATTGTCTAATGGTATTTTTCAAAGCTGGAATTGCGTCTAATGAAAAAAATGTCCTTATCTACACAGAATATCCAAAATTTCATGACCCAATTCATGCCGCTCACAGGACCTTGGTCCAGGGCATCAACAGCTACTGAATTTCATATTTTATTTTTGAAATACTTTAATGTAGTATTATTTTATAAAAATAAACTCTCGAACTGTTAATGCGCCAGAGAAGTTTATATTTTTTGATAACCAAATCTATGTGGGGAGAGGGGGTCTACTCCTTCTAACCCTTATCCTGCTATTCACGGCTATTGTTGTTTTTAATTTTTTTTATTTGTCGATCAAATCACTTATATCAATAGAAACACAATGTGTGTTTAAACATCAGGATTTGCAAAGGATAGATCTCAAAATAAACAAATATGAGTAATTTTCACCCACCTGAAGTTGTGGGTCGCGGTAGCGAGACACAAATAAAAGTGGGTTAAAATTTATATAAATTAACTAGCAAGATAAAAGTTGACTTTCTAGTCCTACATATCAGATCTGAATAACTTCGTAACAGTCCATTGCAAGCAAATGTGTAACAGTAGCCATCTTGAAGAATACATGCCATTTCAATTGTTTTTATAAAACAGGTCGGGGGTGCATTGCAATTCCTATCTCTCAGCTGAATGAAAATGATGTGATTTTATGAAATTGCCGAGAATAATGTCTTAAAGGTGATCTATCACCCCTTAAGTTATATAGTATGAATAATTTTGTGACAAATAAATAAAAGTTGCCACACGATGGGGCACAAGTGTTTCCTTATATGGGGTGATTGGCTATCATGTGACCCTCTGATCACCCCATATAGGGCATAATTATTCATACCATATAAGGGGTGATATATCACCTTTAAATGAAAGCATGGTATGGCTTAACTGTGATGGACTGTATCAATTTTAAATCTATGAATTTTATTCAAATATGACAAGAGCTGCCTAAATGGGACAAGGTGACTTATAGTAAAAAATTCCCAGTAAACATGATAGGTTGAGCAAGTGCTGGCCTAATGTTGGTCCACCCTCTATGCCGTTGGCCCAACATTAAACGAACATTGGCTCAATGTCTCATGTTGGCTATGGTTGCTGATGTGTTGATCCAATGTTGGCTTGATGTTGGCCCATCGTCTATGGCGGTGGCCCAACAATAATCCAACATTCAATCAACACCTCGGTGTTTGCTCTGTTAAGGTTGCTGATATCTTCATCCAATGCTGTTATAAATGTTGCAGCAACAGTATTCCAATGTTTGGGCAATGTCTCGTTTTTTTACTATTTTCATGTCAAAATAGTCACGCTTAGTCTTCATCATGTTTATTATTGTTGAAAATATTAATAAAAAGTCAGCTAAAGTTAGTTCATCATTCATCGCGTTGTATTTCTGATATATGTCTGCTGTCGGTCATTGTAAACCCTACTGTCGGTAATGTAATGTAGATAATATAAGTGTGTTTACAGTTGAGGGAATTTTGTGTTTTGCTAACTTTTTGCGACGCCTTGGATTTTAAAAGTTACAAAGTCTATTTATTTTGTTGTAATTACAAAATAGTCCGCGAACAGTATAGCCTATAATTTCACTGGGTCAGTATAAAATCCTCCTCCCCCCTCAGGAATGGGGTAGTTGTTTGGAGGGCATTTTGAGGCTTTTTGCGTGTTCGCTTTTCGTTATGATTATGTTACTTTAAATTGACCAGTCCTCCTCGAGGACTTCTAGGTGTCCACCGAATAGCCACATTTGTTTATTTTTATTGTATGGTAATTACACATACTAAGATATGACCACAAAATTACCCTTTTTTTTAATCTTAAAATTTAAAATGCTAGACATGATTATGCCTTTTCGCTGAACTAGCTGCACACATATTTCTGCTCGAAGCCATCAGTTAACGACTTTATTTGTATTAGTCCGGCAGCTAAGGGTGGTGAACCACAATTTTCTGATATAGTTTTTTCTCTGCTGATTATTTATCTTTGGTGGTGTGGAGGTCTCACCTTTGAGCAATTTTAATTATTCAAGATGGCCGCCATGCACCTGAAAAAGCTCAGAAAGCGGATTCGACTATATAAAAGGCTAACACTCGGTTAATATGTCTTGTAATAATGTATGTTTGTCAAATTGTATTCACATGAATCTGTTTTACATCTCCATAGTTTGAAAATACAACAATGGACCCCATTTTGGAATTCAAAATGGCTGCCGTATGGCTAAAAATTAAGTTATAATCAAATGAAACAAAATTATATATGGGCAAACGATAACATTTAGGCGATGGGCTACGTGCTGTGGCTACCATGCACCCCCCCTGAATGTTATGTGTACTTTGAAATTTCACACAAAATACAAAATGGCTGCCATCTATTTTTTTATAAATATGTTATTTGTGCATTTTACTTAAATCTGCATTGAAATAATCGACATGAAGTAAAATTAGAGCTATGTTTTATAAAAAAAAAAATATTATATAAAAAAAAACGGAAAATGACAAAATACAAAATGGCCGCCATCTGTTTGAAAAAAGTGATCTCGGCCAGTGAAAAAGTGATCACAGCCATTTTAAAAAGTATCTAAACCACTGAAAACGGGATCTTGACCATAGAAGATCACCTTGTGGTGGCTTAGATAACTTTATCAGTGGGTGACACCAGTTTTTTAGTGGCCATGATCACCTTTATAGTGGCTGAGATAACGCCTAATTTGGCTGTGGTCACTTCTTCAGTGGTCAAGTCCCCCTTTGTAGTGGTTTAGATACTTTTAAAAGTGGCTGTGATCAATTCTTCAGTGGCCAAGATCACTTGTGTAGTGGCTGAGACAATTTTTAAAGTGATTGTAATCACTTCTTCAGTGGTCAAGATCCCTTTTATAGTGATTTAGATCATTTTAAAAGTGGCTGTGATCACTTGTTCAGTGGCCAAGATCATTTTTGTAGTGGCTAAGATAACTTTTAAAGTGATTGTAATCACTTCTCCAGTGGCCAAGAGCCCTTCTATAGGGGTTCAAATCATTTGTAAAGTGGTTGTGATCACTTTTGCAATGGTCAACATCACTTTTGTAGTGGTTTAGATTATGTTTAAAGTGGTTGTGGTCACTTCTTCAGTGACCAAGATCACTTTGTGGTGGCTTAGATAACATTTTCAGTGGCTGACACCAGTTTGTCAGTGGCCAAAATCACCTTTATAGTGTCTGAGATAACGTTTAAATTGGCTGTGGTCACTTCGTCAGTGGTCAAGATCCCTTTTGTAGTGGTTTAGATAATTTTTAAAGTAGTTGTGATCACTTCAGTGGCCGATATCACTTTTGTAGTGGCTGAGATAACTTTTTAAGTAATTGTAATCACTTCTTCAGTGGTTAAGATTACGTTTGCAGTGGCTTAGATCATTTTCAAAAGGGTGTGATCACTTCTTCAGTAGCCAAGATCACTTTTGTAGTGGCTGAGATAACTTTTAAAGTTGTTGTAATCACTTCTGCTGTGGTCAAGATCACTTTTTTAGTCGCTGAAATAACTTTTAAAGTGGCTGTGATCACTTTTGAAAAATGTAAAAGAGACTGTAAAAGAGACTGTAAAAGTAATAACAAACATTTATACCTTATACAATTTACAAAGGCGAGAAGTCCTGCTTGTATTCACTAAAAAGAAACGGTTGAAATAGTTCATATAGATGGATAAAATACAAATTTAGTGCTTTGTTGTATACACTTCGTATTTAATAGAAATAAAATATTATATATCTATGTAAAAGCCCTTGATAGTAACTGTGAACTGATATCAAAGATGTTGGTATATTTTGTTAATTTGGGTTTTTCTTTTTTTGTGTCGATATATAAATTTTTTCGAAGAGACGGTGGCCATTTTGTATTTTGTCATTTTTTGTCTTTTTTCATATAATATCAGTTTTTTTATATAAAACATAGCTCTAATTTTGCTTTATGTCCATTATTTCGATGCAGAGTCGAGTAAAATTCACAAAATTACATATTTGTTTTTAAAAAGATGACGGCCATTTTGTTTTTATCTTTCACAAAAATTGTGTGAAATTTCAAAGCCCACATAACATCCAGGCTTATTTATAAGCATATCTGGATTGAAAAACCGAGGCCCAAATGTGGATACATGTAAAAAACGTTTGATGAACGGGTTTTTGTTGTTGTGGATTTCGCTATTTTTTTAAATTAAATTATGTTCAGTTATACATGAAGCGATCTTATTTATTATACTGCAATGATTTATATACCATAAGAAGCGGAATTCAATTACCGTTCATATGTTATATAGCAGTTGCAGATCGGCTTACCAGAACAGAAATAACATACATTCAATTAACCCTATCTCCTTATTTAAAATTGCGCGACGTTGTTAAAAAAATATTTAGATTACCTCTATATCAGTTGTCAAAATAGTGTTTGCATCCCTATATTTTCAATGTTAACAGTCGATTCAGTTCAGTATTTCTAAGTTCACCAAATTTTTTAGTTTTGTTGAGATATTGGGGAGAGGGGGGGGGGGGGTGCATGGTAGCCATAAGTCTAAATGTTATCGTTTGCCGATATATATAATCTTCTCTCATATGATTATAACTGAACTTTTAGCCACACGGCAGCCATTTTGGATTCCAAAATGATCTACATTATTGCATTTTCAAACTATCTAGATGTAAAACAGATTTATGTGAAAAAAATTGGACAAACATACATTGTTACAAGACATATTAACCAAGTGTTTGCCCCTTATAAAGTCGAGGCCATCATAACTGGGGAATTTTCAGATATTGGCCATGTCGGCGGCCATCTTGAATTATTAAAATTGCTCAAAGGTGACACCTCCACACCAGCCTAGATATGTTTAGGTAGACCCCAAAGATAAATAATCAGCAGAGAAAAAAACTATATCAGAGAATTTTGGGTCAGGCCAATATTGGGCATTCTGCTGCCGGACTATATTGGTTTTTCATCGGTAATTTTATGGTACGGTAAGCCTAATTACACTGATAAACGACCACTAAATGACGTCTCATCTCCTTACCACAATATAACCTAATTTCAGAACCTTAATCATTAACGCTTTTAAACAGGATTTTAACTTTACACATCGCGAACACCTTGCATATTTAAAATAAAGTCTTTAGCTATAATTAAAAAAAATATTTGTTTCCCATCGGTTATTTTATCGTATGGTCATTGGTTTTGAAGTTAAAAAAAGTGGTTCTGACATCTGCAGCAATGACTCTTACCACCATTATTGGGGATGTATAACGCTTATTGAGTGGTAGAATCGCTTTCGACCTTGATCTAATTAAGTTATCCCAAGTTATTTCACCCATATGTGGTATATTATAAGTAGGCCTACGACTACTTGTAAGTGCCAATCTTTGCAGTTTTGACCCAGACCGTAGCCCTGACACTTGGGTCATCATTGTAAACCTTGGTTTAAACATAATTTATTTTTCAAGAATTACAAACAGCACTTGCATGGTGCCATGAGATGTTCCCCTCCACAACGATACAGAGATAATAGTAAAGTTACAACGATAGTAGTAATAATATTAATAAAATAATATATATAACACATCAATGATAATGATAATATGAACAAATAAAGTTACATGAGATGGTGGTGTCACTTGTAAAAAAACAAACATTCGTATAGAATAATGCAAAATATATTTAACCAAATTTTTAACTATTAAACCAAATATTTAACTAAATTATATTTATTGTAAGCGTTGGAGAAGCATTGAGGTAGGGAGAGGAGCTGTCAAACCAGCAAACAGGAAACGTTCAGTCAATGGCTGGACACTATTGGGCCAGCGTCGAAGACGATGGGCCAACATTGTACCGACATTGGCTGGACGCTTCGTGTTTGCTGGGAACTGATGCCGTAAATCGATCCATCCATCATTGGCCAAACATTGATTAGCACTTAGTGATCCAGAAAATCCTAAATAAAGCCGGATGAACATCTGTAAATTCTTCGAAAAGTCATAGCACACCTCCCCAAAACCTGAGGATCATTGTGCCAAGGTTTGAAGTCCATCGGATAAAAACCCGGGGAGAAATAGCCCTCGACATAGAATAATAAAATTACTTTAGTCACGGTTCATGTAGGCGCCTATTATTATAGTAAGTCTAAAATTTTGGCAGCGACACAAACGTGTTTATTAAGACATTATATAATACAATCAACAACATCTGATGTTCCACCTCCTGGCAATTCTTGTTTACAAACCTCGTTCAGATGAACTTACAAAAGGACGTGTGGTCATCCTGTTTTTTGACCAATTCAAAACAGATATTCATCCTACGCCATCATTTGAAACTCTTGAAGCGATCTTTGCCCATAATGATATCGGAAAGATAACCACAATGTTATCTGCATTACACGGGTGACCGTCTACCCCTCGTTAATTTAAGATTTGTACTCTTACAAGACACATAGTTCCACAGAATCGCCGTTACATTGTCAGTATCTGGTCAGACTAGTATGGATATTGTATCAGTCTCAAATTTATTAGCTGTTACCGCATTAGCTGATATTCATTAAATTATGTGCAATAATGATCAGATTTGAATTTAGAGCAACAAGAGGGGGGGGGGGTAATCTACTGCTTTTTCTAAGATTTTATGCGTCCTACTAGTAGCCTAAACGTAAAAGTAACGTAAGTGACGTTCAGACAAATATATATATATATTTTTTTTTAAACAGTTTTCTAACATGTATTTATTTCAATATATATAGATATAGATATAGTAAATAGTACCATATATCAAACGATGAAAATACTTGGTTTGGATTTGACTGTATGATTAAGGGAACTATCATTTATTATCAAGCAAAGTTATTGCTATTGATGACAGACAATGATTAATAAAAAAAATGAAATACCCATGAAAACATCACTGTTTTTCCACAAAATATTAGCATGGTCAGGCGAGGGGAGTATTGTAATTCAACGTCAAACGAGTCCTGGGGGGTAGTGCACCAAACAGTCGTTAGTGGGTCGATCCAGGGTAAATTACCAACGTCGTGTTAACGTCTAAGACGTTGACAAAACGTCTGGTGCACCACTGCGGCGTTTGCAACGCTACTCCTCATCTACGACCAAAATGTCACGTCTACTAGGGGGTAGACGTTGTTGGGGCGTTAACTGTAAAATGTATACAGAGATCGCATTTCATTAATCCCGACACTTTCATCGTCTACTAATGCCGAACATTATCCCTCTAATAATACGTCAGGAATATACTGATAGCTTTTTCTTCTGAAAGTGTTTATATCGCAGGTATGAATCACATTTTTAATTTTATTTTAGACACAATGCATATATATGCCTGGGGCTAATCGACGTAAATGACGTAAATAGTTACCTCATACGAAATAAATTGATATTTACATTTAAGCTCCCTCGTCGCCTTTATTCACAACGTGGCCTATTTTGAATTAAATTCATTGAATACAAAGCTGTTTAATTCGAGGCTTCGGGATTTTTAAAGGCATTTATGAGAATTTTATATACCTGCTTGTCCAGCAAACACAAAAGATTTATATAACATTTATACAATGTTGGACTAACGTCGAAGACGCTGGGCCGGCGTTGTATAAATATTATACAAATGTTGTGTGTCTGCTGGGTGAGGTGAGAATTGCGGCAAGATTAATAAAATTGAAAAGAAATATATGTTAAACGAACTTCAAAGTGAAGGCAATACATTTAATAAACAAAACAATATACTTTTAAGTAAGTTGAATGAGGATATTTTAAATTTCGACGACATTCATTTACTCTGAATCCTTCTAATTGTATCTCCGTTAGAGCCTTTTGGTCAGTTTGTTAGTCATGTTACTGTTAGCAGTGCACGCTGAGATGTAATAACAAGTTTAGGCCGACACGCCCATCTTCACCGAAACTAACAAGGGGAAATACTATCACAGGGTTTTAATAACACGCTAATTGGGGGGGAATTGACACATTTCTCCAAAAAGACATAGTCTAGAATATCGATGCAAAATAAATTCAAATGTTTAATTAATATCTTATAAAATTGTGCAAGGAACAAAAGTTTATATACTAATATACATATACAGATTTATGGTAGCTTTGCGAACACAGTTTTGATACCTACCTCTGAAATAGGCAATGATATAATTTATAGGCTAATTTATTACTTTATACGGTTCATAATGTAATACAATATGTTACATTTAGTTTATTCTAAGTCACTGAGATAGTATGCGTTCGTTTAATAGTTTGTTTACTAGCTTGGGTAGATAATAAACCTTTTACTGTTATAAAATCATTGTGTTTTTGATTACCCCGTGTGGGAACGCTGCTCGTTAGTGAGACGTTGTAACGACCTTGTGTTGTGCACTTGACGTGTGTCGGGACAGTCAGTGTCGGTCGTTACAACGTCTGACGTCGACAATTAACGTCACACGTTAGACGTAAAGTGGTGCACTAGGCCCCTGGTCACCTTCAAGTCACCCCGTAGGCAATTGTTTTTTAACATGCACATGTATCCATTAAATGCACCACTATGGTAACTTTCGTGTAAATAATGATCATATTATGTACAATTGTTAATCACAAATAGGGGTCAACATTTAACCGTAAATTCAAAATTTGACTCATTCAAATGCCAATGCAATGAAAAGCATGAGATATAATTACGCCAAATTAATAAAATCACCAATACACCATAACATTTATTCAAAGCAAACAGTGTGCAGAGGGGACTAGAAGGAAGAAGGTGCTCTAGAACTAGTCATTTAAGGTAATTTCATTAGATTTATCTGGATGAAAATCACCCCATTTACAGTGTTTTGGTATCCACACACAAGCTGCCCCGGGAACACGTCGGCTTACATGAAACAAGAAAGCCTTTTTTCACAAAACACCGGGACATTGATGAAATAAGGAGCGGTAAATGAACTGGTCGATCAAATAGATAACAGATAGCGGAGACGGCCCGAGGGGAAAGCCCGTCTCATCAGGTTATCCACTGGGAGTTCTTCAGCTGTAAGACTATTGTTTTGCCCTGCAAAGCCAAAAGGCAGTAACTGCTTACTCTGCAAAGCCAAAAGGCAGTAGCTGCTTACTCAAAGAGTGAGCAGTTGCTGCATTTTAGCTTTGCACTGCGATGTTAGCGTGCTCAATATGTGGCCCAGCAGTGAAAGCCGTGATCAAATTCAGTTTTATTTTCCGAATAACCCATAAGTACTTTCACTTGCAAATAGAATAAACGTTTTCAAATTATTCATTCAAGTGCCAATCATGGCTATACTGATCTGCAAAATGAAAACTGCTTACTTGAAAGTATTTGTTGGCTATAATTTTACGGCTGTCAAATCGCTTAGACCTTTTTATTGGGACTTTACCATGTTTTTAATGCGAGTGTATTAAACACTGTTAAATAATTCACATTTATGAAAGATTGACAATCATATTGATACATCTCTTGAAGCGTGAGTGAGACATAACTTGTCGTTTCCAGGATTAAAATAGGCGATATATTTATATAATATAATGTGCTGCATATATTTCAACAATTATATAATACTTTTGAAACACTAATTCAACTCAGCATCAGAGCGACATTTGAACAGTCTGGAGCACTGTATATCATGAGGGAACATGACACCCCAAAATTAGCTAGCAGATAATCGTCTTGATTTTGATCTTGTTCCACCTCAAGTATAGTACTCTACCCCAAATAACGCCCACTCAGTCATTTCGTTAGAAGGTAAAATGACACCCTGTAATAGCTCAAATAGAATACAATTCTTGAGACGACGTTCTTAGTATTAATTTGATTTAAATTGGATTATTAAGAAGGTTAATAAGGTTATTAAGGGGGTTAATATGTACATTACTTGGATTTCTTACAGCAACACGCTGGATTAAAAACCTCGCTGTGGGGAGGGCGTGGAACGGGGTAGATATTGCCTAATTTTTCGCTCTTGTGTAGCTTGTCCTGACACCACACTCTGGGAGGTAATACATATGCAGGTGGAAGGTTTCTTTGTTTTCCACGAGCGCCAGTATGTAATATTTTTTATTTTTTTTATTTTTCACCATATACAAAGTCATACATTCATACATTCAAACTACATTATCAAACTACATTATTTATAAAATCAAAATTAACATCAATTCCATCATAAATTTTGCATATTTAAAACAATTTGTGATTCGCTCACTCCTTTAAAACAAGGTAAATACATCATAATGCATATATCAAATTTAAAATCTGCTCAAGTGTATTACAATGTGAGTATTTTTCTGTACGACGAAGAATTTGACAGCGAAAATAAATATCTTTTTTTACTAGAGACAATATAGAAGAATAAGCTCTGTCCTTTATATTCATATGATATAGACGTTCAGACAAATATGTTTCATCTCCCAAGAAAGTACTCATCATTTTGTGTAATTTCTCTGAAATGAGATAACAGATATAAAAACTTGTACTCTGAAGTCTCAAGTTTTATTTCGATGGAAGGCCATCTGTATTATATACGCCTTTACTTTTTAATAATCATTTGTTTCTGAAGGGATGCAAAACATTTTGAGCATCACGTACGTTACCACGATCTTTAACCACACATCACTATTTCTTACATGAGTCAATTGCTATGCAAGAGTGTGCAAAAGTTACTTGGCGAATGGTTCTTTGAAGCAGCCTTGCTGTCGAAATCTATACGTGCTTCCATGTGTGAGATGTGTAGGTGGTAAGTTGTGGGTTTCAACAAATCACGTACGTTACCGTACGTGATGTTCAAGTACTGCATGGTACATCGAAGGTGGGGCATACAGAGTAGATATCTCAGTTCAAGGTCATACATACTAATGACAGGTATATTCTTATTAGGCCTGAGCGATAAGTGTTGCTTTCATAAAAGATTACAGTCAATCGGCGCCTTCCGGTTTAACCTTTTTTTTATAATCCAGCCAAAACTCGGATGTTCCGAATGCATCCCACGTTTCCGGTGTTGAAAAAATCATCATTTTGACACTTGATGAGTACCAGAATTTTTTTACAAGTAATGTTACTGTGCAATGAGTTTATAACTTATAGACGAAAAAAGTTACACTTCGATAGAATGACACATAAGTGTTAGATAGCAATCAAAAATCGAATACAAGAAGTTGATTTATTGCCTCAACTGAAGTCAAATTCAACACTACAATTTTCAAACGCAGTCCACACTTCCTCTCCAGTCCACCAGGAGCACTCACGTCAGATGCTAATTGAGTCAACAAGGTGAGTCGAGCGGTGACGTGTTTAGTTTTGGGATTAAGCTTAAAAATATTAGCTTTCTTGTGATACCATTGTTATCAAATGACATAGAACGCCCGAAGAGAACTTTTTGTTTGAATCAGTGAATCCGCAAAGCCAGTAATTTTGTAAGGGAAGTCACAGTCACTGAGTGAGTGACAGTGTACTGACAATGACAGTGGTCAACGCCACTGTTGTCTTGACAACGATTGAGGATTTTAGCTTTTGGATGATAACTCTGGTAACTCTCAAACGATATTTATTAAATTGTGTAATCACTATTTTTCAGTCCTTTTAGGCCTGATCTAGCATCTAAAAATAAAAATATATCCTGAAAATTTCGTGAAAAAAATTGAGCCTGGGGGGGGGGGGGGTCTACAACTACATTGCTACAAGTATAAGCCTAACAGAAACAAGGCCTATTTATATAAGGTGCGATTTTTTTTAAGTTAGCGAAAATAAAGAGTTTGACAATTTCGGAGAGGTAACTGGCTAAAAAATCCATCAAACGCCCACTAAGTGATCCAACTTGAAACAGGGGCTATTCCAAAGGGGGTGCTCGAGTGTGTTTTACATGGTCTCGATAAAATGCGTGTAATATTAATAAAATTTGATTTTTGATCGAAATTTTGTTGTCGAAAAGTTTAAAAAATGTGGCCTTGACATCAGACAACAGGGGGATTGCATACCAGATCGATGAGTCATGGGAATCCCCAACGGAAAACACGTGACAATTGAGCGGGAAATTTTTGGAATTCCCGGGGTGAAATGCCACGCCCACGTTGCCAGGCACTGGAAGATAAACTTTGGTGTTTTTAGCAAAAAGACCCTTTCCGGCCTACCGAATGTAAGTTCTAGAAAGGTCAGTAACGTATGTGACTTTTTACATAACAGAAGAGTCTTGTACGTAATATTTGACTGCTAGCAACGTATGTGATTATTGACATTTTCAGTCACTTGTCTAGTGGGAAATCACTTGTCTACAACTACATTGCTACAAGTATAAGCCTAACAGAAACAAGGCCTATTTATATAAGGTGCAATTTTTTTTAAGTTAGCGAAAATAGAGAGTTTGACAATTGCGGAGAGGTAACTGGCTAAAAAATCCATCAAACGCCCGCTAAGTGATCCAACTTGAAACAGGGGCTATTCCAAAGGGGGTGCTCGAGTGTGTTTTACATGGTCTCGATAAAATGGGTGTAATATTAATAAAATTTGATTTTTGATCGAAATTTTGTTGTCGAAAAGTTTAAAAAATGTGGCCTTGACATCAGACAACAGGGGGATTGTATACCAGATCGATTAGTCATGGGAATCCCCAACGGAAAACACGTGACAATTGAGCGGGAAATTTTTGGAATTCCCGGGGTGAAATGCCAAGCCCACGTTGCCAGGCACTGGAAGATAAACTTTGGTGTTTTTAGCAAAAAGACCCCTTCCGGCCTACCGAATGTTAGGTCTAGAAAGGTCAGAAACGCATGTGACTTTTTACATAACAGAAGAGTCTTGTACGTAATCTTTGACTGCTAGCAACGTATGTGATTATTGACATTTTCAGTCACTTGTCTAGAGTGAATGTATAGCTTTGATACTGACGCACATAATCATGTCACCAATCACGTACGTGACTTGTCAAACATCACTTACGTACATACACTCTCTGTTCTATTCAGTAATTTGCTTCCATCTTCACGTGTGTCGCCCAGATCAGCTCACTACTGGCAACATTATTATATGAAAACCAACAATATATCAAATGTATCATACTATTCATGGCAAACAAAATAAAATAAACACCTAGCTTTACGTGGTAGAGAGAACATTGCCCTACTACAGTACTGATTTCACAAAATGGGACAGATTTTTCATCAGTGGCTGGCCTGCGTTAACGCTGGCCAGCCCGTCATTAGCCCGGGCGCAAGCCCGGCGAGACAGGCGCAGAATTGGTTGCGCCCAGCGCATGAAATGGGCTCGAGCCCCCACACGGTTCGGGCCAGGAAAATATACCCGCCCAAATCCTACTTGGGCTTGCACCCAGTATACTGTGTGGCGGCTAACATGGATGCTGTGAACCATGTGTCATCTCGCCGGGCTGGCCAGGCTCGCTCTGGGCGAGACAGGGCGCGCTCAGCTTGACCACATTCAGCATCATCTAAACAGCTCTGAGTTGATCTAAACGTTCAATAATTGAGTGTCCGTACGCGTATACATCTAGACCTGTTGCAGTCCTCATTTATTTCTGCTTAGCCATTTAGCATTTAGCCTTTAGCATTTAGACATTATCTTTAGTATCGGAAAAGCAGTTCAGTGTATAAATTCAGAAAATGGGTGGTTTTATGAAGCTACGGACACTGGAATAGACCTAACTGAAGATGAAAAAGCAGGCACCTGGAAAGTCAGGCTCGCCCGGCGCACCGGTCGAGCTTGAAACTGGACCAGACGAGAAGCGCGCCTGACTAACACATACAGGCGTTGACTCAATTCGCCGAGGCTCTAGATTGGCTTGAGCCCCGGCGATATGAGCGCGGCTCCAGTTATATGAACTTATACCAAAACGCACATTGCGGCCCGGCTAAAGGATTTTATAACTTTGGGCGCATACATGCGAGCCCCAAATGGGGTGGGGAGAGAACATGGGGCTAGCCCAGGGCTAGCCTGCGTTAGCCGGGGCTAGCCCCACTGAAAAAGCTTGTCCCATTTTGCTAAATCAGTACTGTACCTTACTCAAATAACTTCTGTTTTGCTATGTCAAATTTCCCATTGTAATTCAAAATGAGCCCAATATATTGGTAATCTCTGACAATTTCTAACTTAAGATTACCAAACAAAAAAAAATAAACATATATTCTCCTTTATTTCTTACATAGCCACGAGAGAATACCAACACTTTTGGATACATTCATTTTGAGCTTCCATTGTGTACAATATTGATCTATTGTATCCAGAGCTAGTTCCAATTCTCTTGGACTCTCTGCTAAATTGACAGTATCGCCTGCGCAGAGGAGAACATAAAGCTTTATATATGTGTCAAAATTTAATATAGTTTAAAAGATTAGAAATGTTTTTCCTAATAAATGACAATCCATTATATTTATAGTGCTTAAATAGTCTCTTAAATCGGACAATAAAGAATGAAAATAACAATGGTGACAAATTTTAACCCTGTCGAACACCTGTTTTACAAGCAAAATATCCTGATGTTTTACAGGACATCGAAATGCAAGATTTCGCGTTATTATACATTAAATAAATTGACGTAATGATTTTTCCACCAATACCCTTTGATAATAGTTAAGACCACAGCGCAGCCCTGGTCACCATGTCAAAGGCTTTATTGTAGTCCATGAAACAGCAGTACAATATCTTTTTCCTAAACAAATATAGACCAATTAGTGTCTTTAGGAAAAAAATGTGATCAGTGCTTGAAAAACCTTGCCTAAAACCTGCTTGTTCATTTCCTATAATTTCAAACGACTTAGAATAAGAGGTTAATCTGGTATTGATACAGCTTGTGAAGAGCTTTCCCAGACAGCTAAGAATAATTTCACGATGGTGGATATCCGTCTGCAAGACTGGCCTTACATTGAAACAGCATTGTGAAAATGCAATTAAATTATCAAATCTAGCATTTAAAGGGTTAATAGGGCGACCCAGCTCGGACACACTGCAAGCATTTCATCCTGAGTCTATTGATCCAAAATATGTAGGCCCTAATGCTTTGACCCGCAAATCAAATGACATGGAATTTACTCTCCCCCCACCCCTCGCATTCGAATGTAATTAGTACATAATTTCTTCTAGGTAAACATATCATACAAACATATGATTCACATGCTTGTGTGTTTGATTATGCTACAAAACAAAAACAGATTTTAAAAATATTGAAAACTTGAGGAATGATCAGCCTCTAAAAATAGAAGAAAAACTAAAAAGCTAGAATAGAATGGCAATTCCACATTCAATAGATATATACATCTCTTTAGATTTATACCTTTCTTTTGGAGACACCAAAATCCGTAGTTGATCCAATTAAACTATCTCTGTCTTTTAAAAAAGTTATGGCATGAAACAGCAATGCATAAGTATAATTGTGTCAAGGTTTGAAATCGATTAGATGAAAATTCGGTGAGAAATAGCACTATAAAATTTGAATCAGAAGAAAAAAGTAGCAAAAATTGTTGCAAACTTTGCAAACATATTGAAGATATTAAAGCATGAAAGCCATATTTATCCCGAAGTGAAGAACAATATCCTGATTTCATCAAAAACCCAGACATGCTAGCTCAAATAAAAACTTCCAAACTAGTTATAATGCCTGATAGACCTATGTTCTAAATGTCATATTCTTTTTTGTGAGCTAAAGTGAGGATATGTCTTGTTGCGCAAAATGTAACGAGGAATCACAAAGGTTAAATAACCCACATAAATATATCTCGATCTAAAATATATGTATGAAACCTTAAGTGGGCGTGAGTGAGTGAGTCAATATTGCTTTACTCCGCTTTCTGCACAAACATGGCAATATCGCGACAGAAGGAAGCCCGTAGTTATGGGCTATGACCTACTGTTTTGGAAATAGGCCTATTTCCGGTTTTCTTTATAGTTGACAGTATCATAGGCAACAGTTTTGAGCACTGTAAGGGGTCTCGTCAATTATTTTTGTTTTCCTAAAATCCGATAAAAACTCAGAAGTGGGTGGGTGGGTCAAGCCCAAACTGGGATTTTTTATTTTTTTTATTTTTGTTTGTTTTTTTGTGTTGCTTTCATGTTTCCAAATGTTTCCACAAAAAAATCGGATATATGCGGTCTGACCAATCCGAGTTTTTCTTGTATTTTTGGATTTTTTTTAATTTGACAAGACCCCTAACGCACAACCCAAATAACAAATGTCCGACCCGGCCGGGATTCGAGCACAGTAAGCAGACTGAATGAACCACCGATGTCGGCCTTAGAGCAGGTGGGTCATTATCCTGCTTCCCTGAATCAACATATTTACGTTACGGCAGACCTCACTCCTTCGCCATTAAACGAATCCTGTTTTATTGCTGGCCCACTGTGTACGACTCTGGCCCAACATTAAAACAACATGGCTGCTGTTTGCCGGGAATGGATCTATACCCGACCAACACAAAAACAAAACAAAACATAACATTTGTAAAATGTCGACCCACCGTCTTCGACGATGGTTCAACATTGTGAAGCATGTTATTAGTAGTTATGCACATGTTTTGTTTTTGCTGGGTATACTGCGTATTGTTATGGATCGCAGACTGCTTTATGCTGCGTATTGTTATGGATCGCAGACTGTTTTTTTACAAAGACGTGACATATCAAATACCTGGTTATATAATAGCGCCTGCTACTTTTGAACCATGCCGTGAAATAGGGTGATGTTTTCCCAAGACAATGGGGAAATAATTCATGCTGATAGGGATGCTATTAATTCAATTCTTTATATTATGTAGTACCATTGAGTACGTTTCACCTAACTTGGTGAGGGTCGTCGATATGATAAGTGGACTTAAGTGGAACTTAAGCAACATTATATACCTATTATGTGCTTTGTCAATTATAACCAATGTCTTCTATTATTTCTTACTGACATAATCATTGGTGTTGTATCAGGTTACCTTCTTCACTTCCTCAGCTCCACTCTTAAATGATTTCTGGCGGAGTATTACTTAAGATCAATCATTCAGTCCTTACATCTGGGCCGGGGGGGGGGGGGAGGGGCTGGTGTGGTGAACAACATGTTGTGATCGAGGTTGAGTGCGCGACTTCAAACTGCCAGCGTTTGAAGCTCAAGGACATTTTCATCTGATGCAAATTGCACTATCCTTTTAAAAATTCTTGACCGAATTCAACCTGTGTGTTCACAAAATTGGCAAAAAGGCGCATTAATGAATGATCAATTTATTAATTTATTAATAAATTTAATTAATTAATTAATTAATTAATTAATTAATTCATTCATTCATTCATTCAAACTCTCCAAAACTCCACAGCCATGAAGCCATTGTGAAACTCTCACTATAAAATTCAATTATTCGGAAAGGAAACTGCTTTTCAGCATAGAGTTAGAAAACAGTCTGATTCTAGCGACCATGTCGGAACACTGTCTGAAGACGCTGGCCTAACATTAACACTTGAAGCGCTGAAATAATTTTAGATAAACCAAGGAGACCAAAGGTTTTTTTCAATTTGAAATCATCATAAATGTCTAATAGTTAGCTTTTTGCGCAGACAGAGACAACGTTTCATCGAATGTGAGAGCGAGACGATGGCCCAACGTTGTCCCAATACTAGCTCAGCGTCCCAGATGTTCGCTCAGCATTAAAACAACATCGGATGAACTTCTCATATTTGGTGAGAGGCGCGTGACAGCTGTTGCAGTGAGATCGCTACAATATCAACTTAATTGATTTCCTCTCCAGTGATAATAGCAAGACAGTCATCTTGTCGTTTGGTTTGTCTTCTGCTCGCGTTGTTATTAGCAATGTTTTGTCAACAGACACCTGCTCAATACGAGAAAAAAATATTTTCGTGAAACGAATCGCTTAGTCTTACCGTGGGCAGAGCTTTGCCATTTCTACTTTCCACAGTAATTGCAGATACAAACCAGTTATCAAACCAGGTGCGTATTCGCTGATTTTATCATTTGCAGAATATTTTTTTTGCTTCCTCCAACATTATTTTGAAACAAAATTGTTGGCCCTGTTGTGGTGGTTAAAACTTCCTGTCTGCAATGTCACAGTTCCACCCCCCCCCCCCAGCTCCCCCACTCTGGCACTCAGAAACAAGTAAGTTTCTTCCCAGATCATTCGTAAAGATTCAGTATTGTTGGGAAGCTCCTTGGTCGGGAGTTAGCGTGCTCTGCATCAGACCGCCAGGGATAGAATTGCAAATCCTGTGTCTGGAGAACAGTGTCATCTCATTCATCTCAATCTCCCTAAAAAAACTCATTCATTCATTTATTCATTTATTCATTTATTCATTCATTCATTCATTCATTCATTCATTCATTCATTCATTCATTCATTCATTCATTCATTCATTAATCTAGTCATTCATTCATTCATTCATTCATTCATTCATTCATTCATTCATTCATTCATTCATTTATTCATTCATTCATTCATTCATTCATTCATTCATTCATTCATACATACACGCATGCATTCATTTATTCATTCATTCATTCATTCATTCATTTATTCAAAACGTTTTTTTCCATATCAGTATAGAGACAGATTCCACACGTACCAGGCACTGAAGTATATATGTGGACCAATTCTCTATATTACCATAGAACAGCCACATATAAATATGGTTGATATTACTATGGAACAAATCGTTGTGTTCAGAGTTATCAGTTGTCATACGTAAAAGTAGCATAGTAATAAAATATGCTGGTATCTTTTAGCTTGGCTATCACCTTGATATGATCACCTGTGAAAATGGATCTGAAGAAACGTTGTTACTATTTAGTAGCATTACTTTTCACCCAGATGTTTTTTATACAAGGTGAGTAAATTACACATTTAAATGTCAATTCTATGGCTTAAAAACCATCGTGAGGTTCTAACCCTTTAAGCGCGGGAACCGACTTTAGACGTCAGAATCTGACGTCCATGGAATGAAAGAATTAAAA
The DNA here is from genome assembly GCA_964017125.1 of Flabesymbios commensalis. Classification (NCBI taxonomy): domain Eukaryota; kingdom Metazoa; phylum Annelida; class Polychaeta; order Terebellida; family Flabelligeridae; genus Flabesymbios; species Flabesymbios commensalis. The sequence goes on along the minus strand of OZ024910.1, from coordinate 11,957,331 downwards.
ATCGCTGGCGGCTATTTTGTAAAAATGCCCTCCTGGCTTTCAAATGTCCATACCTGGTCATTTTTATTCATCAGAGGGGATCATATTTCCCAAATAAAGTGAAAATATGTCATATCATGAGAGTTGTAAGCGTATTTCTATGTACATGCCTGTAATGGCAGTAGACCCATAACATAGGTTTTCAAATGAAGCGGAAATAGCTAACTAAGACAATAAAGATGATGGCAAGCAAACAAACAAACATGTTTAGAAAACAAACATTTTTTTCTTTGTTTATGTAACAAATATGTCGGCGCCTCAATGATTAAAGGGTTAAAAACAGTCAGACAGCGGTGTTTTCTATGTTGGTGGTCGTCATAACTGCCTGTGACGTTTGTTAGTGAACCATCACAAAAGTTCACATAGCTCCAATTTGTGCAGGCTTCTAGTAACGTTACAGTGCAAACCTCGTATAGTAATTAATTATTGTGATCACCTCTACTGGTGTACTTGCCCAGGTGAAACATTATTTATCTTGTTTTGTTTGGCCTTCTATGCTGTGTATGTTTATTATTAACTTATCTTTATATTATTATATTTTAAGTGTAAAAAATATATAAAAGGAAAAGTCAGAATGTGCTTATTTTGATCCATATTATTTATATCATATTGTTGTGAATGAATTTGATTGGAAACATCCTTATTTTGATAAGTCATACCAATTTATTGGACGCAATTGCCAGCTCCAAATGACGAAAAATAGGTCATTTACACAAATTGAAACGTATGGTTAATTAAGATTGCGATGTAGGTGTGTCGTACAACATCACTGGATCATATGTGAAGCATATCCCAGTAACGGACGTGGATCTATCTGGATCTACCACCATGGTGATAACTATTGAGGGCTGTGAGGATGTAGCTATCTGCCTGTGTGAAAACCAAGGGTATTTGGGCAATAACTACTTCAAGATTGTGTTGGCTGACAGTGACAATAAAGTAAGTTTAGTCGCTAGTCAAATATATAGTGTTGAAAATATAATTTTGTTTAGCTAAAAAAAAGATAAAAATTTACTCCCCAAATATAATGACTTGCAAGGATAACGCAAGGAACGGTTCACTCACTCACTCACTCACTCACTCACTCACTCACTCACTCACTCACTCACTCACTCACTCACTCACTCACTCACTCACTCACTCACTCACTCACTCACTCACTCACTCACTCACTCACTCACTCACTCACTCACTCACTCACTCACTCACTCACTCACTCACTCACTCACTCACTCACTCACTCACTCACTCACTCACTCACTCACTCACTCACTCACTCACTCACTCACTCACTCACTCACTCACTCACTCACTCACTCACTCACTCACTCACTCACTCACTCACTCACTCACTCACTCACTCACTCACTCACTCACTCACTCACTCACTCACTCACTCACTCACTCACTCACTCACTCACTCACTCACTCACTCACTCACTCACTCACTCACTCACTCACTCACTCACTCACTCACTCACTCACTCACTCACTCACTCACTCACTCACTCACTCACTCACTCACTCGCAATTATACAGTGCTCCAAACTGTTCAAAAGCCTGGTGTGTTACATATGGTACTGTGTAATATAAAGAACCCTTGAAGTCATTCGAAATAAGTGTAGGTCATAGTCCCGCCTTCAAGCTTCCTTCTGTCGCGATATTGCAATGATTTTTTTCGATATCTATCGCCCCATATCGCACTCAAATGAACACCGTTTGTATATTCTCACTCAGTCAATCCATTATATTTTCCTTCTCATTTCCAGATCTTAGGTGACACAGGCTTTGGTATAGATCCTATTACCTCACTCTCTCCATCAATTCTATTTTCAGATTTTATAAGACACATGTAGGCATTGAGGTAGACACGATTAACTCACTCACTCCATCAATTCTATTTTTAGATTTTAGATCATACAGGCGTTGAGATAGACAATAGCAACACTGACGTGTTGAACTGTTCATCCCAGGAAACGTTCTGGATTTCGTGGTGGGGCGGAGAGATACACGTAGGGATAGGTACAGAGTATATATATAACCAGAGTGATACAGACTACATTATGGGAGGGTATCATACTGAAAGCTTTATCCCTGTGGCCCTGGCCCTGGAAGTGACAGATGGAGGAGTGACGGTGGATTTTGACGTACTAGAGAGTGAATAGTGTTTATTTACTTAGGGGTTTTGTCAAGTTAAAAACAATCCGAGAAAAAGAAAAACTGGGAATAGGTGTGTCGATCAAGCCCCAAGCCAGATGTTTTGGGGGTATTTTTCTACTTTGTTGCTATTGTCTGTTCAAAGAAAAAAATGGATAGGGGGTGGCTGGGTGTTGTCTGGCCAATCCAATTTTTCTCAGTTTTTTATTATTTTTTTAACCTGTTGACAACCCTTACATACTCAGAAAATGCGGAGTATTGTTTAGCTAATCAAATTGTTTCTCAGTTTTTTAAATATTTGTTTTAACTTTACAAAACCCCTTACATGCCTTACTTAGTCAGAAAGCGCGGAACGTTGAATTAGTGTATCAACCCATTACCCACTAGTCACCACGATGATCATATTAATCTGTTTCATTAACTGATCACATCACTGTTATTATAAAAACATCAAGATTTGCAAATGTTTTGTCCCAAAATAAACAAATATGAGTAATTTTAGGCCAGTTATAGTTGTGGGTCAGAACAGAAATTATATAAAAATAATAATAATGTGATGACTTCAATAGCGCCAGTATCTCTCAACAATATTGAGATTCAATAACGCTGTGAACAGCACAAATACATGTATTTAAATTCACATTAACACTGGGTCTTTCTTCAATTTCGTGTATTTTAGAAAACCCCCACTGATCACGTGAGACATCGCAATAATTTGCCATGCTGAAGCAAGAATGTGTGTGTATCACATCACTTTACAACATTACAAGGTTACAATAAATTGCCATGCTGAAGCAGGAATGTGTGTGTATCAAATCACCATTCCACCATTACAATAATCTGCCATGGTGAAGCAGAAATGTGTGTGTATCAAATCACCTTACGACATCACAATAACCTGCCATGATGAAACAGAAATGTGTGTGTATCATATCACCTTACAACATTACAATAATTTGCAATGATAAAGCAAAAATGTGTGTGTGTATCAAATCATCTTACAACATTACAATGATTTGCCATGCTGAAGCAGAAATGTGTGTATCAAATCACCTTACACCATTACAATAATCTGCCATGCTGAAGCTGTAATGTATCAAATCACCTCACACCATTACAGCGCTACAATAACCTGCCATGCTGAAGCAGGAATGTGTGTGTATCATATCACCTTACAACATTACAGTAATCTACCATGCTGAAGCAGAAATGTGTGTGTATCTAATCACCTTACTCTATTACAATAATTTGCCATGCTGAAGCAGGAATATGTGTGCATCACATCACTTCACAACATTACACCATTACAATAATCTGACATGCTGCGGCAGAAATGTGTGTGTATCAATTACTTACTCCATTACAATAATCTGCCATGCTGAAGCTGAAATGTGTGTGTGTATGAAATCACCTCACAACATTACAGTAATCTGCCATGCTGAAGAAGAAATGTGTTTGTATCTAATCACCTTACTCTATTACAATAATTTGCCATGCTGAAGCAGGAATATGTGTGCATCACATCACTTCACAACATTACACCATTACAATAATCTGACATGCTGCGGCAGAAATGTGTGTGTATCAAATCACTTACTCCATTACAATAATCTGCCATGCTGAAGCTGAAATGTGTGTGTATCAAATCACTCACACCATTACGATAAATTGCCTTGCTGAAGCAGACATGTGTGTGTATCAAATCACCTTACAACATTACAATAATCTGCCATGCTCAAACAAAAATGTGTGTGTATCAAACCACTTACAAAACTCTGCCATGTTGAAGCAGAAATGTGTGTGTATCATATCACCTTACAACATTACAATAACCTGTCATGCTGAATCAGAAATGTGTGTGTATCAAATCACCTTACAACATTACGATAATTTGCCTTGCTGAAGCAGAAATGTGTCTGTATCAAATCACTTACTCCATTACAATAACTTGTCAATGCTGAAGCAGGAATGTGTGTGTACCACATCACCTGACACCATTACACCATTACATCACTAAAATAATCTGCTATTATGAAGCTGAAATGTGTGTGTATCAAATCACTTACACCATTACAATAATCTGCCAAACTGAAGTAGAAATATGTGTGTATCTCTTCACCCTACATCATCACAATAATAATTTGCCATTCTGGAGCAGAAATCTGTGTGTATCACAGGTCACAGCGGTCGCCTATTTAACACTTACAGCTATCGATTTTAGACGTCCGAATCCAAAATCTATAGAAGTCAGATTCTGAGGCTTAAAGTCGATCTCTACACGTTAAGGTCAAAATTATCTCTAATGAGCTCGAAGGGTTAAACTCGATTGTCCTCCTCAAATGTAATTAAATATCCTTGTTTCTCCCTTCTCAACGTGACTGGGGGATCACGTTAATGGCGGCCTAAAATATTCAGGGAGAGGCAAATGGCAAGAGGTCTGACAGATATTGAGGTTGTCTGAGGTGAATTGGAGGGTTATTTGTTTTATTTTCAATGGTTATTTCTAATTTGCTAAACAAAAAATCCAATTGTGTCGAGCTCAATACCCCCACGCTAAATACGCCTGTGATCACAACAGAGCGCTTTGTGTCAACTAAACAGTCAAATAAACAGGTGGATAAAGAGATTTATGAACATCATCTGGTATTGTTTTTTATTAAGAGTGTCAGATAATAATGTCATTTTAATAATTTGCCTATGAGGGGTATTTATTTGCCTATTTTAGCTTACACTCGCATCAAATGACTATGATTGGGTATGATTGTTGCTCGATGTTAACAGCGCCACAAAGCTTGTGTCATGTTTGCCACAGCATCAAACTTGTATTTTCTGATTTATTTCAGCGACCTTGAGTTTTTATCTTGAAGGTCAGTCAGGTGGGGTGATGTTTGATATCCCTCTGAATTATATCGACCCCGCGAGCTGCGGACACCTTATTTTCAAGGTCAAAGTCCAAAATGACTGCTCTATATACCTCCTGAGAACGCCTGGTGTCAGGAAAAAATACAATTATATCTATGGATTCTGTCGATTTCTAAATACGAAACACAATATAGTAAAGTGAGTGGGAGCTTAATATTATTCAAATTTATCCCAGTAAAAATCTTTGAATTAAAATTATCTTAAATTTATCTCATTTCCAATATGAAAGAAAACACTCGCAACAACCCACCATGCCCTCACATCGACTTTAGTGCCGAAAAGTGATGTAACGCAACAATTTAGTACTACTACTACTACTACTATTACTACTACTACTGTAACTTTTCTAATGGAAATGAGTGAAAGTGAGGATAACCTTAATTTTTAAGATTTTTTACTGGGATCGAAGAAATGATTCTAATACAATATAATACCCAGTTACCCTCTAAGCGATAAACGCGATTTTAGTCGTGTTTAATCTGTTGTATTAGCTGATCAAATTATCGTTATTGGGAGTGAAATGAATGTTGAAACATCAAGATTTGTATATGTATGGTCCCAAATTAACAAATATGAGTGATTGTCGCCCACTTGAAGTTGTGGGCCACGGGAGAGAAATACAACTTCAAGTGGGTGAAAAGTGTGTGAAAATTGTGTGAAAAGTGGGAAAATTCAGCCGTTAACTCATTGATCATCTATTGTGACTATAATCATTTCTAAGCCTTTTTGTTAGAATATCACCCCTTAGAACGCTGAATTATTTTGTATGACACATATAAACCAAAGGGTTTTTATCAATTCGAAATCATCATAAACGTCTTAGTTCTCTCTTTCTTATTCATTTGAATACCTATGTTGTGTCTACGACAATTGGAAATATTTTAATTCTTTCAGCGCGGGTACCGTCTTTATACGTCAGAATCTGCCGTCTTACAGATGGCAGATTCTGACGTATAAAGACGTGCCCGTGCTGAAAGAGTTACATGTAAGTGACGGGAATGTAATTATGTTTTCATTTGTCAGGGGTTGCAAATCATTTATCACAAATTAAACAAATAATTTTGAATTGTGTCCGTTCACGATCGAAAAGTGATCAGTAGTCCTATTGTTCAATATCTTGAACACGTATAGTCCTTACAAAGCAGCTTATAGGTGACATCTTATCTTACGGGTAACCAATGCAAGTCTCTAAGTAGGTCTATTATTTAAGACACACCACTACATTCTAAGTCGGGAATGGAGAGTTGTTGTTGACCTAGTACAGACCAGCTATAATGGTAGGCCTATGGTATTAAAATCAGTCAGGGGTGACCGAGCTGTTGATTATGAGGAATCCTCATTATGTTCGGAAGTGTCTTAAGTCAGTTAAAACCCTGGTTTTACATTCTTAGCTGTGAAAAAGTCTTAAGCCTTCGCCTCGACCCTTTCCACAGTTTCTGATTATCCCACTGTTCCCCCGGGAGAAATCTGAAACTAGTTTCAAATTACCCACTTTATTTTCAAATTACCCCCTAGATTTTACCGGTACATTTTCAATGATAACAATAAATTATATTTGATATTTTCATCACATGAAATTGGGCCATTTTGGAGACCCTTTCATCTTCATAAGTTGGCTATAACCCTCTCATCTCCGGGGCAACTAACGAACAAAATATGTTAACAAGAAGTTTACAATCACTTTAATCTTCATATAACCCATTCTTCTCTATGTCAACTAACGATAATATTTTAACGCGAGGTCTCGAAACACCTTAATCTTCATATAACTTTTTGACCCTTATGGGAAATAATATTAAAAAAATTGTTTGCGCGAGGTCTTGGAACACTTAAATCTCGATCTAACAATTTGCTTTCTATGACAACTGGCGAGAAAATAAATGTTCTGAGCCCGATGTCTGTAAACACTTTAATCTCCATATAACCTTATGATCTCTGGGGTCGCTGACGAAAACAAATAGTCTCGCGCTGTCATTGTTGTTATTATCAGTCTATCGATTTATCTATTGCAGATGTAACGTTGGCCATGTTTCGCCTGTTTTTAGACTGGTGCCAAACTGTCTATTTTTGAAGGACTGTATAACTATTTTCAGTGATAAAATAACAAGACATTGAGCTGAGGGTTTTGATGCAGGTGACCAGAGAGGTTAAAGATAACGACGAAGCTCAAGGGGTTAATGCAGATGATCTACGCTTAGGGGCCTATCTTGCCCACATGCTTAATTATGACATCACAACGTCAACGTCAACGATCGCACAGAAACGGTAACGTTAGACCTTGTACTGGACCCACAATCGAACAAATTTATACAATATTCATAATATTATTTATATGCCTAGACTATAATAAATGATAAATATGCTGCAGTCTGCTAGGCTTTGATTGCGTCTTTTGAACATATAGATTTGACTGAACTATTTTGAATTCACAGGAGTTTGGTCGTTTCGTTTCACTGAACCATAATATATACATGGCGGCGCTCCACACTTGCGAACGTTGACCATGCTGCGCATGTGGGTGGGCCCACCATGTGTACTCAGAGAATCATCTACTTTAATCAAGGACTATGCCCTACTCTTATTTCGAATGATTTCAAGGGTTCTTTATAATGCACAGTACCATAGGCAGCACTGTACACTCCATGTCTTTGAACAGTTTGGAGTACTGTATATGCACAACCACGATGACAAATATCCGTCCCGACCGGGATTCGAACCTGGTACACCCAGGTTACAAGCCTGTTGTTTAATTATTTAATTTATTTTTCAAGGCTGTACCGAAAAGCTTAAAATAATTTTAAAAGAGGGCAAAGTAGATTTGTAACGTTCTTATTTGGCAAAATATTATTGTTTTGGGGTCATTTTCGTCACTAAGGACTATTGGTAAAACATATTTCAATGTCGGAACTACACTACGTAGCAGTGTGTGTGCCTACACACTGCTACGCCGTGTGCTGATTCATGCCGACTGCAAGTGGCCTTCCCCGACCCCTTCCACCACCCTCCCCCTGTATGAAATGATTACTTGTTTCGTTTAAACGAAACTGCCGCTCGGGCAGGATTTTCAGCGTAACGCAACAGTGTTTAAATGGGGACAGTGTATGTCGGAACCTGTTGCAACACAAATTGCCACCGCATTGACAACGGTACACCGGGGTACAGCGTGTTACATCATATGGTGGTAGTTTGTGCGCCTACATTGCCCATTAATCTCAAGCGGCAACAGTGGAGACGTTTTGATTCCTTTAACAACCCTTTTTTGAACTGGACGGCTATTTAGGTCACAACACACCTGTTGCAACACAAATTGCCACCGCATTGACAACGGTACACCGGGGTACAGCGTGTTACATCATATGGTGGTAGTTTGTGCGCCTACATTGTCCATTACTCTCAAGCGGCAACAGTGGAGACGTTTTGATTCTTTTAACAACACTTTTTTGAACTGGACGGCTATTTAAGTCACTTCGTAATAACGTTGTGACAGTACAATCTGTTGATAAAAATGTATGCTACATTGATGATGACGTGAGGGTTGAGAGATTGGGCATGGTTGGATTGAGTGTGCTTAAATGCCTTTACTCAACTGATAAGGGTTTCTGAGCATGCCTAGGGGATTTTACCCTACCCTCCCCCCCCCCCCCACATGCCCAGATTGTGAAATATCAATCAAATCATCAATTAAATATTTTATCTGTTCTTGCAGTATTTAGTTATTTTATAGGATCACAATGATATGTTGTTATATTTAATAGAGGAAGAGACCACTTCTAATCTACCTATCACACAAGATATTACTACAACAGAAATCTCCAGTACTCCAGATATTACGACAACAGAAATCACCAGTACTTCAGATATTACGACAACAGAGATCCCCAGTACTCCACATATTACGACAACAGAAATCCCAAGTACTCCAGATATTACGACAACAGAAATCCACAGTACTCCAGATATTACGACAACGGAAATCTCTAGCACACCAGATATTACAACATCAGATATCCCCATAATTGAAGATATTACTTTATCTGTAACAATGAAAACCGACGATACATCTTCTGCCACGAGTACCTCAGATACACCTCGGATTTCAAGAATGCTAGGTATCATGACACAAAGAAATACCACTACATCTTTATCTACTGCTTCAAAAGAAATGACACAAAATGAATCATCTGAGAGCATATCTGTGTCGACAACCAAACGAATAGTGCAATCGCAAAGTGGAGAAAGTGTGGAAGCAGCTGATATGATGCATTTGACAACTGGATCAAGCATAACTGAAGTTGACCCCACTGTCACTGTGGAGTCTGATATAACCAGCATGAATGATTTAAATTCTAATTCTGAGGACCCGAAAGTGGGATTCATTACATCTGTGGGAATAACTAAATGTTCGACAGTTAGAGTAAGCGGAGGAATAAATGATCTGACGACAACCGAGACTGACACAAGGATCACTCCTGAATGCAGAGTAGAGACTGAGCAAGCCATAGTGGAAAATGCTGGTAAGGAAACAGGAATAAATGAAAAACTGGACTGCCTCACTGACTGGCAAGACTGACTGACTAACGTGGACAAACGCATCAAGAAATGAACAAGCAAACAAACAAAAAAACACAAACGAATAAATAAAATTGATAATGATTGGTTGGATGGAAATCTATATGGAGGGATTGAAGAATACATGAATGAATAAAGTTCTAATGTATATAACTGCACGATGTATGATAAAATAAAGACTAGATACATTGAGAAATTATATTTCCCAATGTTCATAATGATTTTTATAAACGTATCATAATAACTCACCGCTCATAACATTTCTGGCCTCAGATAGCCGGGGTGATAGACTCCCACCTATAATAAAAATGAGTCTCTTTATCTAATTATTACTTATACATGTTTTAATCTATTATTGTTTGATGAACTGTGGAATATGAACATCGATAGGTATTATACATGATTCAGTTTTAATCATAATTATTGTTGCAGATAACAGTACAGTACTTATACCCCTACTCCGAGAGATGGTTGATGAACTTCGAATGACGATAGAGCCTTTTGACATTAAACCCACTGAAGCTCCTCATGCTAAGGAGGTGGGAGGTACCACATCCTCCGTATGTATCATATGGTTTTTGGTCACCATTCTTCTCTTGGATTCTACCTCTATAAAAAGAGATTTTGGCATTCTCTATAAAAACGTATTTAGCAAATGGAGTAGGTGGTCCAAAGTGAAGAAGGGGAAACCAAAAGCGGAGGTTACTGCTGCGCCTCGTCCCAATATGTATGAGTTTTTGACGGAGCCACATGGGCCACCAATAGTGGATGAGACTCCGCGGCCATGGGTGCAGGCCTTCTGGGATCAGAGTGTCAACAAATAGATCTGTCAAATCAGAGGCGGGTCCGCAGGTGGTCGGGGGAAGGAGGGGGGGGGGGGTGATTGACCCCACCTTTTCCAGAACTAAGTCATTGATCAAAATTATCAAAATATCAATGGGACATGTCTAAAAAACGCAATGAATACTGAATATATTAAAATGCATAGGTATTCCAACAATATAACTTGGTAACTAAATAAGAATGATTATTGGTTAACATCACTCTTTGAAAAGAACGATAATCTAAGTAAAATAAGTGTAATATATTAGTAACAATCCAATCTATGGAGGAGAAATGAATGATGTTAGCCCATGTCAATGATTTGGGTGATCGGGCATGGCTGGTTATTGATATAATTTACTGTAATGACCAATAAGTGGTTTTGGGCATGCCTAGGTTATTATGTGAAAAATAGTAAACATATTAATGGGAACATTTGGACAGTGTAGTATATATAATAAAGGGGTATATTGGGACAGTGTCTCAATAGACACTCATTGCATGTGCCCCGAACACCACCATGCTGAATGTGTAAAAATACCTGACTTAGTAGATAATGTAACATCATATGATATAATTTTCCTATCAAAGACTGATAACAGTAGTAGGGTATGGGGTAATACTACACAATAAAATAACCTGCCCAGCCTCATCCCCTGGGCTGTGATTGGTAGAGCCCCCAAGCTCCCTCGCTTGAAACATCCTCCCCCCTCGGACCCCTTCTCCTGATCCCCTCTCCTTGGGTCACCCTCCCTCTTGTCCCTCTCCCCTTGGGTCCCGGGGACTCCTCCTCCCCTTGGTCAGTGATGCCGCATCACTGCCCCCTCCCTAAAGAACTAAAGCATTTTCTCAATGTAAATCTATTTGAATTTAGAAAATACATGCTATTTTGTAAAACGACCGATGGATTTATCGTTTCAAATAACCTATTTTTCATCCATTGGAAAATTCCCAATTTAATTTCCTTCATGAAAGGTCATCAGAAATAAATTACTGCCACTTGTTACTTGGAATCCAGATTTTCACAACCGATCTCCAGATTCTAATACATGGAAAATACGTATAATTTGTGTTATTATTCCTATATGGACAACTATAATATTCAATATCATGTGTAACAATGATTGATATTACCATATTCTATCATTCAAGGCGTCATCAGGCCAAGTTTATGAACAATTGCCAGCATGTTCTCAATAAAACCAGCCAGACAGTGACTGGCTCACGGCTGGCCATCACTTGCAATACTAGCCCCATCATTAAAACAGCATACACATATAGGCATACAACTGGTACTGTACTCCACAACGTCTCTAACAAGATGTCCTGCATTTATTATACCTAAATTTGTTTGATATAAGCACATTATTGGCACGCAGCTCCCTAATTTCTGTTAACATGATACAAGAAGGAAATCTGTACCAATACATACAGCTAGGCATTGCCGCAATAGTGGCTCATGTCTTGTCATACATCTGATGTGAGTTACTACTTTACCCCTGTCCTGCTATGCCCGGATATATACGGGGTTAAGGATGTTTTAGATCAATAAAAAGATCACTTAATTTTGATAAAATAGTTTTTAATGGACGCTTTGTTGATCCGGTAATTTAATTTTAGACATGTCCTTTTTTCATAAATAGTAATATTTTTCGTCATTTGAAGCTGGAAATTGCGTTAGCAATTCCAGCTTCAAATGACGAAAAATACAATTGAAGCAATTCAGCAGGACAAGGGTAAAGCTAAGGGATAATACTCAGTACACACAGCCAACGTTAATCCACCATTCTTTCAACGTATTGTGTACCCTAGACCAATGCTAATCTAACATTGTTTTAATGTATCGTGTTTGTTGTACAAACCACATGTCCATACACACACACTGTGTGATTCACAACCATTATAACATCAAATACCCACCGTCTCAGACACAGTATCTGTCACCTCATCGAAGGCAGACTTAATGTTGTGCCCCACCACATTGTTGGCGGTCAGTATGAACCCCTTCCCTCATTACTCACACATCACACATCACAGACTAGTATGCACCCCTCCCCTTGGTCTCTCTCCCCTTGAACCCCACCCTAAATGTATGATTACTCATCTCATCCCCTCCCCTTGAACCCCACTCTAGGAAAAATGATATAAATAGCGACTGATCAACCACACCATTCAACCTACCTGGACAGAATGAGAACAATAGATCTGCATGACCTCACTAATGTCCCTATGATCAAAACTAGGATGACGGCACTGGCGGTTAAAACATTTAGATCACTTGAAAACACACAGTGTTTCAAGGATCTGGTGTTGAATCATGAGATCGTTCAAAAACGATCAGGCTCTAATACAATTCTGGATCAATTGCTGGCTGCAATCCAGGCTGACGCTTAAACACGGTTGACAGTTGACGGATAACGGTTGAGCTCCTGTTCCCACATAGAACAGGGGCTCTGGGGGCGCCGTTCTGTGTGACATACCAAAAGCAGTGAGTTCCCTATCACTCCACTGCATGAGACAAGAACACGGTTGACGGTTGACGGTTGACGGATATGGGCTGAACTCCTGAACTCCTGTTCCCACAGAGAACAGGGGCTCTGAAAGTAGCCGTTTTGTGAGACACATAAGGCAGTGGGCTTTCAATCATAGCACTGAAGGAGGCGGATTCTGGTCTTAAGCAATGAGCTCTCAATCATTACATTGCTAGCTTGGGTGATGGCACAGCGGATACGGATGGTTGGCTAACGATGACGGTTCATGATGGTGGTTTCAAACACACTGCACAGAAAGCAGAGCACATCTCAAAAAGAGTCAGTCCTTGCCCTTACTCTGGTGGCTGGTCGCTCAAACGGCTGTTTCTTTATGGTTCAGCAGCCCTGCCCTGGTTCCTTGTCTCCTGGACTTCTTGCCAATGCTTGTACAATCACCTACCTCACCAGGTGAAAAGAGAGAGGCACTATAAGGTTTATACCAGAACTAGTGCATAATCTCGCGTCAGCCCTCGCGCTGCGCGCTCCTCTAGCACACCATTCATTTACAGAAGGCTCACACAGTAAAAACAAAGACATGCCTTCAATTATGTACTGCAGATTTGACCAAGTACAGTTAAATATGTATGGTCATTACGACTCAGATTTTTTATTATCATCTCCATCCACTACAAGTCGAGAATTGCGGCAGCAATTCGCGGCTTGTAGCAGATGAAGATGACAATAAAAAATCTGAGTCAGATTATTTATTAAGTGTCACGAATTGTACTAATATTTCACAACTACTGCTTAAGATCAGATTACTACTAGAACAACACCCTCTTGTTGTAATGGTGTTAATACATGGTAATTATATTTTAAGTGGTCATCATTTACATGTTCGAAATATAAGGCCTTTTAATATGGAAATACCACTTAAGATTTTAATTCTGTATGTGATAACATGTGTATTTTCATGGGCTTTTACCAGACTAACCACATGGTATATAGGCCTACATGTACATAATACTATATGATGATAAAATATATATCATCCTATTTCTAGTTATCTAGATATCCTTTAATCACCAGTTGTCAATTATGTCACGCAGATGTTTATAATACACATAAACAAAACTGGATTGGACATGACAACAAGCAATGATACTAATATTTTTTGCAATTCTGAAATCGGGCTTTCCATTCATTAAAATAGTCAATGAAATAATTGTACAAACAGAATCATGTGAAAAGGTACACGTAAGCTTTACAATTGTTTCCAGCGCCGCTACTAACCATTACTTAAATGCCAATATTTATAAAAGCGTTGAAAGGGCCGCAGCGAGGCGGCGAAAACAAAACGTTAAACGGCGATTCTGAAGGGCATAGGGGGCAACAGACAGTTTTTAAAAGGTTGACAGAGAGGCTTTAAAGGGCGATGGAGAGGCGTTTAAAGTCGAAAATATACGTGAGAAGGCAATGGAAAAACTTTAAAGGGCGACAGGGAGTACCACTATTTTTAATTTTATCTATGTAAATTTAAAAAATGATTTTTTCCTGTAAATGCCCATATATACATGTATATCATATTCAAGTGTAAGCCGATATCTATGAGTCAAGATTTGGACTTTTACAACAAACAAATAGCATGTCATTTTTTAGTAATATTTTTGGCTATATAATGTAGATATTTGTAAACAGCCTTTAATTTCAGACAATTTGAGTATACATATGCCAATTATATACATCAAAGTTATATTTTTCATTGATTTTTGAAACCTTTGATGCCATATAATTTTTGTTATATTTTGTTTATATTATTTTTTGCAATATAATGTGTATATTAGTAATAAGTATTTAATTTCCGACGATTTGAGTATAAATAGGACTATAGACCAAAGATTTAATTTGTATTGATTTTTATGATCTTTGACCACATCTTGGGGTAAATTGACCATCTGCCGTTTTTTTGTCAATACAGTATATAATCAAATTTATTTTAAAGTCAAGCCTAATGGCCCTCGGCAGTCCTACTCAACCTTAGCTAGTTCCTGTAGTAATATTGTAGATAAGAAATAATGTATGGAATGATTCTTATTTATTCCTCTAATATTCACATTTTGGCGGCCATTATGATCCGCCATCTTGGATTTCAAAACTTCTAATTTGACATTGGTGTGTGTGAAGTACCATATGGATGTACCATATTAGACCCAAAACAACTGACAATGCACAAAAAATAGTTATTTTGGATGATTAATTGGCAAATAATTTGGATTTAAAGGATTTTGCGGCCATCCTGGACGACATCTTGAAAATAAATCTTTTTGCCTTGTCAGATTTCGGGAAACTTTTGATATGTTAATAAGCACACCTGATACTACAATAAACCGTTGAGAAACCTATAGTGACAATTTTTCCAGGGTAAGGCGGGTTTTTCATATATATGCAGCCGACTAGTATCCGTGCTTACTATGATGTAAACATCTGGCATCATCTGAAGACTGTGCTAGCTCCCGATGATTACGTTTTCTTATTGGATTATATCTCTAGCTGTCATAGCATATATGTATCTAGCTAAGAATCCACCCCTTGCCAGTACAGTCACGCTGGGGCCAAAATGAATCATGCTCCCCCAGAACTTATTGTCATATTAAAAGTGTTGTATTCTGTAAACTTAACTTTACCGGCGTGAAACGTCAACAGTTAGGGGAGACAGGGGCTAGTTCGCACAAGGATTAATCAGAACAGTGCCCATAATTCTGACAGTAAATGTAGTTTCTTTCTGTGCTGCCTCCTAGTGAAGGACTGTATCAGTAGACCTCACTACCCCTGACTTCATGTTCGAAGGTTTTTTTCAAAACAAATTATGAAAAAGTAAACACATTTTTTCATTTTATAGTTGTAGTAGCCTACCCTAACGGAAGTTTATAATCTATGATGTTCTAAATATAGATTTTTTCAAAGAAAATGGGGCTAGTTTGACTGTTCAGACTAACCCACAAAATATCTGGTACATCCAACACTGTTCAGACACACCCCACTCCATGTTCGCACTAACCCCAGGTTTGGGGTGTCTTCGAACAGTGAAAAATCTAACTTTAACATGTTTTTTCTGACTCTACTTTGTTTTCAATTTGAGAATAATGTATGCTAATAATAGCATCTATTGTTGAACACTTTTGGACAAAAATATCAGTTTCCGAACTTTATCATATACAACAATAAATCATGTTTTCAAAATTGTGTTCGGACTAGTCCCGGTGTCCCCTCTTCTAGCAATGCTGTTTTATAGAAAACCCGCACAAAAATAGACGGAGGGTATACAAGATGATAAGTCTTTTCTTGTTTTCAAATGACATTGCGTTATAAAATGTTGTTAGAGCAATAGGCCTATAAACAAAATCCATGATAAAATAGCAATGAGGAGTTAATCACTGCACTTTTTAGTATGACTCACATGTTGGAAGCTAAAATTGATGCATTTTATCATATAATTATATCTGTTCATCCAAATATTGTTATAGAGGTAATATATGATCGGAGGCTATGTTTTATATGTTTGGCAATAATAATAATAATAATAATAATAATAATAATAATAATAATAATAATAATAATAATAATAATAATAATAATAATAATAATAATAATAATAATAATAATAATAATAATAATAATAATAATAATAATAATAATAATAATAATAATAATAATAATAATAATAATAATAATAATAATAATAATAATAATAATAATAATAATAATAATAATAATAATAATAATAATAATAATAATAATAATAATAATAATAATAATAATAATAATAATAATAATAATAATAATAATAATAATAATAATAAAGTTTCTTTGATAACGCACATATCCCATATGGTGAATCAAGTCGAAGTACAATGAAAAAATGATAAGTTATAAAGAACAGTTTTAAAAATTATAGCAATATGTAAAATAGTTTAAGCAAATTATAGACTGAAGCAATACAATAATGACGTGACTAGATTAAAATATCAGTAAAATATTCAAGGGAAAAGTGTGTCTTTAATTTACACCTAAAAAACAAATAAAGCAATTAAGTCTGTAGATCTGTAGGGTAATTGTTCCCCAATTTGGGCGCTGTGCAACCGAAGCAAAGGGCTGACACAGTTTAATAGCACACTCAGAGCGAAGGCCACTCTCTCTTTATGGGGTCGATAAAGTCACACAGATATGATGCATCGAGCTTCAAAGTGCTGACACTTAAACACCATCACTAATGTCTTGAATAAATTATTGAGTACGGTACTCCACAGGCAGCCAGTGAAGTCGTTTTATTACTGGTGTGATATGCTATGGAGTAGGGTGTTACAAGGCGAGTGGCTTTATTTTGTAAGCTGGTTCACTTATGCTGGTGATATTGCTGGAAGTAATGTGTTACAGTAGTCAAACCGAGATGTTTTGTGGACTTGGACAGCGTTCCTTATGACTCCTACCGTCAGATAACGTCTTATTGATGATATCTGTAAAGGTGGAAATTACAGCGCTCACTTGGTGATAACTGTCCATCTCAACACCAAAACAAGGTTGCGTACATGAGATGCCGGCGAAATAGTAGACTCGCCAATTGTAATTTCAAACTCACCATATGTCTGTTGGTTGTGTGCAGACATGAAAATGAACAGTTCATTTTCAGCCATTTGCTCGCCACCCACAGTCTAATCTCTTTGACACATGCCTCCATACGACGAATCGCCTTCTCTATAGAGTTTAAACATGATAGGGCCAAGCACTGAGCCCTGGGGCACACCACACTTGAGATGTACAGAGTCGGACATAGTCATCTTCCCTTGGCCAGTCTCACGCAAGTGCTACCTCAGGAGCCTGTCCGCATCGAGTACTCAATTTGTCTATGTGGGCCACTTGAGGGTGTGTCTGAGATTCAAATCTCATGGATGTTCAGAATTATTTGAGGGTCACGAAGAATCAGACTCTTGTTCAGCTCCCAGGCACAGCTACCTGTTTCCGTTGCTAGATGGTTTATATAGACAAGTTGGGAATCTAATATTATAGACAGTGAGGTGTACCAAACTCTCTCATGGCGGCCAGTAATCATATAGGGGCTGCATTAGGGAGTTCAGTACACAATGACGATCAGCGTGAGATTTCGAGCTTTTCCATATCTATCATATCAACGGAAACAAGCAAGCTTTGCTCTCGGGCAGATGTCAAGCAATGTCTAATTGGCTGGTCTTGAGATGCAGCACGTGCAACATTCAAGGTATCTCGCTATTCAAAATAGTTGGTTGTCAGGATCGATCGGATAAGATAACTTGTTGGGGAAGATGGACATATTAGGACCTATATTTGTACGCTGTGTCCGCTCTTTTAGGTATGATGAAAACCAGGACAGGGCTTTATCAGTAACCGAGAACTCGGATTCTAGAACAGATCACAGGGGTTGATTGTGATCAACAGTGGCAAACGCTGTTCATAGGTCTAACATCACAAAACACCACAGCCTTTTTCTTGTCGAGGACACTGGCAATTTTGCACCTTGAGTAGAGCTGTCTCGGTACTGTGTTGCCTCTTGTAGGCTGATTGGTAGACTTCGCACAGATCGTTGCTCTGTAAATGATTTCACAACCTCTTGGCAGCCTGTAAGGACACCTGTTTTGCTAATGAGGGTCACTTGGGGCTCTTTTTCCTTAATTTGATTATGAATAAGACATACGTTTGCTCCAGAAATGTTTTTTTGTATGATTTGACCATGGAGCCAAAAGGGTTTGAGAGACATGGCGTACTGTAAAAGGTTAGCCAGTGAAAATCATATCTACATATACCCACGAACACAACCTGGGTGGACAACCTTGCACATATTATGCTGGAAGTGCACAAAGAGCGGAAATCCAAGATGGTCGCCACAAATATCTTGTTTATATAACTTTTGATTGGTTTGTTCAAATTTGATGTGTGAAACACGCCAAGTCCATTTCTGGCGCCATTTCATTAAAATAAGCCATAATTGATCACATGATGTCACTAAATCTTATATTCATCATTATCGAGATAAAGCTGATACTATTTTCCCAAAGCTTATTTTTTCCGTATAAAGTACATGTAATACAGTAAATCATCTAAAATGCCAGCACGAACTTAATAAATTCATCACATCTTTGTCAATAAATAAGATAGAGAATAGCTTATTTCATCAAACCACATGTTTTCGGCATCAAGGAATACAATAAAACACATCATACCTTTATTGGAAATCTTTATATAACCTAAAAATGTTATGGTATCAATTATTTATCCAATGTCTCAATACTAGTAATGCTAATTACATAGTGGAACATCTGTCTGAATATAACACACATCACCCATCTACATCACAGGGATATCCGAAAATGACTTTTTTAGCTGAGCAATTATGGCATATCCACATTCACATGGGATCGACTGAACAATGTTGTTAACTCACTCAAGAACATATAGATCTATGTTCAATTACACCGCTTTAAATGTAATATCAATGTGTAAATAAAACATATTAGCTGTCACTGCTATTGAACAAATTGATGCACGGGAGTGTATAATTGTTCATATACACCAAGGGTGCACTTCACGACAGTGACCTTACAGGTATAGATATCAATAATAGTCTACAGCTTTAACATGTTTACCTATTTTAAACAAGTTAACAACACTACCTGTATCATTATCACATGAGGTCAACAACAAGGTCATAGCATACCATCCTGATAAATGAATTTCTAAATCCGTTCTCCAGCACTTGAGCAGACACTGGGCTATTCATTAAAAAAAATAGTGATGCAATTTGACACAAAGGGGTATCAACATTTGTACGGGTAATGTTTACAGGGCTAGCGTCTATACTACAGTGTTTCAAATGTCATATCAAAGACAAGTTAAGGTCTTTGCAATGTCAAATTATAGCAAAGATTTTTTTCAATAAATTGTCATTGCACTTTTAAGTGACAAATAATATTTGACAAAACCCAGCGAATATGTATATCATCAAATATTCAAAATTATTTGTTTGTGAGGTCACATTGCCATGACTTGGGTGTTGTAGAATAGATAATAACTCTGAAAAATATACACATAACTTAAGATTTGGACTTGTTTGATGGTGATATGTCCTTATCTGATCTTGGGGTTTTCCAATGTGAAGTTTTTTACTTAAATAGTACTACATTTTGCACCAAAATTATTCATTTGTCATTCAATAAACGTATATTCCACAATACATACGTCCATAACTAATTTAGAGCTGGATAAGATGCTATAGGATAAATAACAGGTTATTATTCCACTCTTTATTGTATTAGTATCTCCCTCTAATTACATTAAAATATTGTATAGTTATATCATGATAAAGAACATTACACACTTTAAATTATAAAGTTAATATATAATAAAAGAACATTACTCAAGGTTGCCACGACACCTTAATAATCCGAAAAGTCAGGTTTTATTATAGAATTTTGTTTTTAAGATCCCATAAATTATCCCCCTAATACATTTTGGTCATAAAATCCATTGGACTTGAGGTCACGAACGGATGATTTGTTTAAAAACGTGATATTGACTGACAATAAATATAATTATTATGTGACATCAGATATTTAATTATATAATATAAGTTAATGTAATTATAATAAATTTTATTTTAACTTCTCGCGGTTTGCACTGTTTATAAATTTAAAAACATCCAGTATTCCATAGGATAATAACAGTGCGGCAATCTCCGCTAAGTATAGGAGAAGGGCTTCCTTCTCTCATGATATCAGAAAAAAACGGGGTCAAAATATTTTCACTTACTCATTTATAACCTATTGCAGCGGGCACCTTTTCAACTTTTACCAAATGCCTTAATGTACACAAAAAACAGCCTGCCCTTTTTAGATCCTAGAGCTGCCACTGAAATATGTGTGACTAACGAAACCAAGCTGTATCAAATACGTACTTGCTTCGATCTAAGTGGTGATCACATTTTATTTTCAGAAATATGTTGATAATATAGCAATTCTTAGCTCTGCGAATGAAAAATGAGCTTCGGGACAATGATTATGCGCACATACAGACAACACTGAATCAGGATTACCCACCAAGGATAGTGATATGAATCTAATGCCACTGCCGTCTAGAACCACGATTTAAAATTCGAGTCCTGTGAGTCTGAAGTCAAGCACACCACTTCTCGCTCACAGATGCTCCCCACAATACTGATTTTTTTAGTTTGTGAGGGGGGAACATTTTTAAAACACCATACGAGATAGGGGGACGGGCTTATTATATCTTTTGCTGCGACAGACAAACAACATTCACCACTACACCAGGGCCACCGCATTATGCTTTTGTGTCTGTTTTAGGGATAAAAGATAACATTCAGCATTTAATCGTTTTTTATCTGATGTAGTATTTCAGGCACGGTCCTGATTTTTAAAGCGAGAACAGTTAGAAACGGTACCATTGTATTCTATGGTAGCAAAAAAAATTGAATTGTGTATGATACATGTCATGATGTCGTGTAGAGGTATCGTACGTCTATCCCATCCCTTGATACAGAAATCGTATGGTTTTGGTGAACTAATCTTGTTTCAATCTCAATTATTGATGAAAACATGATAACTTTAGTGATTTCATTGCGGCCATTTTGAATTTTGCCCGATTATAGTGTTTAGAGAACCCATTTCCGAGCTCAATCAAACTTTTTTTCTCATTTTGTGGTCCGTTTTAAACATTTCCATACAGGTGGAATATTTTAACCATCAAATCTCACGGGAATGTATTTATGAACACAAGCATCCCCACTATTATGTATTATTATATATGATATTATATATTATTATATTATATATGTCATATTCTTCTTCATTAATGCATTTTACAAAGTTGCAAAAATAACCTACCACAAATATATATCAAGCTAAATCATCTGTATGAAAGCTATATAAACTTAAGTGGTAGTGAGTGAGGGAATATTGCTTTACGTCGCTTTCTGCACAATAATGACAATATCGCGAAAGAAGGAAACCCGAAAGTGGGGCTATACCCTACTCTTTTCGAATGACTTCAAGAGTGCACATGACCATAGGCAACACTGCACACCCCAGTTTGGAGCATTGTATATGCACAATCCCGATGACAAATATCCGACACGGCCGGGATTCTAACTCTCTACCTCTACGTTTCGAGTTATAGTGTATGGTTCGTGGGAATCTCGTGTTAATTCTTGTCACCTACGTTTTTCTTGTTTAGAAAAATAGGGTGTCATTTTTTAGGTCACCTTAAGGTCATTTTTGGAACCCTAGAGGTCATGACCCCTAGATCTCATTTATTTTTGTATTTATTCTTTTAAACACATGTCTTGCTAGTCGTGTAACACATCAAAATGACCGAAATTGTTCAGGAAATATCGTTAAAATAAATAAAAAATTAAATAACATTTTGAAACCCCTCGAAGGTCAACTATTGCAAAGTTTTCAAATATACATATTAGTCCATGGATCGGTCACCATGCACCCCCCCCCCCCAATTACTCACCCCCACCAATTTTTTTTAAGCTTTGATATGTCCAAACCATGAAATCAGATGTTACCAGCAAAAACAGGGACGAACTCTCTATTTTGATCGCTTTTATGGGGGTATCCCCAAACCTGTCTGAAATTAAGGGGTGGAGTTGCGTAAGCGTATGTCGTTGTGTTCTTATCAACCAATCTGCACATGCAATATACCATATAACAGATAATTAAATTCCCGTTCTACTAATACATCCATCACCCATTGCAGTAGAGTAAATAGTCGTCTCTCCAAATAAGCTCAAACATGTTTTTATTATAAAATAATCAGAATAAACAGCCAAACAAACTAGTCAACATGGTCATTAAAAACAACATATTAAATGGTAGTTATCGGACATATCCATATCTGGCCTATGTTTTCTGAACCCATATATGTGTATGCTTTCAAATGTGTGTTATTTTTATATATAAATACCACACATATTTTTTTAATGAAAGAATATTGCAGCCTTTTATGAGAATAAGACTAGTTAGCCTGGGTTGAAATCTGAAACATGCAACTTTGCTCGGGATTTTAGTGTAGGCCTATACTTTTGTAGTCACTTGTTTTTACATAATTTGCGTGTGCCGAATGTGAATCTGCCAGATAACGTTCTATATTTGGAGATCTTTACCTTCAATTTAGAAAAACACAAATTGGCCACCAAAATATTAAGAAAACCCCATATTTTCTATAGTTTGTCGCAGATAAATGCATAATTTGTGGTTTCTGCAAGATTTTTAATTGGTAATTTTTTCTTGTGTCTTTGTAAAGAAATGAACTTTATTTGACCCTATTAGATCCAAGACATCCGCCGTTTTTAATGTAGTTACTGTTACTATAAGTATACTGCTAAACATGTTGACAATAATATGATGGTTTTGTGGTAACATAGTGGATTAGGACTAAACGTTACTGACGAGTAAATTTGTAAGAAAATAAGCCAAAATGGCTGAGAAATTTACTTTCATATGAACAAGAAACAAAATGGCTATCAAAATGTAAATTTAACCTATTTTTTTAATTTGTGGCTCGGGACTGCTTAATTTATTGATATTGTGTGACTTGGGGGCCGAAACAAGCATTTCTGGCGTTTATTGTTCATCGTCTGACCTATAGTTTTTCGTAAAATCCAAGATGGACGTCATTTTGCATATTTACTATTAAAATAATGATGTCACTCTCAATACTGAGCACATCAAAGCATGGTAGAATATACTCTTCTTAAACACAGTTTCGAATGCCTTGCAACCTAATCTACCGTAATGCGTAGTCTACTTTTTAGATTTCCATTAAACAAATGTTGTTTATGATATTATAGTTCACGTGCTTCAAAAACACTTTCATTTGTCTGTTGGCGGTAACCATTTTGAATTTGAAGGTCAAATAAAGGTCATTTTGATCGAAAAACATGAGACTTAAATTTATCAACTCAAAATCATGCAGAAACCAGATATCGTGCTATAACTTGTAACAAAAATATAGAAGAGATGTGGTTTTGGCGGTCATTTTTTGAGTTTCGCTTATTTAAAGGTGAAGGACACCAAATATATAATTTTATCCGACAGATTCGAATTCAGCACACACCAATTATGTAAAAACAAGCGGTTTTAATTGCAGATCAGAGTGCAATGTATCATATTTCAACTCAGGATGAATACACACTTTTTTTTTTAAAAGTCTGCAATATTCTTCCGTTTAAAAATATATATGCAATGCGCAATATACACATCTAAATACCACTCAGTTTTAAGGATATACACATCTGTGTTTAGAAAACATAGGTCAAATATATATATGGCCAATAATTATGTTTTATTAAGTTGTTTCCATTGACCATGTTTACTAGTTTGTCTTGTTGTCGATTTTGATTATTTGTATTAAAACAAATGTTTAAACGTATGTGTAGAGATAACTGTTTAATCCACTGCATCATGCAATACATCAGTAGAACGGATATTTAGTTATCTTTCATATGGTATGTTGCATGTGTAGATTGGTCAGCTACTACTGCAACGACAGACGTTTGAGTAACACTAACCCCTAATTTTAGGTTTGGGGGTACCCCCACATAAGCGTTCAAAATATATATTTCGTCTTAATTTTTTTACTGGTAACATCTCATTTCATGTTTTTGACATATCAAAGCTTAACAAAATGTTGGTGTGGGTGAGTGTGACCAATTCTGGCCTATGGACTATATGAGTGTTTAGGGTTATGACCTTCAAGAAACCGGAAATGACCTTTAAATCTTCAGAATATTTGTTAATTATGAATGTTAACTATTTCGTGCCAATTTCCTCCAATTTGCTATATTACACGACTATATTATCTTGAAATACAAACGTTTTAAAACATCACCGTGTGTTTTAGGGTCATGACCTTTAAGACCCGGAAATGACCTTTAGAGGTTCAGCAAAAAATGACACCCTATTTTATTTTGTTCAGTAATAATTTTTCTTCAAATTGAACATAGGTGTCAAGAATTAACATGCAATTCCCACGGGACCACATTTACTGACATAAGACCCTACACTAATAACCGGACTGAATGAACAATCGAGGGCGGTCTTAGAGTAGGTGGGTCATTATAAATGCTTCACTGAATCAAAATATTTACTTTGCGGCAGACCTCACTCCTGCGACATTGAACCAATGCTGCTTTAATACTGGCCCACCGTGTATGAAGCTAACCCTACATTAAAACAACAGAGTCTAGAGTTTGCCGGGAATGGATCTATATCCTTTGCATTGTTATGGATCTCAGATTATGTTTTGTCGACAATGACGTGCCATATCAAATACCTGGACAAATAGTACCGCCTGCTGCTTATCAGCTTATAGCCATAGTGTGAAATAGGTGATGTTTTCCTAAGACGAGGTGGCAATAAGTAATGCTGGTAGGGATGCTGGTGGGTTGGCTAGTAATTCATTTTTTATATTGTGTGGTACGTTTCTCAATATGAAGAGTGGACTCAAGTGGATCGTAAACAACATTATACATATTATGTGCTTTGTGTAATAATCTCCTGTGTTTTTCTTATTGGAATTATCATTGGTTTTGTATCTGGTTATTCTTCACATCCTTAGATCCACACGAGTTGTTCACCTTAATTAGTTTCTGGTGGAGCATTCCCCAAAGTCAATCATTTACTCCTTGTGAATATGGAGGGGGGGGGGAGAGGGGTTTAAGTTTTAAATTAACAAAATGTTCCTTCCCAGTAAATAATAAATAATGTCATCGAGAGGTAGCGTTCGCGAACTCAAACTGCCAGGGTTCGAACCTGGAGGACTTTTTCATCTAATTCACATCCCACCATTTTTTGGAATTTTTTCGACCCAATTCAGCC
Source organism: Flabesymbios commensalis (assembly GCA_964017125.1). Lineage (NCBI taxonomy): Eukaryota > Metazoa > Annelida > Polychaeta > Terebellida > Flabelligeridae > Flabesymbios > Flabesymbios commensalis. Next base: position 11,931,422 of record OZ024910.1, on the reverse strand, counting down.
TGTATGTCAATGAATTAATTAATGAATTAGTGAATTAATCCATTGATTTATTTATTCATTAGAACTCCAAAACTCCACAGCCATTAAGCCATGACAAGTTTTGGAATTTATATTGATAACAAAATGACCCAAAATGAACAATGCTTTTAATGTTTCCAGAATTTTTTATTTTATTTATAACATGCTTTTATATAATTTGTAATTTGACACAATACTCAAAAAAAAAGAAGAGAGAACACAGAAAACAACGTTTCATAACAACGTTTTGTTTTTCATTATGGAGAGTTTCAATTATTTTGAAAGTAAACAGCGTTCATATAGTTAAAAAAGAGTAAGATAGGCTATGGTTCATAGAGTTAGAATAAAGTGAAAGCATAGTTCATAGAGTTCGAATAGATGCAGAGTGCGATAATTTGATCCATTGTGGATTTCATGTCGGATCACTGTTTGGCGACCCTGGCCCAGCATTAAACCAACACATGCAATAAGCTCATCTTCAAATAAACACAGAAGGAGACAACGTTTCATCGAAAGCGAAAGTTGTGAGCACGAGACACTGACCCGACTTTGTTTTCATACTGTGCCACCATCTGCGATGCTGGCCCAGCATTGATACACTATTGGGTAGATGTATCATATTTTACGAGAGGCACGTGACAGGCATTGTAGTGTTATCGCTACAATACCAACTTAATTGATCGCCTCTCCCGTGAGAATAGCAAAATAAATAACAAGTAATCTTAACGTTTTGTGCTCGCGTTGTTATTAGCGATGCTTTGTCAACAGACACCTGCTCAATACCTTAAAAAATATTCCCGGTAAACGAATCGTTTAGTCTTACTGTCGTCAGAGCTTTGTCATTCCTATGTTTCACGTGCAGATACAAAGTATCGTCACCAGGTGCGTATTTGTTGATAATATCATTTGAAAACAAGTTTTTTTTATTGTAGAACAAAATCGTTAAACATGAAATAAATTAAATGCCTGGAATGTCGCGGGTTTGCCCGCCACTCTGGCATCCAGGTTTCAAACAAGCAAATACCGCCAGGGCTCAAATGTCAAATCCTGTGTCTGGAGGACAGTGTCATCTAATTTATCTCACTATCCTCATGATGTTTTCCTGGCCCAGATTAGCCTATATGAGCTCAAAGGTGGCATAAAACCCCATTCATCCATCCTTTCATTCTTTCAATATTTCATGCATGCATTCATTCATTCATTCATTCATTCATTCATTCATTCATTCATTCATTCATTCATTCATTCATTCATTCATTCATTCATTCATTCGTTCGTTCGTTCGTTCGTTCGTTCGTTCGTTCGTTCGTTCGTTCGTTCGTTCGTTCGTTCGTTCGTTCGTTCGTTCGTTAGTTCGTTCGTTCGTTCGTTCATTCATTCATTCATTCATTCATTCATTCATTCATTCATTCATTTATTCATTCATTCATTTATTCATTCATTCATTTATTCATTCATTCATTCATTCATTCATTCATTCATTCATTCATTCATTCATTCATTCATTCATTCATTCATTCATTCATTCATTCATTCATTCATGCATGCATTCGTTCGATCGTTCGATCGTTCATTCATTCCTTCATTCCTTCATTCATTCCTTCATTCCTTCATTCATTCATTCATTCATTCATTCATTCATTCATTCATTCATTCATTCATTCATTCATTCATTCATTCATTCATTCATTCATGCATGCATGCATGCATGCATGCATGCATGCATGCACATTCATTCATTCATTCATTCATTCATTCATTCATTCATTCATTCATTCATTCATTCATTAGTATAAACTTATTTATTTCGAGAGGATTACATAATAGCCACAAAAAGCTAATTGAGAGGTTTCCACGAAAAGAATAGAATACAACAGAAAGATAGAAAGAAAACAATGAATAATCACAAAACACATGCCCATTGTAATACATTATGATTAAATGATAATTATGTTGCTTTTGTTCACCAGTGGAGCGAGACAGTAGCAATAACTTGTTACATAAATCTAGCTGATACATGATTTGGTATATAAATGATCATTTAAAGACGAAAAATTTAGCCTAATTTTACATAGATTGATTTGGTCTGTTCTGTCGCCAATGTAGAATTGCATAAGCACTTTTGTTTTAACGCAGAGAAATTTGCGTAATTTCGTTTTGAAACTGGATAAAACAGTGCATGAACGAATGTTGGCAGGTAATTTATTCCATAAACTCACAGAAGATGGTAAAAACGAGAAGCGAAACTGTTCAGATGTGCAATAAAAAAGTCTAAAATATTTCAGATCTAGTAACTCTATGTTCACCGCCGCCCAAGTTGGGCAAGCAGTTCTCTAGATAGGAGGGGCCTTGATGATTAATGATCAAAAGTAATTTTAAAAATTTATGAAAAGTTCTTCTATTTTGCATAAACCACAATCTTTTAATAACAATTCGCGTGAGGTCCTTTTCTTCGCGCCTGTCACGAGACGTAATGCTGCATATTGTACATTTTCAATCATCAACTTTTCTTGTTTAAAACAATTATCAAAAGTCATGTCTGCGTATTCTTATAAAGGGCTTACAAAAAAAGATAGCATGAAAAAAGTACATATCTGCTCATAGAATACTTGAAGGCGCTTAAGTGGTGTATTCGTTTTTTTGCTTTATTAGTGAAAGATAGTATGTGTTCAAATCATGTCATCTTTTTAGTTAATATTAAAGTTAACTGAGGTGTTTGTGAGAATAAACCGACTTTAAATTGGTACCATTTAGAATAATAGGGGGCGATAAAGTTGGTATTTGTTTTCTTAAAAATAGAATGCATACATATTTTTGTGGATTAAGGATAAAAAGTCAGTCTTTGCACCAAGTCTCTATTTGGTGTGTTAACGTACTTGTGATAGTTTTTTGTAATTCATCAGTAAAAAGATAAATCACCGATTCTATGTCGTCACACAAGTCATTAATGTATAAAAGAAACAGAAGTGGTCCAAGGACCGATCCTTGTGGAACTCTAGCTGCAATCGGTCTCCACGTTGATTCGGCGTTTTGCATTATAACACGTTGTTCCCTACCTCCAAGATAACTTGCCATTAAATTAAGAAAGGATACATTAACACCATACCTACTTAATTTATATAATAGACCTTTGTGCCAAACCTTATCAAAAGCTTTGGAGAAATCTAGAAAAACCGCACATATTTCATTCATTCATTCATTCATTCATTCATTCATTCATTCATTTATTCATTCATTCATTCATTCATTCATTCATTCATTCATTCATTCATTCATTCATTCATTCATTCATTCATTCATTCATTCATTCATTCATCCATTCATTAATTCATTCATTCATTCATTCATTCATTCATTTATTCATCCATTCATTCATTCATTCATTCATTCATTCATTCATTCATTTATACAAAAGGTTCCTTTCCACAGAGACAGGTTCCACACGTGCCAGGTACTGAGGTATATATGTGGGACATTTCTATATTACCATAGATTAACCACACGTGCCAGGTACTGAGGTATATATGTGGAGCTTTTTTCTATATCACCATAGAACAACCACCTACATATATAAGGTTAATCTCTGAAAAAGATCATTCTGTTCTAAGAGTTATCAAGAGGAAAAAAGTCAGTTGCCGAGCGTTGAAGTATCGTACATGTGTACATGTAGTAATAAAATATGCTGGTATCTTTTAGATTTGCTACCACCAGGATATGGTCACCTGCAAAAATGGATCTCAAGAACCGTTGCTACTTTTTAATCGCATTACTTGTCTACCAGATATTTTTGATACAAGGTAAGTAAATTACACTGAGCTAAACCTGGTTCTCGAATGGTTTATTTCTACTAACATTAAGATCACACTTTCTCTCCTAATGTAGGCCTACATGTGGACATACAGCTAAGAACATCCAAGTGTCAATCTCTATGACTTGCATGGATGGGGTCAAATACGTATGTGTATTTGCGTATCTGTATTTGAATTTTGCGTATTTGTACTTGTTTTTTTGAAAGGACCTCTATTTGTATTTGAATTATATTTGATCAAATACATCAGATACAGTGATTAAATACATTTTACGTTTCAACCCAGCCAATTTTAGAAAATAACATCATATAAATATATTATTTCTTGCATCATTCATTTATGTTGAGACAAAAGCCAATACGGTCAATACACCTTTTGAGTACAAAAATCAATGTTTAAAACATTAGCGTTTATATTAAGTACAATGTTCCAAGCTTGCATACAATATTTGGCACATACGGCATATAATATTTGTATATAACTGGTTGAGCTGCCATATAGATGTATATACTAGTAATTCATTTTAAATTAGTATCATAATCAGTGATATAAGCATTAGGGGCGTTTATTAGATGATGTTCAAGGTCACGCATTGATTCAATGTTGTTTTAGCGCTGGGCCACCGTCTGCGACGCTGCCCAGCAATAAAGCAACATTGGGTCACAACAAGTTATAACAACTCTTTCGTCTCATCATCCCAAATTTACAGATCCTTATAATAAAAAAACATGATACGATTATGAGATATAGCCACAGATATCAAAGCCAAGATACGTTTTAGATGTTCTAGTCAGGGCGCCGAGGGTGGAACCTTGCAATTGGGTATAGACAAAGTTTGTTTGCGGATTATTGATGCATTATATGGCTCGATTGATATAAGCAAGCATGCCAGACTGGCACCTTTGAGAATTTTGAATTATCGCTGAAAATTCAAAATGGCCGCCATCAACTCATGAGAGATCAAAACCGGATAATATGTCGCTCACAATATTTTCGCTCCTTTAAAGGCGTGTAGCCTACGTACCATCATCACATTCCCTCTCATTGTGTTTGCTGGTCCCGTTGAGTTGCGACGCTGGGACAGTATTAAACCAAATTGGCTCTACTGTGTGTGTTTTCCGGAAGCGTTTCCAGTGGGGTACTAATATGCTTGTTAGTGGTAATACGTTTATACTACCTTGGCAGCTCACTAGGGAGTGGTTACGTCATGGTACACACTCAATTAGCCTACAACAACCATCCAAGCGTATAGGCAGCCTCTAAACTCTTCCGGTGGATTGCTAGCGGCGTACCCCGGACGGTTCCAAAAAACATATTTCAACTGAAAGTATTTAATTGAAGCGCGCCAAATCATTTGGTTTGCACCAAATAATTACTTGGCGCGCACGAAATCTTTTGGCTTGAACTAAATAATCATTTGGCGCGCACCAAATCATTTGCCTTGAACCAAATCATAATTTTCGCACGAAATCATTTTGCTCGAGCCAAATAATCAATTGGAGCGCTCTGAATCATTTGGCTTGAACCAAATAATTATTTGGCGCGCATCAAATCATTCGGCTTGAACCAAATAATCTTTTGAAGCGCTCTAAAACATTTGTCTTGAACCGAATAATCATTTGGCGCGCAACAAATCATTTGGCTTGAACCAAATGATCATTTGGAGCGTTACAAATCATTTGCCTTGAACCAAATAATCATTTGACGCTCACCAAATCATTTGGCTTGAACCAAATGATCATTTGGAGCGTTACAATTCATTTGGTTTGAGCCAAATAATCATTTTACGCGCACCAAATCATTTGGCTTGAACCAAATAATCATTTGGCTTGCAACAAATCATTTGGCTTGCTCCAAATAATAATAGCTGCTGCAGCCAAGTAGATGTTATTCATACCGTCTCGGTGGCCACTGAGTAGTAGACGTCCTCTACTACTAGTATCATGTCGCTATGTAGCATATCAAAAGTCTGTGCCATGTTCTTGTTGATTTTGATTGATGATGATTTCTCACATCTATATATCCCAACTGAACAAATAAGAACTGTTTCAATTTTTTTCCTTCGCCCATTAATGAAAAATCCAAGATGGCCGCCACCGATAAGCAAAAATCAGGGTTTCCGCTATATTATCACCAATAATGAACATAAAAACACAAAATTAATGTCATTTGTTTTGTCAAATCCACGAGAGCGGCCAGAATATCATAGTTTGACGAAAAAATATAGTTAATGCTAAATTATGGATGAAATTGTATTAAAATACCTATAAACTCGTGCATACATTATATAGGTTATATTCCACCAGAAATAATAATTCCTACAGGAGTGTCTCCCAGCAATGAAATGAGTGTTAGCAGTGAAAAAATAGGGACGAACTATATATTTTGACAGGGTATATGGGGATAACCCCAAACCTGTCTAAAATGAGGGGTAGCGTTACGCAAACGCCTGTCTTTGCTCGGCAGTTTAGTCTATATTTTGTGTCCGCTTGTTTTTACATAACTTGTATGAGCCGAACTCGAATCTGTCAGATAACGTCCTATATTTGGTATCCTTCACCTTTAAATAAGCAAAGCAAAAAATGTCCGCTAATCCCATCTTTTCAATATTTTTGTTAAGCATTTTTGGTTCGAATCGTTATCAAGTTTATTTATTATAAGGAGATAAGATGAGACGAAAGGGTAATCTGGTAGTGATATTTTAATATCCGTGTGTAGATTGGAATCTGCAATCAATCAAACTCGCCTGGGGCTAGTACATAGTTAGTGTAACCAGTGGTAACCATTTCCAAGGTTACAGGCTCTAAGTGATTGATAACTGGGGGTACGGGATATTCTGGCAATGTCTATAACATTGTATCAGCATTGCAACACGATTGGTTGGTCTTCCCAGCATTGACAACCAAATATTTCCAACAAGCAGGATGATATAGAAATATTGGGGATGCATACATATTTATGTCGGTATTGTAGGTTTGGTTATATTATTATTGGGGTTCAAATCATGTTTAGCATGTATAAAGTGTCTGAAATTAAATAGAGGCAGTACAGCGTACACTGGTTCTGTTCACAACTGCTGAAGATTTTGATATCATGGATTTAAATGTCCACCTTACACAAGACATAATGGGCTCGGGTAGACATTAACTTACTTACGGCACTTCACAAAAATGATACCAAAATATTTATAATTACTGTTTTATTATAATAAAATGGGGGAAAACACGAGTGATAAAAAGGGAGAAAAACAAATATTATAACTGAAAAACGAACGATGTATACACTACTACATACACTACTAAATACACAAGATTATTATAAATTGATGGAAAAAATATTGAAATGGTGTGTAAAATCAACCTGAAAATACTACTACTACGAAAAAGTGATATCTTCTCTAAAATATAAACTACACATGTGTGAGTTGTATGGTCAGCACCAGCGTACGACTCGTTTTTGGGTAGTGTACGGCTCGTTTTTGTAAAGTCACAACGTTGTGCCAACGATAAAACAATATTGGGGCCTTGCCAGCATTGCTGACCATCTTACAACAAATTCTAGTGTACGTTTGGGAATGGTTGTGGTACAACCATGTTTAGTGGCACAAAAGACTTTCATCACCAAGGAGACTAATTATATTAAATAATTTATTAGGTTTTCTGAGCTAACGTGATGGTGGGCGAATCCAACATGATTCTAACTAAATTTCCAGCTTTAAATGACGACAATTATCATAATTTACGAAAATGAATCTTCACAATGGTTATTTATGTTTGTGTTGATGTAGGTGTGTTGTACAGCATCACTGGATCACAGGTGAAACATATCCCAGTAACGGATGTTGATCTATCCGGATCTACCACCATGGTGATAACCATAGGGGACTGTCATGATGTAGCTATCTACCTGTGTGAAAACCAAGGAGATGTGGTCAACAACTACTTCAAGATTGTGTTGGCTAGCAGTGAGAATAAAGTAAGGAAAATTAGTTAAATATATATGGTCTTTAGTTAAGTTTACTCCTTGTACATATTATTGACTATCAATCAATCAATCAATCAATCAATCAATCAATCAATCAATCAATCAATCAATCAATCAATCAATCAATCAATCGATCGATCGATCGATCGATCAATCAATCAATCAATCAATCAATCAATCAATCAATCAATCAAACAATCAATCAATCAATCAATCAATCAATCAATCAATCAATCAATCAATCAATCAATCAATCAATCAAACAATCAATCAATCAATCAATCAATCAATCAATCAATCAATCAATCAATCAATCAATCTATCAATCAATCAATCAATCAATCAATCAATCAATCAATCAATCAATCAATCAATCATGCAGATTGTTTTTTCTGTGGCGTCCTGGGGGAAGTATGGGATGTCAGAAAAAACAATTGCCATCAGATTACTACTACAGTATATTTCTCATGTTTTTTTGGTTTTCAATGTTTATTTGTTCAATGTGTATATTTATTCATGTCTTATAAGTCATATAGGTTTATTATGCAGGTTACCGTGACAATGGTTTATCTGGGGGGATCAAGCAGGATGCCATTAATCATTTTGACAGACATTAATTTTATTTTGAGTGGAGTGCAGGTTTAGTGTTGATCGTCTGCATTATATTTATATTCAATAGCAGCTTCAATGGCCTCATACTCAAGTCGAGCTACAATTTTCTATTTGTTTCCAATACTATATATTTGTTTTGACACTCACTCACTCACTCACTCACTCACTCACTCACTCACTCACTCACTCACTCACTCACTCACTCACTCACTCACTCACTCACTCACTCACTCACTCACTCACTCACTCACTCACTCACTCACTCACTCACTCACTCACTCACTCACTCACTCACTCACTCACTCACTCACTCACTCACTCACTCACTCACTCACTCACTCACTCACTCACTCACTCACTCACTCACTCACTCACTCGCTCACTCGCTCGCTCGCTCGCTCACTCACTCACTCACTTACTTACTTACTTACTTACTTACTTACTTACTTACGCTGGTCCAACAACAAACATACATTGGATCAACTAGCTTCAACTTCACGTGTTTGCTTAGCTTTTACTTTCTACATTCCAGTTTTTAGACGACACAGGCTTTGCGATAGATGGGCCTACTAATAACTCACTCACTCCATGACTCTTATTTTCCATCCATTTCCAGCTTTTTGCTGACAGACTTTGGGGTAGATACTAAAAACTCATCAAACTTTATCAATGATATTTTCCGGCACACTTCCAAATTTTAGGTGACACGCTTTCAGATAGATACTAACAACTCACTCCATTTTCCATCCAATTTCCAGCGTTTAGATGACACAGGCTTTGGTATAGTAGGGGCAAAATAAACTTACTGTTTATTAAGCTGAATAAGATCCCTAAGGCCCAATCACAGACAGAGAAAAACTGTCGACTACAGCAAAATTTCAAAACTGCCACGAAAGCCAATTACCTCAAGTAACATCACTAAATCTATATTAGTTGATATTATTAGGGATATGTAATTAGATACAGTGTAAGTAGATTATATCTACAAATAGCGTCATAATAGCTTCAAGATCCTTGAACAATTCGTAGTCAAAACTAAACATTATCTAAGTCTCTCCCAATGTTTTCATGAAAGCACTTTGATATTATAAAAAATAGCGCAAATATGTTTGTTAACCTAAATGGTTAACTTGAAATGCTTATCTTTTTTCTTCAGGGGAATGGAGATAAGGTTTTCAAGAATATAGTACCATACCTTATGTGTAACATCAACGATTCCGATACTATTTTTTCATATATAATTTACCTACACTATATCTAGATACTTATCAGCTAACATAGATAATATCAGCTAACATAGACATAGTGTTGTTCTTTGACGTGCTTGCTTTTGTTTGCAGTTTTTAAGCTTTGTAATGATCTAATGATGTTTTCATATTAAACGTTTGGTAGCACTGGCCCATTCTGCTGGAGTCTACAGTTTTTCTGTCTGTGGTTGGGCCTTTGGCTTGACTTAATACACAGAAAATGTATAGACTACTAACACATGCTTTGAGGTGGATACTATTAACTCACTCACTCCATCGATCACATTTTCCGACTCATTTCCCGAGTTTAGATGACACATGCTTTGAGATAGATACTAGTAATTTTGTGTAATATGCCTATGGAGAAATACAGCACATGTCCAATGAATGAGGTGTTCGCCTAAAGGCCCCCACCTTATGCATTGACGAGTACTGTATTTTTCACATATCTCACTCTAATGAACTTCGTTTGCACATCCTCACTCACTCCATCAATTCTATTATACGTCCCATTTCCCGATCTGAGATGACACAGGCTTTGAGATAGACAATAGTAACTCACTCACTCCATCAATCCTATATTCAGATTGTATATGACACATGTAAGCTTTCAGATAAACTTCAGATAGATAGATTCGATCAATCCTATTTCCAGATATTAGATGACACAGGCTTTGGATAAAAATGAAATGAAATGAATCGGGCTTTAGGCCACCTTTGTGCACATATAGGCTAGACTGGGCCAGGAGAACCTCCTGAGGATGGTGAGATGATTCAGATGACACTGTCCTCCAGACACAGGATTCGAAATTCGGGCCCTGGCGGTCTGAGGCCGAGCACGCTACCTCTCGGTCACGGAGCCTCCCCACAATACTGACACAAGTTTTACACGTGGATGGGAAAGAAACATTTTTGTTTCTTTCAAACCGCCGAGACCGGGAACCGAACCCCGAATTCTGGCGTGAAAGGCAGCGGTGCTAACCACTACCCCAGGGCCCTCGCCCAGGCTTTGAGGTAGATAGTAGTAACTCAATCACTTCATCAATCCTATTTTCAGATTTTAGATGACACAGGCTTTGAGATAGTCACCAGTAACACTGACGTGTTGAGCTGTGCATCTCGGGAGACGTTCTGGATTTCGTGGTGGGGCGGAGAGATCCACGTAGGGATAGGTACAGAGTATAACCTGACTAATACAGACTACATCATGGGAGGTGTCAAGACTAAAAGCTTCATCCCTGTGGCTTTAGCCCTCGAAGTGACAGCTGGAGGCGTGACTGTTTACTTCGGCGTAATAGAGAGTAAGTGGAATTTATTTACTTCCTTACCTGGGGAACACAGAACGTTGAATCAATGTATTATTATCAGTTAATGGGACGTTGTAGTCATATTAACTGTTTAGTATAGGTTTTAATGGTAAAGGGCGGGTTACACATAATGATAAAAGAAACTCTATGATCTGAATATAACATAAAAATCTGAATTATGACATCCTAATTATCCCGATGTACATTATGAATAAAGGTACATTATGAATAAAATTCGGTGTGAATTGTAACAAAGCATCACATTATTATCCAGATAAAAGATTGAATTTATGAATGGGTGGATTCAATTGGATGCTTTATCATCTAATCCCTCAGCCTCCTTCTCAGGGCCACACTAGCATAGCTAGGTGGCCCTGCCACAGTGCTTTGATAATCTCTTCTGTAATTGCTACGTTCTGATAGGGCCTCAAAATCTGGTGTCTCGTGACCCACACCTGACCCTGAAACTATGTCAAGTTCGAGGATTCCTTGCACCTATGAGAGACAAGTTTATATAATTATGTCTCCCCTATACTGGGCTATATGCCTAATATTTTTATGACCAGTACATGCTGTGTTGTACTATAGTTGTTCCATCCTATACAATGTCGGCCCAGCATAAAATTAACATTGGATCTGCGTCTTTTATATGTGTTATTGTAGACTTGCTTATGAGTAAAGAGATACCAGCAGTGTATTTGCACAGTGATAAACAACCATTCTTTGTTGGATGTTGGGACATCATCTCAGATTATGGATTAACATGAACCCAGCGCTGGTTCATCGTTCTTACGGGTGTGCAGTCTCTGTCAGCACGATACACTGACCCAATATTGGTTTACCGTTGGTCCATTGTTTGCGACATAGGCCCAACATTAGGAAAACATTGGGCCGGTGCAGACCTATTGTGTTTACGCTGTGGGATTGACAATGGTGGATTGATGTTTGTCAATCGTGTATGGCACTGGCCCAACATAATATCAATTTTGATCATTGATATATCTTTTGATATATCTTCTGACTGATATAAAACAACTATATTAGGATAGTCAATACACATGATACATGTACGGATGTAGGCCTATAACTCATCAGACAATACTGACAGGAACACATAATGTCAGGCTTAAATATCCACAGGATGTCAGGCCAAGATGAACACGAAATATAGCATCTTAGATGTAATGATGTAGTCAAACCCCTCCCTGGTCCACCCCACCATTTCATAAATATGTTAAAAGAAGTTGTTAATATCATAAAAATAGTCGCCTGCCTCGCCATGAGTATTCCTTGGCCCGACCATGTGGCTTAGAATGTCAAGGACACCATTTTTGTTAAGTATTGCCTTATTGGTCAGATAAAAAATCAGGTCAAATTCATGAATATTTCTACAGAACACATTTTACAGTGCAATAAATCAGAGCCACTAGTGAAAGGATAGTGGATCTGATGAATGAGAATGATAATCCCTTTGAAGCCCGCAAATTGAATGGCCATACACAGTCTACAGCTCTGTCTCTAGTCCAGGAATTTTAGGCATATCTAAGGGCAAAGATGGGAAAAAATATTATAAAGCTGAAATTAGATGGTCATCCTCAGTGAGGTGTCAAAAGTCCCAAAGTTTCTCAGAACAGGAACATGTTTTTTTGGCGAGAACCCAAAATGGCCGCCAGAGGCTATTAAAAAATGCAACATACAAAGAAATATATATTCCTTTGTAATAACTCTTTTTGACTAAATTTTACACGAGAAAACTTATTTCAGGTCTTCTTTTTAAGTTTTAAAGCCTCATTCGTGTTTTGTAAGCAAAAATCCAAAATCGCCGCCAGATACAATACAGAAATTGTAACTTATGCAGAAATTCGAATATATTCCATTGTAATATCTAATTTCTGCATAATTTTTTCACGATAAACTTAACTCTGGTCATATTTTACCATTGTAAGGCTTATTATGTCATTTTAGTTTACATAATTTTTTATTTAGAAACATATTGGCAGTAAAAAATATTTCTGGAATGAAGTGTGGTAATGATATGTGGTTTAGTCCAGTAAATTGTCCTCGGTATTGCTCCAGCCTTTCATGTGATAATAATCATCATGATCATGATAAATTAGGATGCATGAAATTAGACTTTTTTTCAGCACTACAGATCCTTTAACAATTCAGTATATTTTCAAAGGTTAGATTTGATAAATTAAATAATGTCTATCGCAAAACAGGGCTACTAAATTTTTAGCAGGGCCACTAAGATTTCGATATTAGTGACCCCGCAGGCTACCATGATTTCCTGTGAATTTTTACCCCTGTAATGTATGTAAATGTGTATCTGCTATTACTAAATATAATATTATTTTGTCATAAGAGATATACGGGAAGCAGGCACACAACAAACATAACTCACAAAAAAATATTTTATCTCACGAGACAAACCAATTACCTACGAAATCAGACATCAATCAGATATTGAAAAGGATTTGTGTAAAACAGATTGAGATTAGAAGCAAGAAATTGGAATGCATTTCTGCGGACAGGTGTTCAGTGTGGTAGACTGACAAGTATCTGGTGAACTGGTTAGTTTAATAGTAGACATGTTAAAAAATAGGGGCATTGTAGTTTTGTGTATGGAGAAAAATACTATGGAATAATTAAATACAAGCTAATGTAATGCAGAATTATCATATGCATTAATTTAGATGCACTAAAAGCAATTTCATAATATAATAATCAATATTATTGTTCAATAAATCAAATTTTTACCCACTTGAAGTTGTGTCTCACTACTATACCGGATACACACAAAGTGGATGAGAATTACCCACATCATTTTCATTCGAGATTAAACATTGGCAAATATTGATCTTAAAGCACACATTTCGCTCTCAACAATGCTGACATTTGGACAGCCAATAAAACGGGTTGAAAACAACTATAGCGTGCTTAGCGATGTAAGGTTTACCCTTGGCATGCTGAATTGTTTCAATTTTATTTTTCGTCATTTGAAGCAGAAATTGCTTACGCAATTTCTAGCTCCAACTGACAACAAATATTATTTTTTTTGAAAATACACATCTTCTAAATTGAGTTATTTGAGAAAATGAGCATCTTTTTCAGTGACATATTACTTGTTTTAAAATATGCCTAACCCTTTCAGCGCGAGAACTTTCTTTATACGTCAGAATCTGACGTCTGTAGAGGTCATATACTGACGTCTCGGACGGTCCCGCACTGAAAGAATTACAATGTTTATAATCGCCGTAGACCCATGCCATAGGTATTCAAATGAAGCGGAAAAGCTAACTAAGACATTTATAATGATTTCAAATTAAAAAACCCTTAAGTCTTAATGGTTTATATACAAATATTTCAAACTGTATATATATGGACGTAGCGAACAAGAGTTATGATCTTTTGTCCTCCTCAAATGTAATCAGCATTATATCCTTGTACTCTTCACCAATGTGGCCTGCATCCTCATTGCCCATTCCAGAAATAGATCACAACTTGGGGCGTATCTAGAAAAAGATTGAGGAGAGCAAACGGCAGGGGGTCTGACAGATTGTTAGGCTGTCTGGCGGTAATTCTGAGCAGTTTGGAGGCAATTTTTTTCAATTTCGAAGGTTATTTTTGTCCAGAGGGCTCACCACAGAGAGCTTTGTGCCAAGTAAACAGGGCAATGGCTGCGTCACCGAACGCTGAGACTGACTATAGAGATGCTGTTGGTAAGAGATATATAATCAGGATGACCCGCGGCAGGGTTAGCGTATTCGAATCCAGTTTGCTATCCATACTTACTTGATTCATATCGCTTTCGCGACAGACCTCACTGGACATGCAGCATTCTATTTGCAACAAGTAACAAGTATTTATTGCTGATGATTCCTGTGAGAGGAACATGAGAGGAGTGCCAGAAAGCGCTGGCATTGCGTGTAGTATGTGCGTATCAGCAAATACCATCCACATTATCTCTGCAAATATAGCAGGTAAGTCAGAGAGGAGTGCCAGAAAAGCGCTGGCACTGTGTGTATAGTTTGTGTGTATCATAATCCGTTCGTTTATTTCAGTGTACTTCAGTTTACAGTCTGATATGTAAGTGTTCGAAAGACCGTTCAGCCGAATTTATCTCCATATTTGTGCCATTGCAACTCCCCAGATATACAGATACATACAGATATATATACAGATATACAGTAAAACAGAATAAAGCACTAAAATAACGTTGATTGAACCCGCACGACAATCAACAGCTATTAATGGATAAAGAAGTTTATGAGCATCATCTGGTATTGTTTTATTATATGTCAGATAAAATTGCTTGAACCTTGATCCGTATCGGCAAGATAGTGTGAAATTTTCATTTTTCAAATATTTGCTTATATCAAATATTGAATTTATATTATTTATTGATTTGCCTTTATTAGCTTACACGTTCATCAAATGAACATGAGCGTAGATCTCATGTCTGTGGTTCAATATTAACCCCACCACAAACACAAGATTTTGTCATGTTTGCCACAATATCCAACTTGACCTGTTGTATTTTCTGATTTTTTTCAGCGACCTTGAGTTTTTACATTGAAGGTGATGCAGGTGGTGCTATGCTTGATATCCCTACTTGACCTGTTGTATTTTCTGATTTTTTTCAGCGACCTTGAGTTTTTACATTGAAGGTGATGCAGGTGGTGCTATGCTTGATATCCCTATGGGTTATATAGATCCCACTTGCCTCAGACACATAATTTTCAAGGTCAAAGTCATAAGTAACTGCTTTATATACCTCCTGGAAACGCCTGGTGCCAAAGAAAATTCCAATTATGTCTATGGATTCTGTCAATATACAAATAGCCTTCACAATATCAGAAAGTGAGTACTAATATTCAAATGCACTAGTCTGATCAGGGGCCCACCACAGTGAAAATCTTTAAAATAAGATTATCTTAACATTCTCTCATCTACATTATAAAAGTTTCAGCTCCATTTAAATACCTATGTTATGGGTCTACGCCTATTATAAATATCCTAAACTCTTTCTGTTCTGACTGTGTTGCAACCACCTTTATGGTTAGATTTTTCACTAACGTCAACGTAAATGTGAGCGGTTCATCGGCATGGGGGCCAAATGAAAAACAGACAATCGAAGCGAACTTTGCGAAGTGATGGTGCAAATCTTTAATACAGCTGAATGGTTACATCAAGGTTTGAAAACACGCAGGTTTTCTTTTATCGTGAACCGTGGTTTGTCAACTTTATTTTGAATTTCTTGTGGTTCTTGAGTTACCTTGTAAATAGCCTAAAATGATGAAATTAACGTAAAACTTTATTGCTGGAACGACCATGTTATTTCGGTCAAAATTTCGTGAGCAAAACATCAATCTCAGTAAACATAAAATAAGCTGGGCAGTCTAACAATAAACAGGGCAAGTGTTTCAGAGCGAGATTAATAATAATGAAGTTCTAAGGCATTCACCAGATGTCGCCCGCACCAGTGTGCACCCTGGAGCTAGCGGCATCTGGTGAGTAATTAATCACTCACATGGCACATAGCCATTACACTCCTCACCATGGACTTACTAGTCCATAAAAAATTACAGGAAGGTACAAAACCTTACATATCAGATTAAAAGAAACATTCGATAGATCTGGTTAATAAACTGCGTAAATTGAAGACGTAAATCACAAATCTTAGAAATGATTACGTATAAGAATTAGTTCTAACAACTAATTAAGACAAGTCTATAATTAAAATATATTTAAGTACTTAGAAAGTTACTTAAAATCACTTTGCAAAGTGACAGTACTAATCAAACATGTTAAAAACACTACTAATTCAAACATGCAATTCTTTCTTGAAAAAATTACAGGTATATCATGTATATGACAATGTTTAAAGTTAAAAAACTTACTACATAAGATTGCTTCTTACTATAAATTGGCTTATACTTCAAACAGTTTGAATGTAAAAGTGCAGGTATAAAAAGTTATGTTACAACATTTCAATAGCGTTTCCAGACCTGTACAAAAATACCAATTTGTGTACAGGTCTGTCAAGTTCAGACGTAGGTGTCTTTATGGTGACCTTACGCACTAGGCCATCTTCACTAGGGTGAGTGTTTATGACAATAGCCCGGGGCCATTGACAGCGAGGTAGATCATCAGACACCATTAGCACAATGTCGCCCTTTATCAAATTATCCTTGGTATCTGTCCATTTGCGACGTTTCTGTAGAGCCGGTAAGAATTCTCGCCTCCACCTACCCCAAAAGTCATTAGCGAGGAACTGAACACGCCTCCAGCGTCTTCTGCAGTACATGTCCTCCTTAACAAATTGTCCAGGTGGGGGGAGGACAACTTTGGATTTGAGGGTGAGTAGTTGACTTGGGGTTAAGGGTTCATCAGCGTCACATGAAGTCATATCAACATACGTAAGCGGACGGCTATTAATAATAGCCTCTGCCTCGATCATCAGAGTATGTAGTAAATCGTCATCAAGTTGAGAGCCGTGTTGAATTAGAAGAGCTGATAGAGCGTTTCTGGCTGATCTTATCATTCTCTCCCAAATGCCTCCCATGTGGCTAGCATGGGGAACGTTCATTTCAAGCTTTATCCAATCACAATTGTCCTTTAGCAGATCTACACTTATGTCGTCATCGTTCATTTCGCATAGGGCAGCCTGGAGCTCATTTTTGGCACCGACAAAATTAGTCCCACGATCACATCGTAATTGTCTAACTGCGCCTCTGCGACCAACAAAACGCCTATAAGCATTCAAAAAGGCGTCCGTAGTTAGTGCGTGAGCCACTTCTATATGGACGGCTCTTGTTACACAACAGGTGAAGAGGCACCCCCATCGTTTTTTCTGGCTACGACCTTCCTTCACATAGAAAGGTCCGAAATAGTCAACAGCGGAGTACGTGAAGGGTGGAGCAGGTTCAAGTCTGTCTACCGGTAGATCTGACATTTTTTGTCCAACAGCACGACCCCTTAGTTTTTTACAGAGTACACATTTTCGAAGGTGTGCAGTTATAGCTGTTCGACCTTGAATAATCCAGTAGCCGTGAGCTCTAATTTCATTCAGAGTCGTGCTGCGACCAGAATGCTGTACGTATCTGTGCTAGTGATCAATTATCAAGTTTGTAATATGTCCAATTTTTGGCAGAATCACTGGGTGTGCAAGCTCGCGAGGAATGTTAGCGCGTTTTATTATTCCGCCAACTCTGATCAGTCCGTCATCACAAATGTAGGGATCAAGCTGGTACAGGGAGCTACCTTTCTTTACAGATCTTCGGTCAGCATTAACCCCATTAAGTATCACTATGTCATTTGCAAATGACTTAAGCTGCACTGATTTCAATATAATTATCTCTGCAGCACATATCTCAGCAACAGACACTCTAACATAATCATTGTTTTTTGGGTGGTTATGTGTTTTCTTCATCGTGCGAGCTCTCAATCTAGCTTTGAACCTCAAACATATGGCTACAGCTCTTTTTGCTCTATGCCATGAAGAGAAATATTTGAGTCTTGCTGACAAGTCAAATGTAGTGTCATGTTTGACATCAGCCAAATGAGCTGTGACCTTCTTGACTTCAGGGTCATTTTTTGACAGGATAATAGTGTTATCAGTCAATGGTAAGGGTTCCTTTGACAACAAAAATTCAGGGCCATGCCACCATTTATCGCATGTTATCAGCTCGTCAGCATGTGTTCCGCGTGATGCAATGTCAGCTGGATTCTGTTTGCTTTCTATGAAATTCCACTGATTTTCTGTGGTGTTGTCCCTTATCTGTTGAACTCGATTTGCGACAAACACATGGAAGCGCCTCGATTCATTAGATATATAGCCAAGAACGACTTTGCAATCTGTCCAAAGGAAGTTTGTTACATTATCATACTCAAGTTCATGATTCAAGAGTGAATGTACCTTAACTGCAGTCACAGCGGCAGTTAATTCAAGTCGAGGAATTGTGATCATTTTGATGGGGGCTACACGTGATTTAGCCATCACAAGACAACATGACACTTTGTCTTCGATATCGATGAGTCGCAGGTAACTGCATTCTCCATAGCCAGTTTGACAGGCATCCGAGAAATGATGCATTTCCACACATTTTATTTTTCCAAAATCAGCTGTCTTATAACATCGTGGAATTTGAAGCCGTTCAAGTTCAAGTAGTTGATTTCTCCATTTTTCCCATTTTATTCGTACTTCGTCACATATAGGATCATCCCAACCTTTATTTTCTACACAAAGTTCCTGCAGAATTTTCTTTCCTTGCAATAGGAAAGGCGCAACAAGGCCTAGAGGATCAAAGATTGAGCTAATGGTAGATAGAATGCCACGTCTGGAAAGGGGCTGATCCTTGAGATGGATGCGAAATTGAAAATTGTCAGATTCCACGCACCATTCTATTCCTAGAGTGCGATCAACAGGAAGTTGGTCATAATTTAGGTTAATATTTTGGATGTTTTTGGCACGAATTTCTTGTGGCAGGGAATTCACAACATCTTTGTCATTGGATATGTACTTGTGAAGATTGAATCCGCCCTGACTGCAGAGAGATCTACTTTCCTTCACTAGTTTGATAGCTTCTTGTTTTGATGGTACTGATTTTAGACCGTCGTCTACATAGAAGTCATGTTTAATGAAGCTGCTGGTGCAATCATCGTACTCGTCTTTGAATACTTCGGCTGTGTGTTTTAGCGCAAAGTTAGCACATCCAGGGGAAGATGTCGCTCCGAACAGGTGCACGGTCATCCTGTATTCAGTAGGAATCCTTTTAACATCACCGTTTTCCCACCATAAGAAACGAAGAAAGTTTCTATCAGATTTGTTCACACCGACTTGATGGTACATTCCTTCAATGTCACATGTAATTGCTACACGTGCTTGTCTAAATCTTAGAAGGATACCGGACATGTTGTTGATTAGGTCAGGCCCAGAAAGGAGATGCTGATTCAGGGTCTGGCCTTTCCATTCGGCACTGCAGTCAAAGACCACTCTTATTTTACCTGGCTTTTTAGCATTGTATACGCCATGGTGTGGTATGTACCAAGTGCGTCCTTTTGTGGAATCGTTCTCTTCAGCGGGTATTTTTTCTGCATGACCTTTGGAAATTAGGTCTGTCATAAAAGTTATGTAGTGAGTCTTGTATTCACTGTCTTTGCATAATTTTTGCTTTAAGGTGTTGAGTCTTTTTTGGGCCATTATTTTGTTGTTTGGTAGAAATAAGTCTTTTTCTATGAATGGCAGTCCAATTTCAAAGTGACCATCTTCTCTTTGATGTATGCTTTCTTGTACTTGATTGAGAAATTTTGTGTCGTTGACTGAAATTTTATCATTTCTCTGGTTTTCACTGAAATCACGTTCGAACATATCTTTCACTTGCTGAGAGTTTATTTCCTTAACTGATGTTCTAAAAGCAAAATGTGAAGATTGGGACTCGTCTGAGTTTTCGAATATTCCAGTCACGCCCCAGCCTAACAATGTTCTCACAGCATAAGGGTCATCATCACCGGCTGCGACAACTTGTCTAGGAAGCAAAGCTGCCGAGCAGTTGAATCCAATGAGTAGACCAATCTCTAGATTTTCCTTGATAGGTTGAAGTTGGCAAGATACGTCTATCAAGTGAGGCCATTTTCTTACATTTTCTGGGCGCGGAATCAAGTTTTTATTAGCTGGTATGGTAGACCTGCTGTATGTGGGTGGGAGTCTGAGCTCTGAGGATTCACATACGCCTTTAATCACCAAGCCCTTTACAAGTTGACTGTGTATGACATTTTTGTCTAACATGGTAGTCAACTCCAATTTGACTTCATCACAGTTAACATCAAGTTTTTCTATTATAGATTCTGACACAAAGCAGGCGTTAGATTGATTATCAAGCATGGCATAGGTTGTAATTTGTAGATTACAGCGTAATTATGAGCGTTGACGTTCTGTTTTTCCGTTGTCTCATCGTTAGTAGTGGTATTAGGAGAGGGCATCACAGATTTCACATTGGTAGATTCAGACCCGTCCCTCATCAGCGTTGGATTTTTACGTCTGCAGTCGACAAAAAGGTGCCCACGTCTTAGGCACCCGAAGCACAGACTATGGCTGGACACAAATAATTTTTTCTCCTTAGCCGACTTGCTTGTAAACTCTGGACATTTGTCTATGATATGTGGCGCCTTGCAGAACAAACATCTGAGTTGATTCTGAGTGACTTGATGCCTTTCTGAATGTCCCTGTGATTTGTTAGAATTTACATAGGTTTTGCTTTTCGTTTCCATGTTGAAAGAAGTTAGCCTTTTGTGGGTCTTGACCTCCTTCTTGGCACTAGAGTCGAAAGTATTTCCAGGTCCGCAGGCAATTCGTGATTCAGTAGTCAAGAAGTTACAAAAAACAGAGAAGGGGGGGATGGCGCCATCTTCTGTCAGATCGTACTCATCGCTATCTCTATAGAGCCATCTATCTATGATTCGGCTCCAACGTCCAGCCAGATACTTGGGCAGTTTGCTGACCAGTTTTTTATTTTCCTCAGCACTGTTCAGCGAGCGGAGATAACTGATGGATGCCATAGCACTGTTACAGTGATTAAGAAAGTCACTGAACTTTCGTAGATGTTCGCCATCATTAGTTTTTATTACTGGCCAATCGTGCAGTTTTTTCATGAAGGCTTCTGATACCTTATAACGGTCGCCAAATCTTGTATTTAGTGTGTATTTGGCTCTCGAATAGGCTTGATCATCATTCAAAGTTAGGAAGCCTTCAATGGCTTCTTTAGCAGCACCTGAGGTGTACTTGCTGAGGAAGTACAATCTCTCAGCTGGAGATTGGGTATGGCTTTCGATGATAGCATCAAAGGATTTTATCCAGACTGGAAATTTCAAAAGATTGCCATTGAAGACCTCGGGTTCCATTTTAGGGAGGTGGTCTCTGCTGTTGCTTAATAGGTCAGCGAGTCTTTCCAACAAAGGCACTGTGGCATCACTACCTGTAACATATCCTGTCTCACTCTGTATCGGCGGCATAGCCATAGGAGGATAAGTGGTGGGAGGCCTTGCATCATAGTTCCCCGTCCTAGGCTGAGGCTCAGGATTAAGCCTCGTGCTATAAGTGTCTTGCATATTACGGTTCTGCAAAACAGGAATCTGATTGTAATATGTGTCAGGTGACTCTTGAAAATAATGTCGAGGCAATGTCATAGCCATAGGGTGACTAATTTTGGGCTGAATATCAGGAGTATACATAGCTTGAGAATTGCAAGCAGTTTTCTGTAAGCTAGTCTTTGGACGAACAGTTTGCGGTTGTCTATTATAATTGAAAAAAGTGTGAGTATCATAAGAGTCACGAGCATGTTCGAGTGACCTATTTGTTTCCCGTTGTGACTTTTGCATATCTGGAGGCTCTTTCGGTGCATTTTGATCTGCATTACTGTACGTCTGATTTATTGGCTGCTCACGGTGTCCAGCATGAACATCGTGTGTACGTTCATCAGGTGTAGAGCGATAGCGAGGCCCCTTTCTATGTCCATCTGCAGCATGGGTATTCATTTCAGTTGGTTTAGATACGTAAGGCACTTTCTGGTGTGTTAATGATATATCTGATAGTGAAGAAGCTCTAGAATTTTGTTCAATTTGTTCTTCGCACAATGAAATTCGGCGCTCGGTCTTTGAAATTTCTTCTAGCAGCATTTGCTCCAGTTCATCGGGTTCCTCGTTGGAAATGTGACTGTTGGTATGATAATTAGGTTGTGACAGTGTATGACTATGAGTACTGGTATGAGGCAAAGCTGTTGGAGGTAGGGCTACGGCTCCTGGTGGGTCAAATGAATCTCGGTCAGCCTTCCTACTTTGGTCGTGCTGGTGCATATGGGCAAGCATTTTGTTCGTAGGCTGGACGATACGTCCACTCCGTGTCGAATATGGGCGATAGGCGGCGTTCAACATCATTGATCAATTTCATCAACATCAGATTTAGGCTTACTCATTTAGCTTTTAGTTATGATCTAGGTTGGGAGTGAGCTATGGTCAGGACTACCTGGACCTGGTACTTGTAGTGGTCTTGCCAGTGCAGCAGTGACGAATAATTCAAATGAAGTGTCATTATCAGGGGTGATTATAGTCTGGGCTAGGTCTAGTCCAGGACAGGGCTAGGTCAGCCTAGGCTAGGACTAGTCTAGGACTCGAGTAGCCTCAGTAGGCCAGCCAACACAGTTTCTGCACACACACAGCGACGTTCATTTTCAGGTTTCAATAGATCTAACTGAACAAGCCAGCATCACTGACGCTGATCGATACCATTAAAGTTTTACTGTTCTGACTGTGTTGCAACCACCTTTATGGTTAGATTTTTCACTAACGTCAACGTAAATGTGAGCGGTTCATCGGCATGGGGGCCAAGTGAAAAACAGACAATCGAAGCGAACTTTGCGAAGTGATGGTGCAACTCTTTAATACAGCTGAATGGTTACATCAAGGTTTGAAAACACGCAGGTTTTCTTTTATCGTGAACCGTGGTTTGTCAACTTTATTTTGAATTTCTTGTGGTTCTTGAGTTACCTTGTAAATAGCCTAAAATGATGAAATTAACATAAAACTTTATTGCTGGAATGACCATGTTATTTCGGTCAAAATTTCGTGTGCAAAAAATCAATCTCAGTAAACATAAAATAAGCTGGGCAGTCTAACAATAAACAGGGCAAGTGTTTCAGAGCGAGATTAATAATAATGAAGTTCTAAAGCATTCACCAGATGTCGCCCGCACCAGTGTGCACCCTGGAGCTAGCGGCATCTGGTGAGTAATTAATCACTCACATGGCACATAGCCATTACACTTTCAGTGCGGGGATCGACTTTAGACGTCAGAATGTTAAGCGCTACAGTCGACTTCAGTCGTTTTTTATTCGTTTTATTAGCTGATCAAATCACTGTTATTGGTGATGAAATGAGTGTTGAAACATCAAGAATTGCAAATGTTTGTCTCAAATTAAACACATAAGAGTAATTGTCGACCACTTGAATTTGTGGGTCACATGAGAGAGATACAACTTTAAGTGAGTGAGAATCGAAATAAGATAACTTGGTGGGTGACTGGTTAATATTCAGCAGTTAACTCATTGATCATCTATCGTGACTATAATCATTTGTAATCCTTTTTTTTAGGATATTAAGTGACGGCTATTGGAAGTGTTATTCGTGCTTCATCCCAAGTTAAACAAGTAATTTTAAATTTTGCATGTTCGCGATCTAAAATAAGTCAGCATTGTTCAATATCTTAAACACGTAGGGCCGGCAAACACAGCTTACAGCCAGATGTTATCTTATAGGTAATCAATCCCTGAATAGGTTTGTAATCATATATGAAATGTTTCAGGTTTGAAGGTAGTGGTGAGATTAATTATGGCAACAAAACGTACAGTGTTCTTTGTGATCCCCTGACTTATGTGGACATGTGGGTGGCTTGGACTGACTCCTATAGCTTCAGCATGGGATTGGGTCTGGACGTCGGCAGAAACATAGTCGGTGAATTTGAAGATAATACGGATCTCAATGAGATTAACACTGTGGGTTTCGGCACCTGGGCTGACGAGGAGCTCTTTATTACATTCCTCATGGGTTAGTTTATCAACCCTTAAAACACTGAAATATTTTTTGGGGACCAAAGATTGTTTTTAATTTGAAATCATCATGAATGTCTTAGCTAGCTCTTTCCGCTTCTTTTGAATACCTATGTTATGGGTCTACAGTCATTATAAATATTTACATTTTTCGGTGCGGGGATCGACTTCAGACGTCACAGTCTAACGTCTATAGACGTCAGATTATGACATATATAGATGTCAGATTCTGACGTCTAAATTCTGACGGTTCCCGCGTTGAAAGGGTTGAAAGAGGTACAGGTAATCCTCTCAGAGTGAGGATTGACTTTTAATGTCAAAATCTGACGTCAAATTTCGATCCCAATACTGAAATTAACCTTTTCACTACCATACATGACGGAAATTTCCGTCGTCATTCGTCAATGAGCGTAACCATAAAATGACACAAATTTTCGTCAAATATATACTACATTTATGTATTTTTCGTCATTTGAAGCTGGAAATTGCGTTAGCAATTCCAGCTTCAAATGACGAAAAATAGAACTCCTAAACCTGTATATCTGGATCCTGGCATGCACCCCGGCCTGGAAGTCAAAGGGTTAATTGAAAAATTATTAATTATTGCAGTAGACCTATAAAATCACGAAGTGGATAGAGCTACTAAGCCATTTATGACATTTCAATTTGAATTATCCTTTGGTTTTTAGAGTATATATCAAAATATGCTAGCACTGTAACTTAAATAATTTGTGGTTTAAATGAATCATATCGTATCCAGTGCGACTGCCTGATAGTCTCTGTTGATTGCTTTGATGATTGAGTCTACTGCTAGAATTGCAGACCACAATAAAGGCAGCGGCAAATACAGGGAGAAGCATGGTGGTTAAAAAAAATCAAATCAGCTGCATCCATTGCCATTAGAAAATAGAATACCAACCATATATACGGTCCATGCATTTTGCCAGGGTATTTTTCAGATGGCTACAAAAAGGACAAAGTTGATTTGTCGACATTTAGTATATCGACCTCCCCCCTCTCCCGTGCATACAAAGTGATTCAGTGTACAAAACGGATACCAGCTATTTTTTTTTCTAGGGGAGTTGAATAAACTAATTTACTCCGAAGTTCGAACAGATCAACGTCAGAATAATAAATGAAAACTCAATCTCATTAGAATAACAATAACAATTTATTTACGATATCAATCTGAAACAGTTTCGCTGTGATATATTCAGTTTGACAAAACTTCCAAAATTTATTAGACAGACAAGTTTACAAGAATATTAGCAAAGCCAACACAACTTTTGTTAATCTCAACACAGTCACTTAGGATTCTCGAAGGTCACAGTGTATACATCCAAAAGGCATTTATTATCCTATTAAAAGTCTAATCCACGGGATAAAGTGTCAGCAATGTCAGTCTCTTACAGCGTCTGTCAATTATCACTATTATTAACTGCAGCCTATTAAGGTCTAGCAATACAATACCAGTCTATAATCTCTCAGCAGAACTTTATATCAGCAGAACCTTTGCAAAACTCCTCAGATCTTTAGCAAAACTTATCTATCAAATTGTAATACTATTTTTTTAAAATGCTCTGCGTTTCTACAGTATTCTAGTGGCTTCCATTATATCATATTATAAAATGTTAGACATAATTCTACAAGGTTACACATTACTAGAAGAGTCCAGATTATCCCAACACATTCTAGATAATTCTGTAGGTACTCATTGCTTGCCATAGGTTATACAATGAGCGTACACACTGCCTACACAATGAATGCTAACAACATGTTGCATGGCAACATACCGTCACAAATCAGTGCACCCACACAACAGCTGTGTAGTAGCAAAGTACTAAAATATTGCTTCACATGACTTTTTGGCCGTGATGGTCTTTTATTGAGACTTTGGTATATGTTAAAAACAGTACAGTCCGTTGATGAAATTAATGATGTACAGATGATGCCATGAGGGTGGGGTGATATGGTATGGTGTGTTATTGAGGATGTTTTCCTCCACTCTCTTGGTAAGGTGTTCTGGGCATGTCCAGTGGATTAAACCCTAGACATACCCAAATGATCGGAGACTTGGGGTTTGCTGGGCAATTTAATACTGGCCTTTTGCAAAGCTCCGCTATCCTTGGGTCGTCGGGTGGTTTCCAGAGTAACAATAGTAGAGGGTATTACCTTACCATTCATTAGTAGGCCTACATGCCCTTATATCAACTATTAATCCGTAATTATTTCCACAACTGTTATTAGCAAAATCAAACCTCATTTTGCGACATATGGGGTGCCTAAACAATTATTATCCGATAATGGCCCTCAGTTTTCAGTGGCAGATCTCAATTTTTTTGCAGAAAAAGAGGGTTTTAATCACACTAGTCCCGATTTTTCTTAAATTAATGGTCTGGCTGAAAGGGCTGTTAGTTATGTTGCGTGTGCAGAAAGCTGAAAGTATAGATGAAATAATTAATACCTATAAAAAGTTCCAACCCTTTGTATAAATGGTGTTTACCATTAAACAACTAAGGCATAATTGATCTCAAGTAGACCTAAAAAAATTGTAGGTGCTGCAGACTTATTATGTGAAAATGTGGACATTACACTCTCTTGGAATGAGTAAGGTTCTAAAGCTCGATATGAAGTGATTGTTCTGATGAAAATAAAAAGCCACTGTATTATTATAAAATATCCTGATTCCAAGCAAACTAATATTTCAACAGTTAAACTGGCTACAATTTGACAAAATAGTCAATTTTAAAGAGACACGTATAATATATAAAGCAGTAACTGCTGGTGGTTCCCAATATGTAGACATGTTAACCAATACTAAAGATCAGTAAGTCAAATTAAAAAGTGTAATTATTTGGAATACATTACTGGGAAACGTAAAGTTATTTCAATATCAACATATATAGTTCATACTTACATCTAACTGATAAGTGCGTCTAATCACAGCTAGATTGTAAATGGAATTGTAGTAACGGTTTACTAACTCAACAATCGCAAGAAAACAGCCAAAGATGCACTACAGGTGACAGTATTTTACTTGTAGGCATTTCCTGGATCCCAAAGTCTGGTCGATAAGGGTCGACGAAAAATAATATACAGAGACAAACAAATATTGATTATGTTAAATGATTTAAATCCATTTCTTCATAATATAAGTACAGCCTTAGAGTTGTTATAATTATGTCTTCTTGTTCCACATTGTATATTAATGTTAGTTTATTATTTATAGTATTTAACTCTATGCATTAGTGAGAACAACATGAAAATCACATTTTAACTAGTATTTTATCTGACATCTAAAGTCGATCCCAGCACTGTCAGAGTAGAAATATTTCTAATGGTCGTAGACCTGTAACATAGGTATGCAAATGAATCGGAAAGAGCTAAGTAAAACATTTATATAGTGATTTAAAATTGAAAAAAAAAATTCAGTCTCCATTTAAAAAAAAAATTCAGCACTTCAAGGGTTAACTATGGCTCTTTTGTTTGTCTGTTGCTATGCCCCGCAATGCAATCTGTAGATACAAATGAATGATGTAGAGATGATGACGTGAGGGTAAGGTGATTGGGCATGGTGTGTTATTGAATTGTT